>JALHAQ010000075.1:0-379675 GCA_023838395.1 Holcopasites calliopsidis
GTTGTTGAACCAAAATAATAAACTACAACTTCCATAAGTTCAATGTATAACTAATATAACTTCAGTCTCCACGATTTCAAGTTACAACTAATCTAACTCCAACTTGAACAACTTGAACTTACAACTAGCAAAACCTCAACTTTTATAAATGCGTAGCATGGCATGTAAAAGGCAAGAAAAAAGGCAATCTTACCATCCCTCTGTGATCTTGCCGGACCACGAATACCAAGAACGAATGCAAGTCGCAACCGCGAATGGATTACCGCTATCCGCGGCACCCTTTTTATTCGCAGCTTCCGCGGCGCGCGTTGATCATCGGCGCGGGAGATCGAGCGTCGCGACTCGGCCGAGCTTTACGAAGATCTCGCTGGACACAGGGGGGAGGCTACCCTGGAACCAGCATGCGCGTTGGCACCGCCGACGGATCCAGCGGAAGCACGTGGTGGTGGCGCAGAGGACGCATCCTAAGACTTGCAAGCTTTCGAACCGCGAGCACAGGCAGTCGCCTGCCGACCGTGCGCCGCTCGAGTTGTGGATCGTATCGCGTTCTAAAAAGGAGAAAGGGGACAGTCGGTTTTTCGAATGAACCGGTGGCAAGTTGCGGGAACGTGAATGGTGATTTATTATCGGTAAGTTGTGGGGAAAACCAGAATGATTAGTTTTAAAAAGGGGGATGTAAGATTTCGTTGTATCTGATTATCTTTTCCCTAAACAATCGAATGGGTGTTTTTTACGGGAAGGTTTATTAGTTAGTGGAAGACTGTTGATTGTTTTTAATTGTATTTGACAGATTCGTGGCTTGAATGATAATCCTAAATAAGAGGAATGAAAGAAATGGATAAAACCAAGGATAAAAATAAGTAGAAATCTCAATTAATAGAATTTCTTCATAAACAATATCGTCCACGTGTGGAACAGAATATGCTAGATCACTTGCATTTATCACCGTTAGAAAAGTTCCGAAAGTTAAGAATTCATTGAGCGGCGAGAATTCGCGAAAGACCGCAGCCCTTATAAAAACCTCCGCCATTATCAAGCCACCCCTATCAAACTTCCTTTTCAATGACAGCTCGTCGCCTCCCCTCGCGATCCGTTTACCTGCAATTTTTTCGTAATATCCATTCGGTGACCGTGCATGTTTCGCGGGGATCGATAGGGGCTGCAGCGGCGACTAATTACGCGCTTCTTTTTGTCCGCGACGCTCGTTACGCGGCAGCTAATTAGTTTCCCGTACAGCGCACCCGAAGAAAAGAGAAAACGACATCTTAACTCGTGATAATTATCACACACGCGAAGGCCCGCGATTCCAAAAGATTCGCGAGTGCCGCTTAAACAAAAGAAAACAAAATAACGACGCTCCATGAAAAAAAAAGAAACCCTCCACTTCTTATCAAAGAATCTGCGGTAGAAAAGATGGCATTCAATAACGTTGGCGCGCTTCAATTTAATCCCCAACGAGTACCGCTCGAGAATTCGAAACATTGAACTTCCGGCAGCAGCCTCTGCAAATTGAACCTGCGCTCGTTCGCGTAACGGAAGTCCTCTCCAGGGATTTTCATAATACGGTTCTCGCGCGATAAAGAAAGTTTCGATTGATCTGGAAGAGAAGTTCGCAAAGGGCTGTTGTTTTGCTTCCAGTTTCCCTCTGTACACGCGTCCGGGATTCTGCAGTTGAACCCGTCGTTAAGTTCCGGACTCGATTCGGGACGGGCCTGCTGGTGGGAAATAATGCTGGGGCAGTTGAAAGTGTTTTTGGAAGGGATTTTTCTGTGTGGGAAATGAAGAGGGTGTTGAATTTTGCGGTTCGATTTTTACATTCTGTTTAAATTGATTCTTTTCTCTCTGGAGAACTTGTATTTTGGTGGCTAGTTTGTTAATATTTTATTCAGAGGGGACTTAAGTAGTATCTGAAATTTTGAGAAGTATTATTACGAGATAGTATAGATTAAGTCTTGTGTCTTTTGAGCCCTGAGTCTGCTGAGCCTTGAGTCAGATGAACCTTAAGTCTTTTGAGTCTTGAGTCTTCTGAGTCTTGAGTCTTTTGAGTCTTGAATCTTCTGAGTCTTGAGCCAAGAGTCAGTTGAACCTTGAGTTTGTTGAGCCTTGAGCCGGTTGAGTCTTGAGTCTTAGCTAATTACCTTTTGTACAAATTGATTTTTCTTTTTTAGGAAAATTAAGACACCATAAATATCGTCTCAATTCAAACAACAATTCTTTCCATAAAGAACATACCGTTTTTATATATATGCTACTTTTAAAACAAAACTGCGAAATGAATTTTCAAAAAACCAGTATAAACGCTGTGTTTTCTCATCTTTGCCATTGATAAAAAAAGGAACACAGTTCCCAATAAGTACTCTGTTTCGGTATTCAGAGCAAAGGGAAGTCAGTACGAGGCGGAAACGTGTTGTTCCGAGTCGCCAGTCTATCGACGGTCCATAAAAGTCCATTGTAAGCTCAGACTCGAGGGCGTTCGATAATCAATAGAAAGTTTCACATGAGTAATATCGAATTCGGATATCCTGATTATCCGCGCGAATTCGTGGCGGAAGAATCAATGCAAAGTTCTTCTCTGTTTTTTTTTTTTTTAATCCCTGAGTGGTGCAATTAGGTTCATTAAAAAGGCATCCGTGTAATTTCTGGTGAAAGCTGCTGCTTTAGTAAAATTCTTCTGTGCCAGAGAAGAAAATATTTTGCAGCATTATTTAGGATTGTTTAGCATTTTTTAAATAACAGAAGTGGCTACTTAACATTTAGGATTGTCTTTTGATTATTTTTATAATTTTAATTTTCTATTCCTTGATGTAATTTTCCAATTATGCAACAATCAATTCATTGTTCATTAAGCAACTTTTGCAAAGTATTCCCTGTAGTAATTGTTCACGTCAGCACTTACCTAATTATCTACTATTCTCTCAGATTCCCAGAGCCCTTTAATTTTATCACACAACGTGGTAACACAATTTTACAAAATATGGTAAAATGACAAATTTTAACTTGGTTCCACATTTTAAATAATGCAATCTGGCGAAGTTCCCTTTGCTTCCACAGCACTCGGTATATAGGGAATCTCTGGTAACTCGATAACATCCGGCGTCCCATTCCCTGAGCTTTAGAAAGCCAAAACAGGGAATTGGAAGAGGAAAAAGAAACGAAATTGCTGCAACGATGACCAGATAAATGTAAATCGCGTTCTCCTAATGCCGAGTAACGTAGCGTTGCACCTTCAACAGCTTTGTACAGCATGCAGAATGCTAATTGTCCCTGTAACAATGGCCCGACGTCGCGTGGAACCGTTTTCCATTCGGGGTCACTGCCCCGAGAATAGGTCTGGCGTCTTCATTAGTATAAAATAGTAATTACTAAGCCTTGAGTCTGTTGAGCCCTGAATTTTTTGAGTCCTGAGATTTTTTAGTCTAGAGTCTTGAGTTTTCTGAGTCTTGAGTCTTTTGAAACTTGAGTCTTGATTCTTGAATCTTGAATCTTGAGTCTTGAACCTTGAGTCTTGAATCTCGAGTCTTGAATCTTGAGTCTTGAACCTTGAGTCTTGAATCTTGAACCTTGAATCTTGAGTCTTTTCAAACTTGAGTATTGAGTCTTGAGTCTCGAGTCCTTTATTATTTACCCGATCGGTGATCAATCTTACTCCATTTCGGCCGTGTAAACGATTCGCTGCAAGGGGCGAAGCCCGCGAGCCGTCCGTTCAAATTCCATCAAAGCATTACCGTCAATAGAGTCGAGCTTGGCAGACGTGTCAACGCGAGCTGCTTGGCACAATCCGCAACGATGATTTCCCTAGACGTGTAACACGCGCGATCGAAGATCAAAGTGGCAGCGATCGATCGTTGAGAAATACAATCACTACTTTGCTGATCGAGTAATGAAACTCAAGGATTTAGGTCAATGTGTTTGCACCTGTAACATCCACGTTGTTACCAAGGGATCACGGTTAAACTGTTTTAGATTTGATACTCAGGGAAATATAAATAAGCTTTGCGCTTTAAAATGAGTCCGGCTGGACTGTCGTACGATTTTTTAAAACAAAGTTATTGCACTTCAAACGTCGACAATGTTTCATCGAAAATTCAATGATTCTTTAATTTTGCACGCCAGTGTATAATATAATGCAATTTATATTAACTGTTCAGTGGGATTCAATTATCAGTATGGTGAAGATTTCTATGTTTAACAATAACTGTATTATTTAAATTATAAGAAGTATCCAACAGCCACGCATTTGTTTTTTCATTTATCTTTACTGGGACACATAAAAGATCAAAACTTATTAAATGTTACTTTACTATGTTGTTACATAGTTCTTTCAGCGTCGTTTTGATGGGCCCTTTCCATAATTCAACGGCCAGACGTCTTTCGGTTTATAAGTAACTACAGATTTATTTCTTCTGCTCGGTATTACCCGTTCCACTCGAGCCCCGTTGTTTTACTGTGTACTTAAAATTCGCCGCACCGAGCAAGCTTACCTTCGTGCCCCCAGATTTATTCCCATTGTTCTTGTTAATTAAAAATCGTCGCTGCTTTTGTTGCGCAGAAAAGTGGTACACGCTTTGCAACATTTAATTCGGGAAGCTTGCTAAATAAGTGGAGAAAATTTCTAAACCGGAAATGCGCATGTTAAGTAGCTAAAGCAATAAAATGCGATCGCTTTCAACTCAATGCTTTAATTAATTACTTATTTGCAATTGATATATCGCGCTGCCTTTGATTGGCATCACCTTGGCCATCTCCTAATCTGTTCTCGACTCGTGTAGGTATACATACGTCGATCGATCAGCTATGTGAATTGGGATAATGTATGCATTCGATACTGTTCATCGAAGGGATGTCCCCTCTTCGGTGTCGATACCACGACAATTAAATTGCACAGCTAATAGGTCGACAATGTTATCGACAATTAACTGAACACAAAGCTAGAAAATCCCTGACAAACTCACTATCGACTTTAATTAAATATTCGATATCAAGCAATTCAATGTAATATGACTTTTAAATAGTACCAAATTTCAACTTTCCAAACACCTTTAAAGTCTACTGTTTAATGTTTTTCCCAATCGAATGGGATTGAATTTTGTTTATTTAACAGTGCGTCAACATTTTAAATTGACACCGAGGAAATACTGTCCGCATCCTGTTAAAAATTTCATATTTATTTGAGCAATTTGTCGAAAACAAACTGTTAATACTTGATTGTTTTCGTAACACGAACGCATGGGGTTATTTCAAGTTATTTCCTTTTTACGTTAAATGTATTTTACGAAAATATATCTACATTTATTGGAGGCCAATAAACAAAAGTCAAACTATGGAGAATAATGGAAGAAAATGAAATTGTGCTATTCGTTAGAATAATTAGTAATGTCTGTAAAACCAAAATCTTCTGCGCTTTCGAAATATTTATTGCAACAATTCTGTCGGCTTAAAAAACGAAACTCCCATGAATATCATGCTGGCATCATGTTTATTCATGCTTTGACATGCATGAGGCGAAAACAATCGACCCGATCCGACGCGAAATATGTTTCTAATCCACTTTTGATCCTCGACGGATCCAAGCTCATCGTAGCGAAATGTAGCGCAGAGGATGGAAAGTAATGGGCCTTTGGGCCATGGAAAAGGATATTCTGCTTGCCACGAAAAATTGCGTTGAACCTTGAACACGCATTCGAAACGCGGAGAAATATATCGCGAGGGGCACTTCATTTTTTATCGTCCCTTCTTTATACTTTGAGTCAGCTATCCATTATCCACGAAGAGTCAATTGGTCAATAAACTACTATATCGCCGCCACGCAACTGCAAGATTATCCTCGCGTCCTGCAGCGTGGACGGTGAAATACGTCAACGGCAATTTAAAAATTGCAACGGAGATAAAGGAGGGCGGTTTTTAACGGGAATCATTTTTCACTCGTGACAAGCTCTTGGCGTAACAAAATACTGTGATCGAAATTACTGTTTCGCTGAGCATAATGCATCGTAGGATCCATGGAGAATGGTAAATGCGAGGGTAAATGTTCGAAGGCTTTTTGTGCAGCAAAAATGACTCAGAGGGAGCTTAAGTAGTGTCCGAAATTTTGAGGAGTATTAATATGAAATAGTAAATATTAAGCCTTGAGAATGTTGAGCCTCGAGTTTGTTGAACTTAAGTTCTTTGAGTCTTGAGTCTTGAGTCGTGAGTCTTGAGTCTTGAGTCTTGAGTCTTGAGTCTTGTTATCCTTGAGACTTCAGAGCCTTGAGTTTTCTGAGTGTGGGCTCTTCTGAGCCTTCAACTTTCTGAGCCTTGAGTCTTCTGTGCCTTGACTCTTCTGAGCCTTGAGTCCTCTAAGCCTTGATTCTTCTGAGCTTGAGTCTTCTAAGCCTTGACTCTTCTGAGCCTTGACTCCTTTGAGCCTTGACTTTTCTGAGCCTTGACTCTTCCGAGCCTTGACTCTTCCGAGCCTTGAGCCTTCCGAGCCTTGAGTCTTGAGCCTTAAATGTGACTCCAAAATACATCTCTCCATAGAAGAACGCGACAAAAGGACATGCATGAATTCGTGCTGAATAATTCCGTGGAATACTTAAACTTTCACAAAGTTCAACGAAGCGATAGCGCTTGCAAAACTTCCCTGCGCCACTCTGTACCCGGGGAAGCAGCTGCCGTGCAATTTTTATTACATGAGGGAAATCAAAGACGTAAACAATTTATTTTCCTGACCCGTGCCAGGATGCAGGGGCCAGATCGATGTATTCTGTATGTACCCGGAGTGTGCAGCGAATCTCTCAAGTCTCTGCGGCTGACGCATGATTTCACAGTGTGGAACCGCGAACGAGGAAATCTGTGCGGTGCAAGCGCGACAAGAAAAAAAAAAATAATACGCCCTCGGCCATGCGAGGAGAGTAGCGTGCGTTCCTTGTTGCGTGTGCGGACAAAAAGCGACTACCGCAAATATCCTCGCGAAAAGTTCCTCCATCTTCCCTTCTTATTGTTCGCTAATGGCAGAGCGTATAGGAATGGCGGAGAATGCGTGGGGAAAGGTATTGCGAAATATGTAAGCTTCGTATGCGCGTTTAGAACCACTGAATGTTAACTTCAAGCTTCTGTCTTTAACGTTAAATTTGTTTTCCCGATTTATAAAAATGTTGGAAGCGTGTATTTTGCAGCAGCAATAAAGCATTGTGTTATTTTCTAAACACCATAAACAATTTCCTAAAAATTCCACTGCGTAGAAGTTGGCGAAGAAACTAAGCCTGCAGACAATTGGCAAGTACAAATTTACCGAGTCTAATAATTAATCAAATAATTATTCCCTCAAATACAAAGTTTCCTGTTAAGGGAGGCGAATGCTTGATCATGAAGTGCCATTCCAAATTGCGGATCACGCGCCGCAGTGATATTTAACACGACCAGCTAATCCCGTTCACTCTCATTAATTACAGTCGCATCGCTCGGGGTGGCACGCGACAATCTAATTAAAAACAACAAACGTTAAATAGTTACTAAGCTTTGCAAAGATACCACTGGGCTGAATGCTGGCCGGATTTGTCAACTGCAACCGACCTTTTCGTTTGTCGGCGACAGTGAGAGGGAATTCTGGTTAATTAGAGCACAGTTTCGCTAGTAATGGAAATCAACGAGTAATATTTAACAATTTCGTTAACTTCTAACCAGTAGAAGTTGCACAATAAATTGTTGAAAGTGGTAAAGTGTGTCCACTGTAAAATGACAGGACTCACGAGTCAAGACTCAAGACATAAAAGACTCAATACTCGAAAAACTCAAGGCTCATGAGGCTCGTAGGACTTAAAAATCTCAAGACTCAAGACTCAGGACTCAAGACTCAGGACTCAAGACTCAGGACTCAAGACTCAGGACTCAGGACTCAAGACTCAGGACTCAAGACTCAAGACTCAAGACTGAAGACTGAAGACTGAAGACAGAAGAATTTCGCTAATTACCAATAAACAGAAATCAGACAATAAATCGTTGAAAATAGTAAAAAAAAAAAACGTGTTCGTTGTAAAATGACTGGACTGAAGATTTGGCAGTGGAAAGCGTGAAAAGCTAAAAAGGGTGTGATTCATGCGTTGGATGAAAGCTACATTTTCAGAAACCAACATGCTGACGTTGTTAGATCAATCAAATAATGTTTTTTTTTTATAAAGACGCTTTCTCAGGGATACAACTTGAATTTCATATCGTCATCATTATAGAAGGTAATCTATTTTTATATTCGAGCCCTGTAACGAAGTATTGATTCTCAGTTAAATAGCCAGGTGTTATTCTGGGTAATTTACTTCAGGGAACTGTTTTACAGCTTCTTTTGGCGTAATCGTTTCTAAGAAGTTACATCATTACAGCAAGGAACAGTCCTTAAACTTTCTCTGCGCTTCTCTGTATCAGAGTTATGCATTAAATAGGTGTTACAGAGCCTTCTGAACTTTCACTGATATTTATGGCTCATAAAATTTGCTCGGTCTATAATTATTCTGCAAAAACTACTTCGCACTAATGCAAGCCTGACAGGCATTGATATAATTCATTGATCTCTGCTTTTAGGACAGCTACGAAAAATCAGTAAAATGTTATTAAAAAATGTATCATTGTCTGATGGATTAAAGTTAAATCCAAATGTTAGTAAAATTGAGCAGGCTTGTAAATTAATTTCTGACCTTCCTTATTTATATTATGCAGCAAATATTACACTTATGCATAATAATAAAACTATGCAGAACAAAATTCCATAAATATCTGATAAATGCACAGAATGAATATTCGCCAATCAGTAAGTGAATGTTAAACAATGAAATTCGTGGTCGAATGTAGGGCAAATCTGAAGGGTGTAAAATCGTTATAATCAAGAACGATATACCTAGCCCTTCCTGCAGTCATTTAGAATCATTACGCAGGCAGGACACCGAAACCCCACTGAAAGTTACGGTGTGCTGTTAATAATTACATTAAACAGACATGGGGAGAGCGTGCTTCGGCCCTTCCCTTGGGCCAACCTCGTGGAGTTTAATTTTTAATTAAACGGCCACCACTCATCGGTCAGCTCGCGGTTCGGATTAACGAATTTATTGGCTAATCACGTTACACTGTGCAATCTAATGGCCTATAATAATTGGGCCACCTTCTTGGAGTGATGCAATTATTATTTTGGTCCACAATAATTTGCGGACATTTCAATTGTTCGGCAAGAGCACAAATAATTGGACAATTATTATGCATTAACACATTACACTGTTCCGTTATTGTTACAATTGTAAAGATAAAAAAAGTGGAAGGGGTAAAAATTAATATAAGACACAGCTTCGTCCAAACGAAAAATAAAAAGATTTAGCATCACATAATAAAAGGGACAACAGGAAAGCTTCTAATATTTCTCTCAATTATAGAATGATTAACAAAGTGCTCTTTAACAAGATCACGTAAGCAAAATGTCAGCAGTGCGATAATGCTGGTAACAGCGAGCCAACGAAATTCCCAAGAATTGCAGGGGGATTTAAAGAATCAGTGTTCCGAGCACCAGATGCATCCGAAAATCGTAGCAGCATCGCCCACGGCTCCTACGAGAGTACTATCGATGTCCCATCAGCGAAGGGTGCATAGCAAATGTTCATTTTTATTACCCTGTTCGAGACGTGCCGATATTACGATATACACTTACACAGCCCCGAACAGAAATGCCTTTGTGAGAGATGAAAGGGAACTTTTACGAGCGATCTCGAAAGCAATTTATGTTACAGCCATGTATGTACCGTCAAGTGAAAAGGAAACGGTAGCAGAGGCTTGGATTGTATGAATTCAATCATTCCTGAGGCGGATCAAAGAAGATACAAAACCGATGCGTTAAATACAAGGTGTCCTGGAATACCACAGAACCGCCGGACGCGGGAGATTCCTGAGGCGATACCGAACAACTTTTCCCTTTGGCGAAATGTCGTCCGAGGCTCCGTTCTTGAATTATTAACGAAAAAAGCACTGACCAATCATAGCGCGCGCAGAGCCCGCGCCCAGGGGCGTAGCGTCGCGTCGCGACGTTCGGCCGGTGCCCCGATCCGGAACAGGGAGCAACGGTTGCAACGAATGTCCAGTCGATGCAATGAAGAACTGTGTCGAACTATACCGACGCGTTTGGATCGGGGGGCACCGGCCGAACATTCCGCCCCTGAGCGCGGACTCTGCGCTCGCCCTGATTGGTCAGTGCTTTCACGTGAATAATTCAAAAACGAAGCCTCGGACGACATTTCGCCAAAGGGAAAAGTTGTTCGGTATCGCCTCAGGAATCTCTATGCTGTTACGGGACACCCTGTACGCGCCGGACACAATTTTACACGACTTTCACTTGCAATTAGGATAAAGGTACTCGCGACGTGTTTACAGAGTTGGGCGGCACTTGTTCGGGAAGCTGGAGCGAGGATTTAAGACGAGTAGACAGGACGCTGGAGATTTGTGTAAATGTTACTATTTGTTGAGGAAGTAAGTTTGTAATAAGTTTCAAGAGGAATTACAGTGCGATTAATTTAACGTCATCGCCTGCACGTAAATTATTAAAAAATAAGTATACTGTACACTGAACAGTTTTCAAATTCTTCAACTTATTTTTATAATTATTCAGACTCTTCGAAATTTCTCACAATGTCTTCATTTTATACAATTCATAAGTAGTAATTACTATCCTAATTCCAGTGCCATGAATTTGTATTCAATTAAAACGCGCGATCTTCGCCAGAGGAAATACCTTTCCGGCGGTAACTTAACAAACTGGCGAATGGGCATTGTTAAATAGAAACCAAGGAATGATCGCAGACGTGTAACACTGACGCGATGCAAATGGCTTTCAACGAACGCGCAGTTTAAACGGGGGGGGAGGCGTAATATGCATCGGCCTGTCCGCAGAATTCAATTAAACGTATACCGTGATACGTAACACAGAGGGAGGGGCAGGGATTGTATACGAAGGTGGACCGTGTTATCGTTGCGCCGTGATCGTGTTTAACGTAACAGGGGATTGGAAGAAATGCTGCTCGTTTGCATTCATCGGCAACCGTGAGACGCATATTGGATACGTAAATGCGGACAGCGTGGCTTACACGGGTCAAGCACGGACATTAACATCGCGGACACGTACGTTTCTGATTCCAGGTTTAACGACAGCTTTAGTTGGTCGTGTTTTAAAATTTAAACGGGTGCTCCGCGGAGGCATTGAACGGCGATAAAATAGAGCTGTTACATCGTGGTTCAACAGAAACCGCCGCGGCGTTTCTGTATTTCTGATAAAAGAGCGAATTGTAGTTCTCGCTGCATCCAATCCTGTCTGGCACAGTCCTTGATCCGAATCGACTTGCGACTTGATAGAAAACATACTTATACGGAGTTTGTGTGTCACGTATCCCGAGATAGAATTTTCAAACACCCGAACGAAACTCAATATCCGACTTTCGTGCAACTCTGAACGCAGCATCCACCGCCGGCAGAAATGCCTTCCATGTGTACATATAACGAAGAAAATTGTTTATAACAGTTAAACCGTTTAGGCTACGTTCATATCCATTCAGCGACAAGTAGCTTGACTTCTCACCTTTCATTTAAGTCCAGAATCACTGATCTGGCATGCTTAGAAGCTGAGATAATTGAATTTATTGATAGATCATACTTCACGATTATACTATTGTTAACAACATTCGAACGGCAACCGGGAATCGTTTAAACCTCCCAGCAAATTGAAGCTGGCACTCTAAGCTTTCGTTCGAGTCCTGGTTCATTAAAATACGCCCAGTAGAAACCGAGAAAATTGAGTTTTCAGAAACATCGAAAATCTAGATGGCGACACGTACTTCGATTTCGAAGAATTACAATATCTCGGCTTCCGCTGGGCCGTTTTCAATGTTCCGGGGCTCAAATTAAAGCTAGAGGAATTCTCTACGCCTCTGTGATAGGTACAGAAATCTATCGTTCGTCAATTCCGAGTGATATCGCACTAAAGTAGGCAGACGTTTATAATGTTAGTCTGCGACGAAGCGGACTGTCGTGCTAATTCGTACCGAGATAGAATACATCGGAAACGGTCCGACCTCGTTCATTCTACCAAATATTTTTCAACAAATATTTACAGCACTTTATCGGGTTGGCAACGGGTGGAGAAGAGAAGCTGCTGTAATGGCGATGAATAATTGAACGCGGCGCGGACTAAATTGCAAATACTTCGAAATTAAAATTACGCCCTGGAAACAATTTGTTTCCGTAGGGGCCTCGTTCGACTGTCCCTGCAGCCCGTCCGACGGAATCAAATATTTCGCACGCGAACCTGATAATTTAACTCACCGATCGGAACATTATTTTAATATTTGCGCGAGCGTCCTTTTCCCCCCCAATCTCCTGCAGCGCCACTAGATCTGTAATACGAACTTTAGTGCATTGCTTACGAACTAAATAGCTGGATGAAAATGATGCCAAAAGCCCTCCGACTGTATGCTTATGATAAATGACGCTGAGTTCTAGACACCGGACGCGACAAGTTCCTAAGTTTGGGTAAAAGATACTCGTCCCGACATCGGCTGGCGCCGAATAATAATGGCGCGACTCGGCGACATCCAGCATCCGCGAACGGCCTGCCTGTTATTCTGACAGACAGCACCGTTCGCCAAGGGGGTGGACGAGCGTGACATTCAACCGGAGATATTTCGAGTCGCTGGTATTTGAACGGCGACCGGCGCCCCGTTTGGTGATCGATGCTTGTATCCAAGCGGCCCACAGCGGCGGTAATTGTCCTAAAATAAGCCGTCGCGTTGCTAATTTATTAACCAGTTGCTCTCTCCCCATTATCCCCGAGCGGTTTTCATATCACTGATCCGGTCGGTAGCGACGGGAACGGAGTCTCTCTTTGCTTTACAAACGAGGGATGCTTTGGTAATAAGTTAATTTGACAATGCGAATTTAATGATACCCGATTTAAAAAGAAATCTCTCGATCAGTGCTTGAATGATTAAATTCCGAAAATCGACTTTAATTCAATTGTGAGAAGCGCCCATCCAATTCTGTCGAATCTTATCGAACCCAAGTCCTTTTCCCCCAAACCGCTGCTTTTTTTTTTGGTCCACGTCAAAAGGAGAATAGCCATATCGCAGTTGCCCTTTGACCGAGGCTGGCCGGAGTTTCAGCAATTTTCCGAGGCAGAGGAACACCCCGGATAAAAGAGATACACTGGATGACCTGGATGCTTGAATAGATCATTCTCAGTCGGTCTGCCGAATGTTCGCCGCGTCTACGAACGCTTGCGTTTGTGCGGGGCGCGCGCTATGGCGTGCATTCGTACTTTGATCAGATCTCCGTTAGAATGGCCGCGACCTCTCTCTCTCTCTCTCTCTCTGTTCCTCTGTCCCCTATCCGCCTTTTTGCCTGATCGCTGCTTCGTTCGAAAAAAAAAATGCAACAACGAGACTTTGACGGTATTTACACGCGAACGGAAAATCGTTCGGGCGGTGTATCGCGAGCCCGTGCAAACCGATGCATAATCAGATTTCATCCGCGGAAATATTGCTTTGGTGAAATCATTTCGCTCGCCTGTTTCATTCCTTGGCAATTGGATAACAGCTTTTATGCGTGGATAACAATGTTTCGAGGTATTTATCAAACGAACGTATTATGTTCAAATTGAATGTGTTCAATGAGCATGAACGTGTTCAAATTAATATATTATGTTCAAAGGAACATGTTCAATGTGCACAAAAGCGTTCAAATGAATGTATTACGTTCAAATGAACATATCATATTTTAATGAACATGCTCAATGTGCAAGAAAGTGTTCAGATGAATGTATTATGTTCAAATGAACGTATTGTGTGTTAATGAACACGTTCAACGTGCATGAACGTGTTGGAATGAATGTATTATGTTTAAATGAACATATTATGCTGATCCACTTATTGAAAATTTTACCTTTTTCTTCTGAAAATTGAATAAAGGATTTTGTATGTAAACGAAAGTGTGCAGAGGGATTGATCCACTTGTAGAAAATTCGATCCGTTTTCCATTTCAGAGATAGTTTGATCAGAGATAGAAATATTAAAGTGTAATTTCAGACTTTGGTCAAGTTTTTCTCTGCCTCCATTAAAATCTACCCGGCGACCTACTTTATACCATTCACGTTACATTAACGTGGCAATCCATGTACGCGATTTAACATTTCGGCTAAAAGACTTCGTTCCATGTTCAAGAAAGGGATGCACTCTATATGCAAGCGTAACTGTGCATTACCTCCAGGTCAATTATTCATTTTTACATGTTTTCTTTTACGCACTGTCCTCTACGTTCGAAGCGGATCAGTATGGACTAATGAAACTTTTAATCAACGTTTTCTATTTAATTTAAAGTGTCTTATATAAAAGAGTCTTCAACAATTTTCCACATGCAAATACTGCTCCATTTCTGCCTAATTCTCCAGCATATAATTCCCTTACTTTCCTATAAAATAATGTCAGTTATTGCCAATTATTAAATAGTCCAATTACTGTCGATCAAACGGTCAATTACTCTTCCCCCGGGAAATAAACAGACTCTTCACTGACCTAATACGATCTCTTACAATTAGTCCCTTCAACATACCGATCGGAAATGCTTCCTCCATCTCAATGTTAACATCACCCGTCCGTAGACACGAGCTTGCAATAGTCCTGAATCTCGTAAACGTCGGTCTCGAAAGGGGTCCGAACGACAAAGTACACAGACCGCCCCGTTTAAGTTACCCCCGACCGGGCATTCACAGGAGGCTCGCTCCGGCGAATATTCGCTCGGATCCCCGTCGAAGGAACGCCAAACGCGGAGCGTACTGACTTTCATCGCTGTTTGGACGTTACAGAGGCGGCGGGAGGCGGCGCGAGTTCTCGCCGGCGGCCCGGTAAAGTCAACAGACGTCTGCGCTGGATATCGGAAGCTGCGGGGGATGCGAAGAACGGCGGACGATGTCGACGAGACCGGCGGCCTGGGCGCCGAGGTTGTTCCTCGTGCTGGCGACGACCACGATCGTTATCGGCAATTATCAGCGTCATCGCGAGAGGACTCATTTGCGCGAGCAGCTCGTTAACGGGCGCAAAGTGACGAGGAACGTCACCCGGTTGCAAGGTCAGCACTGTTCGAACATTTATTTGAACTCTGAACGTTTCAACGACGGGTTCGGCAATGTGGTTCATTTAAGCTCTCGCTTTTCGTCATCTAGATTTTGTTTTTTTAAAAAATTCGTGTACTATGTTCAAGTGAACATGTTCAGTGGACGTGGGCATGTTCAAATGAACGTATTATGTTCAAATGAACATATTCTGTTTAAATGAACATGTTCGGTGGACATGAGCGTGTTCAAATAAATATATTCTGCTCAATTGAATATATTATATTCAAATGGACATAATCAACGAACATGAATGTGTTCAAATGAACATATTATCTTTAAATGAACGTGTTCAGTGGACATGTGTGTGTTCAAATAAACATATTCTGTTCAAATGAATATATTACGTTCAAATGAACATGATCAACGAACACGAATGTGTTGAAATGAACATATTATATTCAAATGAACGCACCATGCTTAAATGAACGTGAACATGTTCAAATGAACATCTCGCCCCACAGTCCTGTGTATTAAAGACTCTTCAAACGATTTCAAGTGACATTCTTAAGAGGCTTACCGACGTTTCTCCGCCCAAAAAGTAATAGAAAACACTCTCGTCCGGTTTTAATCACTACCAAAATTCACACTAGTTTTTGTTCCCTCACGAAAATTCACTCGTTCACGCCAAGTAGATATAATGAGCAGTTATTTAGCTCCGCGCGATCTCGTTACGAAGCATCGGGGCAAATTAGAAAAGTTCGCGGCGATATTTCGACACGAGCATTGTTTTCGTTTCGTTGCGAAATGAACCTGGCGTTAATAAGCGGCCGGCAAATCGAAACGACGGGGACGGGCATCGCGGAAGCGGTTTCTGTTCGTTGCTGCTTAACATTCTACGCCGCACGCGTATATAATAATAATAATAATCAAACACGTGTCTCGCGATTTCTCGCGAGGAGATTCCAGGAACTCGAACCGGTGCTGGGTGAAATGAGGCTGATTGAATGCGCCAGTAATTACATATCGCATTTGCTCCCCATTGTCATGTAAGTTCGCGGCATGCTTACATTGTGCTATACATATTATGTGTGTACATACGCGACTATTATTCTCATTCGACCGGATTCACTTTAGATAACTAATATAATCATTGCAGATTATTGAAATATAAGTACTTTGCAAATATCCTTTGGTATTTCACATATAAATATTTTGCAAATATACTTTGGATTTTGACATAAATATTTTGCAAATATCCTTTAATATTTGACGTATAAATATTGTTGAAATCTTCTTTGGAATTTGTCCTGAATATTTCGCAAACATTCTTTGGAATTTGCTTCGCGTAAAATATAATAGCATTGTGTACGACGTTCTTTCATATCCAGAATATTATTTAATACGCGGAGTCTCGTGGTATTTTAGAATGAAATAATGAGCTTGGATAGATAATTAAACGCGCTGCGTCGCAGAATCTACGATTCCAATTTTAATATAATAAACGACACGCGGGAATAGGAAGCCGGAGAGTAACTAGTTGGACAGGTTTAATTACCCATCACCAGAATTGATCGGTTCGCCAGTTTAGAAGCAGAAACCATGCTGAACGAAGGGGCGATTCGTCTAGTGGTAAAGTTACGCCGAACTCTCTTACCTCTAGGAAACTTTCGCCGCGGAGTTTTATGGTGTGGCTCCTCCGAGCCGAGAGTACCCGACGCGTTTGTTAATATGTAATAACAAGTACGCATGGCTTTCTGCTGTCAGAAAGTTTCGGCAAGGGGTCAAATAAAATTGAAGAAACGAATAAAACTCCGCGAAAGGAATGAAATCGTTCTTAAATAAAATCGAAGAATTTAATAAAATTTACTAAAATAAAATTGAAGAGTTTGTTCAGTTCTTCACGATTTATGATCGAATTGATTAAAATAGAAAGTAGAAGATTGGCGCATTAAAATCAATCGATGTACACATATTTCTAATTCCTTTCGGAACATTGTTCATAATTGTCTCGTACTCGTTGAACTATTTCTGCAGGAACGGATTTGTTTTGCTCGTTCAAACTCCGACGGAAAGTGAATTGTGGAAACTGGTTAAAGATCTCTCGAGCCACGTGGCAAGTTCGATAAGCCTGGTAGCGAAATGTGTAGGGATAAGTGAACAGACAGATGCGAGGAGGCAAAGGAAGAAAGAGCGACGTTAAGGTGGCAGCGAGACGAATTGTAAAGACATTTTATGCGCTGCGTTTCGACAGGGACGCCGAAAGGCAAAGCTCTCTCCTATATCACCCGGTATTTTCATCAATCTAACTCGCAGGATTCTCTGCGTCACCCTGTACATAATGATTCTGCCAACAGGAAATAAAATCGACAGTTCAGTCGAGTTTCTTTTTCATAAAACGAATGGGGATTAATCGCGGAAAATAACGTGAACGGATTAATTACAGAAAATAAAGAGGATGACAAAATTAATCGAGTAATTGGGATACTGAGATTTGACGACAAATTAAGCAGATTAAATAGATTAAGGACGCGAGTAGCAGAAACTTTGTGAATTTACTAATTGAATCATTCTAAGAATTGTAATGCTGTTAATGAATTGCACTTTCTAAGTATAATTGGAACGAATGGTACATAATTCCTCTGGTAAACGTAATTTAAACGTAAAGAAAGATTTAAACATCATATTTATAATTAGATTTAAACATAATACGTTTGTGTTCATTGAGCATGTTCATTAAAACATAATACGTTCATTTGAACACGTCCATGTCCATTGATCATGTTCATTTGAACATGCTGTAAGCAACCTATATTCATTTGAACACGTTCATGCTCATTGATCACGTTCATTTGAATATAATACATTCATTTAAACACGTTTGTGTCCATTGAGTATGTTCATTAAAACGTAATATGTTCATTGGAACACGTTCGTGTCCATTGAACATGTTCATTTGAACAATAAATAATCCTTCTAGTAAATATGATTTCCAGAATAAAGCAAGAACTGCCTGTTGCAGCAAGTACAATAAACGCAATAATTAAACAAAAGCATAAACTACTTGATCGAGCGAAAAACAAACTGTTCAAACGTTTCCTCATTAACGATCGTCAACGAAACGACATCGTCGACAATTTGTTAACCACGATTAAATGACGGGGAAAGGAACAGGCTGGCGAGGACAGACGAATATATTTCGAAAAGACGCTGCAGTGGCTAAGATTTTAATTGCAGATCCATCGATGTCGTCCGAACCTCCTCGACGAGTGACTCCAATTAATCCCGTATCGATCGGCCGCGGAAGAAAATCGCGTTTCACTCGGATACGTTTCTACACGGATCAGATCGCCGATAGGGGAACGCGACGGATGACGTTTGCAATTAACCAACGGGCGGGCGTAATTAAATTCACGGGGATGGTTTAAACGGGGAGTTTTGGATCGATACGTGTTAAAGGGCGTCCCGAGTTGCTTTAAGGCGAATGGAATTATCGTGGAGTAATTGGCATTGAAAGGTGATCGATATAAAGTGGAATAACATTATTAAAATGTCGGATTACCGGTATTATTATTTTTGGTTGATAACAGAATGAAGAAATATCAAGGACCAATCGATTAAAGAAACACTCGACATCTGAAGATATCAAATTATCGGAATTATTTTTGTTTTCTTAATAATAATTAACTTAATGGAAAAACCTTTTGATGTGTCGTAACATATAAAATGATTGCAATAATGTTTTTCTCTGTCGTTAATAGAGTGAAGAAATATTAAGAAGCAATTGATTAAAGGAAAACCATTTGATGTATCTTGAGATATCAGAATAATAATCAGACAATAATAATTATCATTGAAGGTATACGGTAGATGGCTGTTTTCCGATAATCTCCTTTTTTTTCTTTAATGAAAAGCCATTGAAGGGTATCTTCGAGCGTGCAGCCATTTATGCACGCGTTCCAAGAGCACCGTCGCCCGCGTCTGGATCCATTTACAGGCGCGCGTTTTCCAGTGCGGCGAACGGTGTTCGACCCTTTGACGACGCGATAATGATTCAAGCGCAATAACGCGCCACTCGCACTGCCATCAGACCGAACAACTCGAACACTTTCTTTCGGGGCAGGTCGTTTCATCGAAGCTAGTTCCCAGTTCGGGATCAGGTAATTAAACGGGGCAGCTGCTTTTGCAACTTTCAATCAACAAAACGACGCGGTCAAACGTTGCAAACGATTGCTTGTTAATTGCCAGGGCGGATGAAACGAGGGAAAGGCGATGGTGCGAAGTATATTTGGTAAAACTGATAAGATTGTATAATCCTCTAGAATGTCTGATTAATTAATCTGTAATTTTTAGCTACTTGTTCATGTTACTCTTGGAGGGCGATAAGTCGGGGCTGGGGCGTGAGAATATCAGTATGGAATATCTGGCTGAATTCGGGGACCCGAACTTTGCATAGTCTGAACAAAGTTACTTGACGCTGTACACACCAACCCGATGCAGAAACGGTGTGCATGTATCGTTCATTTTCGGAAGCTGCTGCAATCTCATAATCCCAATTTGAAGTTTAGTAACTCGCGTGCTTGAATCACAGAATGGCTCGAAAGAAGATTCAATTAAGATGTGCAACTAATTTTCCACTTAACAAATTACAGACATAATTATTGCCGATCAGCGAGGGAATAAATCCAAGCCCGGAAGGCCATGCAAAGTATAATAAACAATGTATAACATTCTATTTTAAATGAATCTTGTTTGTGCTTTGCAGCGGTTTTAATCGTCGCTAGCGGTAGATAAAGTCGAACATCCATCGGACATTCTGTTTTCATGTTAAATCAAAGACGGTAGAAAAGTGAAACCAGTTTAATAATTTTACCATGTACTCGCAAATTGTGTTAACTAGAAATTCGAAGGCTGGCATCGTGAAAATATATGCAGCAACTTGTAATAATTAATTGAAAAAGGTGTCTGACGCAAAGTCAACGCGTGGGTATAACGATATCGCGCCTCGGTATAATGCTTTATATATTAAAAAATGTTGGCAAAGCTGCATAAAAGTAAATAAATAAGATAAAATTAAAAATGATAACGATAAAATCCCCTGTTTGTCGAGTAAACTGTTTCCACTATTTTTCTGTCGATTCTACTTTCTTTCAGTGACGCAATCCTTCATAATTAATAATTGTGATTTATTTATGATACTACAGAAAACACTGGTTGCATATTCAACGCGTTGCCATAATATTTCAATGTGAAATGTGACTGCAGACACGTGAAGAGGATCGATAAGAATTTTTCACCGCTGCCTTCTTAAAGCATAAACCGCCGGTGTGCTTAAAACTTCTCAGAGGTAGCAAACTTTGTAACTGGAGCAAAAGCAGCAAACTTGAAACCACCTAATTGGCAAACATTTCTGTTTATTTCCCTGGCTGCTTGCAAACGATTTGAAAAAGCCTGCCAAATGTTGCTAATATTAGAAACTGTTTAGTTGCCACAACTGTCCACTCAAGTGTCAAATCAATATTTCTATTTAAACAATTCTTAAAAAAAAGAAAAAAAATTAGGTTTGCTTTGTTTAGTTCTTAGGTTTATCATCTTTGCCGTCCTATCTGCAGAGATATCTTCTCTGCAAAATTCTAACGACCTCCCTAAAGCACTCGAATCCTCCCCGAATCTTTCTAGCTGAAGATGTTTGCCAACATATGATACGTAAATATATCTGTACAAGGAAATAGGTCGCTCCAAGTAACGCGTTGAATTTCCTCAAGCAGCTCCCATTCGAAGAGTTAAATTGCCGTTGAGTTGAAAAGAAAATCACCCTAATGTTTCTCTTCAAACAAAAGCACACTCCATTTATAAAGATGTTGCATCCGCATCTCCTCGAGACACAAGTTCCACTTCGCGCTAGCCGCAGGCCGTTCTGTCAAACGCTTCGTCGTCATTTCTCAAGCCGCGGAACTGGGATCGAGTAGTGACTCCGCGGGACTCGAGCAAGAAGTCGAGAAACGTCGACACAGGGACGGCAAGTTGCCGCATCCTGTCCGCAGCTTTCTCACGAGTTTCGTCCGTCGATACTGCTACTGTTCGCTGGAACAAGCTCGAAGGGGATTCCGTTCAGCGTCCTCTCGCATATAGGAGAGACAGCGGTGCGGGGCTGCTACCACTTGGCGATGAAAAACGAGCCGGAAGACGAATGGTCTCACCTCGGCTGTGTAAGGCGACGCACGGAAACAAACGATGCCTCGGATGGTACATTTATTACTTGGCCGGTGGAGGAAGGGAGGGATCGCGACGACCTCGATTGCTTGGCAGAAGGAGACGGACTCGGTCGCGCCGAGTACGAGTCGAACCCATCACTATTGCGTGGCGCTCGAGAAACCCCCTCGCGAACCTCCCACTATGTCGCGTCGCTAGCGAACCCCCCACTCTAGCGCGCCGCTCGCGAACCCCCCACTCTGGCGAGCCGCTCTCGGTCCTCCAATCTCGCGGGCCGCTCGCGAACCCCTCACTCCAGCGCGCCGCTCGCGAACCCCCCACTCTAGCGCGCCGCTCTCGACCCTCCAATGTCGCGGGCCGCTCGCGACCCTCCACTCTGGCACGCCGCTCTTGTTTCAGCAGACTTCTTCTCGGCAGCGCGTGATAGTGACCCCATTGGATTGCGTCGCAGGGTACGAAGGCGGCTTTCCAATGGAACGTCGCGCCGAGGAAAATGAGGGGACTCGAGTGGAACAACCCCTCCGTGGACAAGTAGTTCTCTGTTATAGCTTTTTTCCTAATCCTGCATGTGGATTGCTAATTTACTTATTATACAATGAAAGCCAAATAACTACTCGCGTGCCTGAAACTATTCAACTTCTCTAATCACGCGAAAGTAATTAGCAAATGCGAAGTTCGCGGTACCCGGCCGATGCAAAATTTCGATTGATACTTCGCGGTACTTCGTCGAAGCGCTTTAATACCAATCCTCCCCTCGGACTGGGCGAAAAGGGATGACAGAGAGATGGGGGGGTGGGGGAGATTTTTCAGCACGAGTTCAGCAGCTTCCCATTAGCGCTAATGAAAGATCCGTGCAGAGACTTTCGCTAACCATTTTTTTTTGTTTCATCTCGCCCCTACTGTGCGCGATTTTTCGAACGCTTGAAGGACGCGCTAGGCTTAATTAATGATCCCCCCGGGACGGACCATCTTCTATCATCCGCGACAGTGAATATTTCGACAGTCATTGAATATCATTGAAAAGTCGCGATAAGAGAAATTTCAAAATACTAAGATAGTAGCCTTAAGTAAATAGTTATTGAAAAATGTCCTGTCTGCAAACATTTGGGTGAATGTCTTTTTTATTCTCACGCCCCTGGACTAAATTAAATCTTTTGTGTCGCGGAACGAATATGTAACGCCGAGGGTAGTTTGCATTTGTTTCTCATTTTTTCGGACTTATTAATTCTGGTATAAAAATAGTATGCGTTCTTCCAGGGTATTTGCCTTGCTTTACATTTTCTCTTTTTCTTTTTCGGAGGGCATTGTTCCAGCTTCTCGTTTTCATTAAGCCCGACTTTAAGAATTAGGACTCCTAAACCGTTTTGTCTCCACGCCGAATACGCTGTGCGTGCATTCATCCCCCGAGTATTGTGCATTGTTGTAGGTTTAATCGGCTGCTTGGCACGTAATTCTGAAAAACAAAAACACATTGTGCACGCCTTGTTTGCCGAGCGAACGAATTTACGGCGACGCACGATTCTGCGATTCAACCCTCGTCGAGCCGTTTCGAGTTTGTTAACAATACCGGTCAACGCCTTAATTAATTATCCTTCAAGTCTATTCGTGCTTCTGATAAATCGCGTAATCGGAAAATGATCGCCTACGACGGAAAAGCGTTTACTGCGAAATCTACAAATCATCAAAATTGTCGTAATAAAATTTTTTCCAATGGAGTTCACTACCCTTCGCCTATGGGTGTAACGAAAAGGCGTCGACAGAGGACTATCGTGCCTAAATCGTACAGAAAATCCAGCGAAGCAGCCCCGTTTGTGATTTTATAGTGTCCTACAGCTATGAAATTGCGAATACATCAAAACCTCCCCTACATTTATTATCACACTAATCGAACTGCGATAATTATCGTCTCTTTGTTCATTGAACTGACCCGGTCGAATTTTAATGTTTACCGAGCGACGCGATGAAGTAAAAAGCACTCGCCGGGATCATAAATCAAGCGCCGCGTATTTTAATAACGCTTTAATAAAGCCGACCCGCGTGATTTACGTCCACGGCGAATAGTGTTGTTAGCGAAGCGACGGCGCGGCTGATAAATCAACGATCGCGGAACGATTCGTGGAATGAGAGTGCAATTTACCCGAACGTCGGCCCAGCGTTTCTCTCTAGGAGAAGCTCGAGACACTTCCGGCGAGAATCCTATTACCACGCGGGACGGATGTGCGCGCGTTATGGGAAAAATCTTGGCGAAATTGTATCCGTAGACGAACAATTTTGCCAAGAGGTTTTATTGTTATTTAAATCGAGCTGTCTTGTATTTTAAAAAAAGGATTCTTTCGTTTACCTTGTTTGTATGAAATTTATACTGTTCGCGTATTAGTTGATTGGTAAGATTATTATTATTAATGTTTGTGAAACTGTTTCAGAGGAAATCATTGCCAATCTGCCGCCGCTTCGAATACCTCGCTTGAGGCATCATCGAGTGACGGACTGGGACCCTTATTTTGAGAACGCCGATGGCCAGGGCATCAATGGGTCCCAGAGCGTGGCGTTACACCTTGGCGCCACTGCTTTACTCGATTGTCGAGTCGCGATGCTCGCTGGGAAGAAGGTATCGCTATTTATAGCAACCCATATAAAAAAAGACGATGCAATGAAAACTGTTTTGGGGGATGAAATGAAGAAATAAACACTGAATGACTAATTCTGTAACAATACTTGTTAAATTGATTGGTTTTACGTTCTGACAGATTTCCATTAAAATCCCGCCAGAGATTTAACAGGCGAATTCTATTCGACACTTCGAATTTAGTTTCAGATCATTTTCCAATATTTGCAATGAGCCACGATTTTGTTACACCTACGCGATAAATCATTGAACGCCGATTCCCGAGGCGGTGAATGATGAAAACGGAAAGCAAATTGACGGGGTAATTAAAGATTACACCGGGCAGAGTGTAAACGAGTCGATGCCGTCGATTGGCGCGCAGACACAGGGGACTTTTGCTGAACGCGGAGGCCCCTGGACGCGCGCGTGATTTCGCTTTGCCCAATTGTAAACCGCACACACGCTTCCGCTCACGCAGAATCACATGCGATTGTAGGATCTGTGTCACAATTATAGGTCATGTGGTTACGCCGCAACGCGGACTGGGCATCCCTTTTAACCCTGGGTAATACCACTCACATTTCCGATCCCAGGTACAGCGTTAGCTTCCAATATCCGAATAACTGGAGACTGGCGATCGCCGGTGTGCGAAGGGAGGATCATGGATTATACGTTTGTCAAGTGAACACGCACCCCCCGAGGATGCTCGTCACGAACGTCACTGTTCTAGGTAACTATCGAAGTTCGTTCAATGCTTAATGGGAGGCGGAGAGTCGGAGAATTAGTTTGGAAAAGTTCATGAGCGATCTGTGGGAGATATGATGTATTAGTAATAGGTGTTTTATTGGTTTCGACGATTTTTAAGTCAAATTGAGAAGTTCATGGATTTAAGAATCCAAGGATCCAAGGATTCAGGGATTCGGGGGTCCAAGAATCCAGGAATTCAGGAGGCAAAGAATTTCAGAATCCAAAATCCAGGAGTCTAAGAATTCAAGAATACAGAGATACAAGAATGTCGGAATTCAGCAATCCAGAAATCCAAGAATCCCTAAATTGACAGGCCAGGGGTCCTAGAATTCAGGAATCCAAGAATCCAAGAATCCAAAAATCGAAGAATCCTAGAATCCAGGAATCCAAGAATCCCTAAAGTGACAGCCCAAGGGTCCTAGAATTCAGGAGTCCAGAAATCCAAGAATCCAAGGATCCAAGGATCCAAGAATCCAAGAATCTAATAATCCAGGAATCCAAGAATCCAAGAGTCCAAGGATCCAAGAATCCAAGAATCCAAGAATTTAAGAATCCTAGAATCCAGGAATCCAGGAATCCAAGAATCTAAGAAATCAAGAATCCAAAAGTCCAAGAATTCAGGAATCCAAGAATCCAAGACTCCAAGAAATCCAAGACTCCAAGAAATCCAAGAATCCAAGGGTCCAAGAAATCCAAGGGTCCAAGAAATCCAAGAATCCAAGAGTCCAAGAAATCCAAGAAATCCAAGAATTTAAGAATCTAAGAATTCAAGAATCCAGGAGCTCACGAATCTAATAATTAAGAAATGGGAAAATTGAAATTGGAAAATAAAAATTGAAAGAGAATAAAGTAGTATCGTTTTCGTTTTCCCTAAAATATCGCGTCGAAGCGATTACTTTACGATTTCCAATTCAATTAATTTGGGAGAATTCAACAATTCGGGAATCCAAGAATTGAAAAATCCGAAAACCGAAATTGAATGAAAAGAAAATAGTATCGTTTTCGTTTTCCCTAAAATATCGCGTCGAAGCTATCGCTTTACGATTTCCAATTCAATTAATTAAGCGGGAGTTCAATTACGAATCAAACGTCAGACACAAACGCCTTAGTCATCCAATAAATGCAAAGGGCTGCAGCCCAGTTGTAAAAACATACGACCCCAACGTACATTAATTATACAGGCATAAATTCACGAGCGAGTTCGAAATTCACAATCAGCCGAGCATCGCGGAACTAATCAACTCCGACCATCCGCACGCGTAGGCAGTCTCAAACGACAGTTGTACCGAAAGTTCACCGCGATGGCTGTTGGAGATTTTCGCGAGGGCCGCCCCGAGCGTCTTCCGAAAGCGGAGAAGTGGAACAAGCCAAGAGGCGCGCGCGTTGATTTTACACCGCGTCGAGACGTATTTATACAAGAATTTGCAATTCCCTGGCTGCGAGCCGCGCTCTCCTTTTATCCGCCTTTGTTTTCGCCAATGTGATCAAGAGTAAATTGCACCCTTTAAGCACACTTTTGGTCTGCGATTGTTCCCCAAATTGCAAGTACTCGATGATCCTGTGGAAATGCATTGCGAAATGAAACTTCATTTTCAAAATGAAAACGAAATGGAACAATGCATCCCCGCAGGACTATCTATGAGTAGATTGATAAACTAGTTCGAACTGTAGATTAAGTTGTAATTAATTGCATCAGCAACGAAATCAAGAATAAACAAATAATTGTCGGCAAATATCCAACGTACTCCATTGCACATGATTAATCGTAAAATTAAGCAAGAAATATTCCAAAGGCAAATCGATTGCACTCGCGATATTTTTCCGCGTCCCTTTCCCGCGACACCCCTCTGCGATCGTGCCCCCCCTCGCGAATCATCGACTGGGTTCGCGCTTTCAAAATCGAGGGGAAAAAAAGTCTCCGGGCTCGAATGCACTCGAGGCTGGGGAACTCTTCAGCGGAGCACAGCCCCCCCTACTTCAAATCGCCATTCCCTCCCCGCGACTAGAGTTTATAGATCATCCCCCGCCGGTCGAAACTGCCAACGGACACTCGTGATGGCCCGTTTTAAATACTCGTTAGCCCGGGCTCCTGGCCGGGGGTCGACTTTTAATTCACCGGGCCGATGGAAAAATGGTCGTTCCGACAAAGTTGATAGGAATCTTCCCCGAGGAACATTCTTGCGACGAGTTGGCAAGGTGCAATTAACATTGTAACGATTGGGCAATTTTACCTAATTATTCGTAAACTATTATCCACTGCGATGGATGCCAGTTAAGATTCGTTTCCCTCCACAGCCAAAACTGTCGTCGAACGCGAACCACGAATATCCCGCGACAATCAAAATCGTCACACCGCCGTTCCATTTTCAAAATGTTACGACAAAAGCGACGAGCAGATTTCCCCCAAGCGTAAACATGAAAGAAACACCTCCTTTCCTTTGAATCAGTCGCCCCTTTGGCGGAGCTCGCGATGCGCGGCAAATACGCGGCAACGAGCACAATGCTTCGGGGAACTTTGATCGGTGCCCCGACCGGGATTGCCGCGTCTCAGAAAAATAGAGAGATCCACGTGAACGAGTCCGTCGACGCGACGCGCAGAGCGACGTCGAAATCGGATTTTCCACGGCGGTTCCTCTCGCCTCTCGTTCAATGGCACGCAAATCGGTTCCTCGTCGATATTTCGATAGCATGCCTCGCTGTACGGCGGTTGACCGGGGGCGGGGGTGGGGATTTAATCCAGTTAAAAGTAGGAAAAGTTTTCCGCGAGTTTCCGGCCGGAAAGTCCTCGCTTCGCGGAATCTTAAACTCGACACAAGTATTTTCACCATCCATCCGGTCCCCCAAGAACCCCCGCGAGACCCTTGTCTTTCTAACCCAACGGTTTCGTCGCTCCTTTTTGTTCTCCCCTCGATTCTCTTATTTCGTTCGGGGCTATCGGCAGCTGGGAAGTATCGGCTTTAATTAGAAGACGGTCCGGAACCGGGTTTCTCCGGCGGCCTGGCTTCTCCCTGTCGCTTCCTAACCGCGTGGCCATGATAGGTCGCCGCTACGAGGCGGATGATGATAAAAGCTTTAATTGGGAAGTACAGGAATGCATGTGTATATATATATATATATATATATATATATATATATATATATATATATATCGGCGAGTTTTGTCGAGCCATCGAGGTCAGTACATCGGGTTCCGGTGCCAATAGGTTCGAGGCCTCCGCCTTTGTGCTGCCGGACCCCCCCACAGATTTCACGTGTTTCCGGCGCGCGCTCGTTAAGCGGAATTAAATTCGTTAAGGCATTATTCAGTTCGCCGAACAAGTTTCCTTTGAACGGAGATTCCATGTTTTTCTTCCTCCCTTAACGATTGAAAGGGTGAAGGCTAGGGGGATTGAATGGGCTCGAGGGGAAATCTATTATTCAGAAGTACGTAAAGGCTCGAATCATAAAGCTGGGAATTTATCTCCATCGAATTCGAGGCAGAACTGCAAAACCTTAAGCGATTCCCATAATTTTTGAACACGTTGTAGAAATCAACATTCTGAGCAAGTTCTGCCTTTGGCGGAAACGCGTGAGTCGCTTAGTTTCCGAGATACTAGGAAGGAACTGTCGTTGTTGCCACAAGGGAGCATTCGGGCAGGTTTCCATGCAACGTCGACAGTTTTCTGCGTGTATCTTTTAAACGAGGCGACCGAGACATTTTTTGCAAGAGGGAAAAGTTGTTCGGAATGTCGATTCCTGTAAGAATCGCCCGGATTTTCCAGCGCCGGACATCCGGATCGTGGACGACGCGAGGCACGAGCTGCGGGATCGTTATTACAAAACCGGGAGCGGTATCGAGCTGGCGTGTATCGCACGGCCCTCCCGCCCCGACTCCAGGATACCGCATCCCGTTTGGAGGAAAAACGGTGAGACCCTGCCGGATCACGTCGACGTTTATCACATTAACGGGTGAGCATTATACGGGCGGCGTAACAACGACGGATCGACGGATGGACCGAGTTCCGACTCACCGCCTTCGCTCATCGATCGTGCAATCGTATCGTTCGACACACACACACGTGCGCGCTTTATCGGGCTTCGCTGAAAGCTTGAAAGCACAACGACTCGCTACTCTGGATAACGAGCGAACCGTTTAATCTCCCTCGGGGCGCTCCGCGAGCTCCTCGATAGCCACGCGATTGTTGTTTCCATTTCGACAGCGATTTTTCTCTGTCCGTTCCGTTGATTCTCGAGTGGAAGAACATTGAGTTCGTCGAGCTTGAAATTCCTGCAGCTTCCCTCTTCTTTTTTTTTTTTTCAATGAACGTCGCAGGCTTTATTATTCTATCAACCACGAGGAGCATGTCTGTAATGTATGTCGAGTCTCTGACGTTTACTCGACGACTTCGCGGCGCGGTGCAGCTCCCCCGGCCACCTTTTTGGGGATATTGAAATGGGCCACGCGACGACGGATGTTTCAGGTCGAACGAAGATCTGGCGAGCAAGCTGTACATCGACCAGGCCAGGAAGAGTGACAGCGGCGAGTACTCGTGTTCGGTGAGCCAATTGAGCACTGCCACCGTGCACATCCACGTTCTCAATGGTAAATTCGATTCACAGTTATGCTATTTGTCCTGGACATTCGGGACGGCGGAGATATCGAGACTGATACCGCGAAATTAAATTAAGAATACGACAGAATCTATATCTGGTCCATTTCATTTCTTAATTTTCATTGTTACTTTTCCTCTCGTTTTAACTGCGATTTTTACTTAGTTTGCCCGTTGATATTTCCATGATTTTTACATGCCCTTTACCGTGATTCCCGTTTCGATCGCAGGCGAGAAGCAGGCGGCGGTGCATCACGATCAATGGAACGCGGCGAGAACGAACCACTGCGAGGAACCGAAGAAATTGTTCCTTTCGCTCCTCGGTTTTCTCCTCCTAAGGGCTTGGCTGATCGACTCGCCGTAATATTCGACGAATCACCAGCGAGGCATTCCCGCACCGCTCGTGGCCGGCAATCGTAAAGCGAATCGAATTGTAAAATTACATGTAGGATAACATTGTGAATATTAAGAAAACTTCGGATACGACGGCGAAGCTTTTTATTTCAATCGACTCGTCGATGTTATCGATAATGTTAATCAAATTGAACGTGCAGATTTGATACAATAAACGCGAGAGGCAAATGCGTTCCCCTTCCTCAATTGACTCGTGAAAAGAGAATAATATTATTTGATTATTTATTAAAATGATCTGTAATTTTTAGCAGAATTTACCAGATATTTTTGTAGGAATTGCAACACTACAATTGATCATTTCTAATTTCGTTTCATTCTAACGTTACGCAATCGCAAATGTTTGACAAGAGTATTGTAAAATTAGCCTTTGTTGCTGACGCTTCCTCTGTAAATAGAGTTCGGTGAAACTGAGATTTCTCTGTCGAATGTTTGCGATTAGTTAGAGAAGCATTAATTACAGAAATGTAACATGCATTCTCTTTTATTTAGCGTGAAACAACGTAGGATCATTTTCAACGAGTGCGATGTCGAGTGTCAGTAGTCGCAAGATTGTTAATAATTATAAATGTTCCATTATTCTATTATTCTCGATGGCTTGTACATAAAAAGACATATCACCAACTGTATAGCGGAAGAGATTATCCTCGGAAGATTGTAAATTGGCGTTGCAGATTGACTGTTGCAAAATTGACGTAATTTTACAAACGCGTGAATCGCTTGTCCTTAAATGTACATGTAAATTGCGTACGATTTAAATCGACCAGTCGAACCATAATAAATGATTATTAATTAATTTCGCACCCGATTATTAATTACCTTCTTTGCGCAAAACTGCTGCGACGTTATATAAAATAAACATACTGGCTAATTACATCGGTCGACTCTATCGTCTTCGAATTATTTAAATTAATAGAATTCCTAAAACAATCGCCCCTTTACCCATGGTCGATACTTCAGGGCGTCTGACACTGATTGCCGATGGATGATACGTCTGTACCATCCCTCGTTTATACAGGAACCTAGAAGAATATTCATTCACCCCTTACCAGTTGATTTCAACTAACATCGACAGCGATTAATATCATTCGATCTTTTCGTATTGCCTTCCGTTTGAAGTTTATACAAATTTACATTATTCCATGCCTGTGCTGCTTGTGCCCAATATTATGTATTTCATAAATTATATTATTCCATGCTTGCACTGCTTGTGCCCAATACGTGGTGCCATCTGCGAAGGGAAGTTTCCAAATTTCCCTTTTGGATTGCCATCGAAAGGTGCGAGAGAGGGCAAATGGATAATATGAGCGTAGTCGAAGGAATATTTTTAACTACATCTGATAAAGACATTTCTGTATTCATAACTTCGATAAAATGTATCAATTGAATTATTGTTTAACTCGAAACTCGATTATGACTTCGATTGGATTGTATTAAATTATTTTAAAAATCACACGTCTTGAATAAACAAGTTGAACCTTTGGAATTATTAATCCATTACATTATTAATTATTAATTCCACAAGGAATTTTTTTTTTATTTGAGGTAAACGAAATTACGAGAATGTAGGGTGCAAGGGAAATATGTATCTGCGACATCATTGCCACGATTTAACAGAATCTGCATGCGCTATGGCAATTTATGGCGAATATAGTATTAAAGGATTGCGAATATTCATGCGCGACGATCAATTATCCTGATATATTAATAATTCCAATCAATCGAGCGATTCGCCAACTGGCATGGAATGCTAGCCCCTAGAATTGTGTCAGCAGCGAGCCTACCCATCCCCAAAACAATTGTCCGATTTCGAAACGCACCAATTGCTATCAATCTAATTACAATCAATCCCGATGCCGTCCTCGTTTAAATTGGCTAACTACATCAAGCACGACTTTGACGCGATAATGCGCGCGGTACAATTCACCTGAGCCCGGCCGTCGCAAAGATTCGATCGCGGGAGCGTAATTGAAAGGGAACATCGCCAACTAGATGTTGCCTAAAAGCACTTCACTCTTTTCCCCATGAAAGATCGATAAAGGTGAGCCGCCTTTCGGTTACCGCTGCCTTTCTTCTTACTCGAACGGACAAGCAAGGAAAATCTCTCGAGTAGCTTTCCATCCCTCGCCAGATAAATGAACGTTTGAAGTCTGACTTCAAATGAAAAATCTTTTTTCTTCCAAACCAAGTAAAAGCACCTTTATTTATTAAAAAAAAAACATAGGAAGTAGTATTTTTTTGGTGATCATGACGTTATTAGGGATGCATCCACCTTTCAGGTAAGATATTCAATGAAATATTGAGACATCAAAGGGTGGAGGTATCGCATGGTCTTTTCGAATGATTTGGCAATTCGTCAAATAAAAGGGACTTCGTACGAATCCAGCTGGAACGAAATAACTTGGAATAATGCCTAGAATATTTGGCCTTATTATGCTTTTTCTCAAAGCTCTTCTTGCCCTTGACGACCTATCCCAATTACGTAATACTGCTTTCTTAATTGAACAGAGAAAGTGATTACTGATTTTAATAGCAATATTGCTTCAGATTAAGCACTTCATCGAGCTGGTAAGGCTAGGCAAGGTACAAGAATGTGCAGCATAATATTGTATTTAACTTTCAACATTAAATAAAACAAATAGCGGAGTCTTTTTGATAGATATTAAAGCAAATATTTATTGCTGTTCAGTAATAGTTTTCCGACTGAAAAACCATCAATAGTAATTGAAGTTTCGTATACCCTACAAACTTTTTACGATATCACTTCACGTTTTAGGAATTCCTATTTATTGCCGCTACTTTTCCAATCGAAGAGCCTTTCAACTCGCGTCAAATCCAGCTCACGTGTATCCACCTGGAAGACCTATTCGTAAATTTTCCAACGCTCTCGTAAACTTTCTACTCGCTGAAGATACCGGGAGGCGATTAAAATCCTAGCGAAACACGTTTTGGTAAGTTTCATTTGTTCACCCTTTTTTGCGTTCCCTTTCCTATACTAAAATGGCATATAATCGCCAGTTACTTTTCCAATCGAAGAACCTTCCAACTCGCGTCGAATCCAGCTCACGTTTGGTAATTCTCACTTGTTCACCCTTTCTTGCGTTTCCTTTCCCACGCTAAAATGGCATATAATCGCCAGCCTTTAGAGGCCGCAATCCGCAGTTTCGAACCGGGGTAATAGCGAGGATTGGCTGATCGTTGCTTTTCATTGCCGGCCGAACCTCGATTTGAACAAAAGCGTTAATTGTCCCCTGCGTTTTAAGCGTCTACTTGCGTTTTCTATAAACAGGCCGCTAAGACTGTTGCGAGCGGCAGGCATTCTGCAAAACTTTTTAACGAGACACGATTCACGACGCACGCGAGACCCTTATGAAAGTTCCGCGCAAATATTTCCATTGAGTTAACAAAGTTGCTGCCATTCTTCGGCAACTTTAAATTGTGTCCCTCCTCTATACGAATTTGAATCCGCGGCAAACGCTCGATACATTTGGACAGCGATTTTCAATTATTTCTGTCGCTCAATATTATTTATTTATTTATTACCCACGCACCGACCAACGGTTTGTTATTTAGTCAAATCATTTGCAACAGCTTGTGCAATTTCAAGAAAATGCAACTTCTTGCCGATAAGTAGCACACACTTTTTCCTCGTTTCTAGACACCGGCCTTCCCAAACAGCAAAGTGTCTGATCATAAATCTTCCGTTGCGTTTTCGCGACGTGCATTATTCGTCATGTAACGGCGCGACTCGGTGGATCTGCACGACAAAGTGTATTTCAGGTGATGCACAGCGAATTGCGCCGGCTGGTGACGGACAATTTCTTTGGAACTGACGGAAGACAAAGTGCGACAAATACGAGCGAACAAATTGCATGTAACTGTATGAACATCATTGCCAGTAACGTTTCAAATACAAATAAAAGTAAGTTCAAGGAAGCAAATAGTATTGTAAATTCATTTGTCTACTTCGATTAAATTGTTCATGATATGGCAATGAATTGTGTTGCAAAATAATAACGAATGATGTTGCAAAATTAATAAACGTCGATCGAATCGATCGCACCAGTAGTCACTCTCACTTAACCCGGTATCGGTTTGCGAGCCCGCAAAATGCCACGTAACCACACTCCGAAACCGCCGGTGTACAGCGTATAATGTGGTAGTGACGTGGTCGACTCGTATCCCGCCGATTACAATATTCAAATTTTCCAATCACCATATGCACGCGTGTGTACACGCCGTTCTCTTTGGGTAGCACGCGCGCGCCGTCAATGAGAACGAGCAACGCCAGCGATACAACGAATCTCAAATTTCAACGAGACACAACATACCTGCATCGGTTAGCGGCTATACAACTCGCCTGCGTTTTGCAGTGTATTACGTTTCCGGGTGGGACACCTATTGATCCTTGACGCGCGAAATTTCGAAGGAAATACATGTTTTAATACCTTCGCACAAGTCGAGTCGAGTCGAGTCGAATGGTGCTGGAGGGAAGGTTAAAAGTAGGTAATTTAATCTGGAGGTACGTGACGTTGACTCGACATGACTCGACTCGGCTAGAACTTGACTCGACTTGGCTAGAATTTGGCTGGGGTCGACTAGAACTTGGCTCGGATCTACTAGAACTTGACTCGACTCGCCTGGCACTTGACTCGAATTTACTAGAACTTGGCTCGACTCGAATAGAACTTGACTCGACTTGGCTAGAACCTGGCTCGGGTCGACTAGAACTTGACTCGACTTGGCTGTCACTTGACTCGACTTCACTATAACTTGACTTGACTGGCACTTGACTCGACCTTTCTAGAACTTGACTCGACTTGGTTAGAGCTTGACTGGAGCTTGACTCGACTCGACTCTAGTGATAAAAATGTGAAGAACCAAAAGGAGAAACCCGAAGGGAGCCAGCAGACCGTTTGCCAGCCCCCCTTTGTTCGTTGCTCGCGTGCATGTGAGGGCTATTTATACCGATAACGAGGGCATGCAGGCGGCGACGGAATAGTCGTGCCTCTTTGTACGGGAACCGGAAACAAAGCGCTCCCGGTTGACGGTCCCGTTGCACAGGTGAGTCTTCCCCAGTGCGCACGCGACGAAAGACGTTCGTTCACCCAGTGGGTATTCCCGGAAGCGCGACGCGTTATTAAAGTGGAAGCCTGAAAAATGTCGGCACATAATAGTCGAGACAAAAGGTGCCGCCGGTGATTGCGCCACTCTCTCTCCCTCTCCCTCTCTCTCTCTCTCTCTCTCTGCGGTCGAATGAAGACAAAAGAAAAAGAGCGGCTGCGATCTTAAAAGAGAGAGGAAAATTAAACAATTTCTGTTACTATTTAAAAGAAAGAATTGCACCGTTAATTGCATAATGATTGCCTCCCCCCTGAGAAATGTCCATTTGCCACCACTACGTCACCGTAGAATTATTCTTTCGCTCTTAAATCGCTACATGAAATCGATTTCAGTGGAATTGCTCGAGCATTTGTCGGACACAGCGTCAATAGCGGAAATTGTGTATGTTCTTATTATTTACCGCTCTCGAATATTTATACACTTATTCTCCCTGCACGAAAATACATTTATGGAAAAACTGGCCGCAACATTAACGGATTTCCGGACAACGGTGCGACGTTCGAACCTCTGTTCTCCACCCCGTTTCCGTTCGCGTGGCAATCCCATACCTGAACGGGGAGCGTTATTTGTGCCAGAGAATTGGGAGCCGCTCGACGACTAGCAGAAATTCCTAGAAATAGCATGGCCGATCGAAATACCTTGGTGGCGATATCAGCGTCGACGTGTCGGAAGTAGAACAAGGCGGGCGTCATCATAGACTTGTCTTCGATACGTGATATTTCGCGGGACCCGCCAGGCCAGAAAATTGGCAACGGTTAAACACGAAACGAAGGGAGACTCGTCCTTTGGTGTTTTATCATCTCATTCATGGTTTCGTCAAATTTATTATCCTCGCGTTGACTGCTTAATGATACCTGTAGTCCAGACATTTTTCGTTGGTTAATTAAGTTTGCAACGAAAGGACTGCCTCCGATCGATGCGTTCCCAAAGCTGGTCGCTGAAGTACGCGGCCACGCGATAAAGAACACCGGCCGAGCGTGAAACCGTTCTCGCCAAACTTTATCTGTCCTCGTGGAAACACACTGCCGAGGGGTACAGGCTATAAAAATTTCTTTGCAACTACCCCCTCCCTGCCGTGTCACGGACAAACTATATCTCCGGACCGGTGGAAAATTTAAGGAAATGTAACCATCCTGTATATCCTGGCCAAACTTTTCACGCGAGATAATAGTTTTATCTCTTTTAGCCCGTGCACACATCCGCGTTTCTTCGCCTTCCTGTCCTCTGCGTGGACCCATTTTTCCGTGATCCATAGCAAGGGCGATAAGATTTGAACATTTCGAGGTTCCGCTTCCAGGTTTTTCTGATATTTCTTAAAACTCGCGGGAAATTCCGAGGAAAATGTCGGAAAACTAGGAAAATCCGTGGGGCGATTCCCAGGAAAATCCGTGGGAAAATTGCCAGGAGATTCTCGGGGAAATTGCCAGGAGATTCTCGGGAAAATTGTCAGGAAATTCTTGGGGAAATTGTCGGAAAACTCTTGGGAAATTGCCGGAGAACTTTTGGGAGAATTGTCGGAGAACTCTTGAAGAGAATTGAAAGAATAAATCGTTTGTCAAGAAACTCGGGCAACTGCGCGCATTCGGAGATGTCACGAGCAAGATTGCCAGCGAAGGAGATAAACTTGTAACGCGTGAGGTTGCCGACTCTTGTTTCGCTGGCGGAGCAAACACGAAGCAACACCACTAGCGGGACATCGGCTCCGGTCTAAAGGGCGGCGCGCTCGTGTAACTACGTGACGAACACTGTAATTTTCACGAGTAAACGAAGGCTAACAAAGCTGCCTGCTCTTCGGGAACTCGAAGGCAGAACTAATTTATCAAGGGGATAACCGGCTATAATAAATACGCGGATACTTTCCCGTGGCTGGCTGGAAACTTTCGTACGTGCTTGTAATTAAAAACCGCCTGCGCTTCTTTTTAGTGCAATGAAAATGTGAAAATTCTGCGCGTTCTTAAGTTTGTAAACTAGGTCCAATTTTATTAATCGGTCTAACGAGCGTATCCCCTTCGTGGCTGACCAATTACGATTGCACCACTTATTATTTTATCGATTCTACGCAGGTGCGCGCGGAGTGTGTAATTGCAAGAAATTGTTGAAGCAAACATTGTTTGGTGTAAACTTAGGCGTCTTATGGTCGAGACGATTCCTTCGTACGCGGTGTCGTTTCAAAGATACGGTGGTCACCTCCTGTTTCATTTTTACGACAGGACATTGTTCGTGATATTTTATGGCATTTTTATATTTATTTTCTAACAGCAATCTGCAGAAGGGGTACAAAGGCATTTGACACTGCGGTCAGACTGAGGTCTATAAGGGTAGATTTGAAAAGAAATGATATCTTTTTAAAAAAACAAAAAGCAAGATTATTTCACTTTAAGTATTAAATATTATTACTCTTAGAAAGCAACGATTTTTACTCTGAGCCCCCCGCTACTGTGTCTTTATCCCGTAATATCCTCGGAGTACCGTTCTAAAGTAAGAAGATGTCAGACCCGAACGATCAATTTTCCACGTGTCTCCGGTATTGTGTTCTTAAACCCTAGGATCATCGATACCGGTGTCTCATTATTCGCTGGTCGACCACGTCACGTCTCATGAAGTCTTGATATACATCGTTTCTCCGCAGCTTAAAACGTCTGTAATATCATGCTTGGCCGCCCCAACAAGATGCGCATATTTTACAACTAAAAACGTATTGCCAGCAATCGTTTATTATGGCAAAGCATATTTACCTTTTTTAAAGCGAAGCAGTTTAATCAGAGTCGAGAAGAAAGCAATCATGCTAAAATGTAAATAATAAAACAGAGAGAAACGTAGACATTGCCAAATAGAAAATTTACGTTAACAAACATTTATCGAGAAGGATGATTGTTTTCTTTTTTAGTGGGTCCAATTAAACTTCCCATCTTCTGCATTCGCGTTTAGCATGGTAAAGACAAAAAAGGTTAACTACGCCTCGATTGAACGCCATCGACGTGGAAGCCGTTCGAAAAGAGACACCGTTTCCCCTCCTGATGATCGCTATACACCGGAGACGAACCTTTTCATCGCTTTAACGAGCTTTCCTTCCTTTCTGAAGTTTATCGAATTCGTTGTCGGCCGGCGTCAAAGAGGAACGCCCGGATGGAAAGTTATTTCAAGCGTGCGATTAAGTAGCTCGGGGGATGATACCTGTAACATCGTCGTAGCTGTGTACGATCGCTATTCCCATCAGGGGGGAACGGCGATCCGCTGTAGCCTCGACGACAAAGCGTTGGAATCGACTACTTACGGGGCTGGGGCGGTAAAAATTGATCACGCAAGAAGAATAGGAGAATGAATTGCAATAAAATCTGAATTTTTAATTTCAAATTAGCTGGTTCCTCATCGTGTTTTTCTTTCGTCCCGACTCGGAGATCCTCGACAACGATAAGCCACGAATATTTGATCAAATGAATCCCAGAACTTCGGAGCAAATCTGCTTCAACGGGGAGCAGAAGTTCCAACATTCGTTCGTTAATTCCCACCAACGAATCCTCGAGGAAAATCACCTTCCCCGGTCGTGTAATACCTTAAAGGGCGAAACTTAACTTCTTCAATTCTCGCCAGAAATTTCTCCGCCGTGGCAGCGGACTGTACAGTTCACTTGGATGCACGCCATGCCTTCCCATCGTTCCCCCTTCACCGAAGCAAACCTCGCACCTGTCGTCGATCACCCGACGGGAATGGGTTTCGCTCGGCGGCTAATCCAGCCCGGCTCTAGGCTCGGGGGGGAGGGATCGTCTATAGAATGTGTAGAGGAGCTTATCGATCTCTTCTAATGTCCCGGACTCGAAAACCAGTAATTCGGCCACGCCAATCCGTGGTCCGTCCGGCTGAACGATCCATCTCAAGCAGATCCGTGTCGCGGAAGATTGGTCAACGGACACTGCGACTTGGAATTGCTAATTTATGTCTGGCGTTTTGTAACTGAAACGCTGAGAGCTTGTATATATGAAAAGTATTGAGCGTTAAGGTTCTTTTTCTAATAAACAGAGGTGATGATTTCGACTGTTAGCAAGCTAATTCGTTGCCAAAATATGGTCCTCGTTTAATAACGAAGACTTTAGACTCGAGGGTCCAGGATGCAGAGTCCAAGATCCGGAATCCAGATCCCAGAATCCGAAATCTAGAGTCCAATCCCAGCTCCATCGTGCAGCTCTTACTTTACGTTTACTTTTAACAGATAACACGATCGAATCGGCTTCAACCAGGAATCACGTGTATATCAACGACAGGCAAATGGGAATAGTTGCAGAACGAAATCGGATTCATCTCGCGCAGATCCATGTCGCGGAAGATTGGTGAAGAGATTCTGGCCCATGGAATTGCTAATTTGTTTCTGGAACATCCGGAAGGATGAAGAAAAAAGGACAATAACCAGCACGGCGATGAATTGTACCCGAGCGCAACAGGGGAACACTTTCGTTCCCCGCTCATCTGCCTGCAAATTGCCCGGCCGTGGTAAGACGTCGATGCGGTCCCGAAGTGGGCGGCAGAACTTTAGTCCTCCGGCAAACGTGTCTAGCAGCCCGGTAGCAAGAGGGTCGACAATTTCCCCGACTGGAAAAGATCTCGGACGGACGACAAACGTCGTCGTCGCAATAAGCCGTCAAGGACCTCTTGGGAGTCCACGTAATTTCGCCAGAACTCCCGGGGGCGCGGTGCGCCTTATAATTAAGGCGGCGGACGGCCGCGAGATATCGAGATTTACGGGCGTCGATCGAGCCGTCTCGTTAGCGACTGAAGAACGGATCGAAGGCGCGGCGGAGCGGACGGAAAAACTCGTTAGCCAAGGTCCAAACTGACGAAAATCGTTCTGGCTAGCTTATACGGATCAAAGTCACGCCGGTTCCGATGATGCGGCGCGGAACTGGGTAATAATGATCGAAGTAATAGCGAAGGAGTGTGCGGCTGGCGCAGTTGCGGGGAATTGTGGCTTTGGAAGGATTTAGGTGATCGATCGATTCGATTTATAAAGCAACGATGCACTTAGACCCTAGAGGTCCAGGGTACAAAATCCAAGACCCGGCGGCTAAGACCAAAGGTCCATGGCCCGGAATCCAACAGTTCCCTTACTATTTACAGACCCGAGAGTCTGGGATCCAGAGTCCATGACGGACAGTCCAGGGCCCCGGAGTCCAACAGTCCATCGGGCTCTGTCCGCAACAGAGTAACTCTCAACACTCGATAACGATCTAACCAGCATTTCCGCAGGATTTAAACAAGGTAAAGCCCCATAAGAAAGGAACTTGTAAACTGTGTCCCCCCGCACGGGTACGGAAGCCATTTAAACGCGGCGAGCGAGCTCGAAAAAGAGCAAGTGGAACGCGCGCGAAGGCAGCGAAACGGGTACACGGATCTTATCGCGGCCGGGGAAGCGCTAAGTACACATGCTTGAATCGAACTTAATTCAGCGATACGATCTTAAACGAATACGGGGCGCGGGCGGCTGCAGTAAAGGCGGCAGCGGCGTTTAATGCGACCCTGTGCAGAGAGAAACGAACGGGGATCCCAGTGAATCAGAGGCGAAATGGTAAGGAAAAAAAGCGTGACAAGTGTGCAAGCAAAAATAAAATGCAAGGGGGAGGAAGATACACGAACACAGATAAAGGGATGAGGATGAACGGAGATTTGGCGATATTTGTTAAAGCTCTAATGCAATTGCTGTTCTACATTCAACTGAGCTTGTACAGTAGCGCGAGAAACAAGTCGCAGCTACTACCAGTTGACAAAGTACCCTTCGCGCCACTGTAGAGCAAGATCTTTGTTGCACTAAGCACCGCCACTCGAAAACTTGTACACCTGTGCGGTTGCAGTCCTTCTTTAACTCTGCGTGTCGACATTTCCGCCGCGCCCCTGTGTCCCAGAGGTGAGATCTTAGCCCCGTATAAAGCGAATTACGAGGACTATTGTGCTTATGATTAATGCCCAATTGCTTTGCGGGTCGCACTCGAGGGGAACGGATTGTCCCATTAAAACCAGTGCTTTTCTTTAGAATATCAATTAAAGTAAAGGTGGCAATGCAATGGATTGCATGGACTCTCTCGAATACATTTGAACAATATCAAAATAAAAATGGCAATGCAATGGATTGCATGGACTCTTTCGAATACACCTGAATAATATCAAACTAAAAATGGCAATGCAATGGATCGCATGGACTCTCTCGATTACATCTGGACAATACCAATTAGAATAAAAACGGCAATGCAGTGGATCCCATGGACTCTCTCGAATACATCTGAACAATATCAAAATAAAAATGGCACTGCAATGGATTGCATGGACTCTCTCGATTACATCTGGACAATACCAATTAGAATAAAAATGGCAATGCAATGGATCCCATGGACTCTCTCGAATACATCTGAGCAATATCAAAATAAAAATGGCACTGCAATGGATTGCATGGACTCTCTCGAATACATTTGAACAATATCAAAATAAAAATGGCAATGCAATGGATCGCATGGACTCTCTCGAATACATCTGGACAATACCAATTAGAATAAAAACGGCGATGCAATGGATCCCACGGACCCTCTCGAATAAAACTGAACAACTTTTCCCGTGTATTTCCCCATGTCGCCAGCAATGGCAGTAGTCACGCGTCTGCGTAAGAATAGCACACCGCAAGAGCCAGGGCTCCGCGCGGTTCGACCGCTGTAAATTCAATTACAGTTGAGCTCGTGCCAGAATTTGAATTGCACAGCCCTGTTTTAAACCATGGCCTGGACACTTCTCCCGCCACGAGATATTACATCCTTCGGCACGGTTAACCCAGTTATGCATCACCTGCAAAGCGGACTATCGTATCGCCTCGGGTGCATATGTAGAAACCCGAAACAAAAATAAAAAAGAAGGGAATCATCGACATCAATTTTTCACCACGAAAGCTTGCACCAAATGAAGAATAAATGTAATGGGGCTTTCATAAAATTCGATGGCCTCGCGGGCACAGGCTTCGCCACGGTGCCGGCAACTAATTGCGGATAGATAAAAGCGTGCGTGAATATTTAAGCCGGTGGAACGAGCGAATGAAGTGGCGAAATAAGAGTTCTTTAGAGTGGAAATTGTGCCAGGGCGAGGAGCTACAAAGAACGAGGGTGGCAAAGGTTTAAGGGGGAACGTCTTGCGGAGAGGTGCCGAGAGAGAAAGATGAAAGCGAAGGATTAAGGGGAAGCGTTGCGATCTTATTTATTTAACTGCGAATGGCACGGCGGATTTACCGATTCTAAAGTGCAGCATCCAATTAGAGCGATGGGGAGTACCATAAAAATAAACGTATGTAAGTACAAATAGTCGATTGCATTCGGGGACGTAAAAGCGGTGGAGTCTCATGTCCCGTGACAGGGCTGCCTCGTAAATCCGACACGTCTCGCGCGGACTTAAATGTAAACAGCTTGTACGATTGATCGTAAAACCGGCAGAGATAGACAATATGTTTCGCGATCGTGAAACCAGCCCCCAGTGACTGAACCCGTCCGCTGCGCTCTAAATGCTATAGCGGGGAACACCGAAGCATGGACGGAATAAAAAGGGAATACCAGTAAAGGGTAGGGAAAACGATCCGGAGCAATTATTATATTTCAAAGTAGAAAACACGATGAGAGAAAACGCGAACGACAGAGCTGAACATTCGACTAAACGTGTCCGTTTCTAATCGAAATGATCAACCTTTGTGCGAACGGTTTAACGCACGTTTTGTTTAACGAAAGTTGTTCACGGAAGAAACGACAGCTAATTGCGTTTAAGCGGACAATGGTTGAACAGTCGCGAGGGAATTCTGCACGACGCGAACCGCACACGCTAGCAAGTTCAGACGTCTGTTTTGCGTACGGACAAGGGACCGCGATATAACGGGGCAATAGAAATGAAGCATGCTCGCAGGGTGAAGAAACGGTGAAGGACCGAGGGGGGGAGGTGGGTTGCGCGATCCTGGCTTTGCAGTATTTCCACGCCGCGGCTTAGAACAATGGCCAAGACACGCGGCCTCGTATCATGAATATTTAGCATGCGAAACGGAACGGCTGTACTCGGTCAGTTCCGAGATCTTATGGCCTCCCGGCTGGGTAAGGATATGTTCTTGCTGCGTTTGTCCTTTTACGTCGCCTGACGAACCGGTTGACTAAAAAGGGCAGAGCGGTGCATCTTAAGAAACTAATGAAAAATGCAAACGGGATAGTTTTGAGCTTACAACGACGTCGAGCACGGTCAAAGGGACGGGGCAGGAGTTCCAAGGAAAGGTCGGAGGAGTGACAAACGCATTTTTCAGCCCCGCAACTCTCGAGAGGGTTGTTTGGCGGCGGGCCAGCTTGCCTCAGTTTCCGTCACCCCTAACGCCTCTTTCGTTCTCCCTTATCGTCAGCCTTCAACCCGTGTTCAACGGCGTTAGCCTCCCAGGCAGCAAGGGCTCCCCATGGTAAACAGGCCTCGCACAAACTCGAACGTGCTTAATGGCCGTCGACGTTGGCGAATTTTTAGTGAAATTATCGCTGTCTTCGGCGATGCAGCCTATAGGAGCGTTTGTAACAGTTTGCAGAAACGATTATCGTCTCGGCAGGAGGCCTCGTTCATCCCGTATTCGTTGTTCAAGAGGCTGCTCGCGAGCCGAGAGCGTTTTGTAACCGAGATGCTGAGAGCTCGTGTACATGGAGCGAAAGGGACGTAGAAGAGTTTCGAGGGATTGTTAAATGCTCTTTTTATAATAGATAGAGGCATGGTGCGGCGATAATTTCTGTGAAAGAAAGTGGACTTCATTCGGTAACGAAGAGTCCAGATTTCGGGATCCACGATAGAGAGTCCGGGTCGCAGAGTCTCTGATACAGAGTCCAAAGTCCAGATCCATCCTTGAGCTTTTACTTTTAGTGGATCGCACGATGGAATCAGCATAAGTCAGGAATCACGTGTATATCAACGACGGGCGAATGGGAATATTTCGCTAGGACGAAATCCGTCGAGGATCAGCCCGGTCCATTCTCATTCACCGTCCGCCCGTGTTTCCATTTAAATAGAGATACACTATCGACAGTGCTCGCGATAAAGCTACGGATGGCGTTTCAATATTCCTCACCCCTCCCGGGCTGTAGCCTCGGCTAAAGGTATCAACTTGGTGAACGTAAAGACGCCGTTCGTGTTCAGAGACATTCAGATACGCGGGCACCGGGCTCTCCGTGCGACGGCTCGATTCGTGTGGGCTCGAGTAGTAAACCGAGTAAGTGGCACTCGAGGGAGGGAAAGGGATTTTTTCGAATCACGAGGAGGACGTCTCATAAATTCGTGAAGCTTTTCACCGCGAAAGAGAGAATGGGAAGATGGCAGGGGAGGGGAAAGGGATGCCGGTCTCGTCACAAATGTCGTTGGCGTCGAAACGAGCCGAGATATGGTGGCAAGAGGTTCGCAGTGAACAGCGGAAAGGCAACTCCATAGACATGGAAAGGTGGAGGAAAACGGAGCGCTTCATACCCGAAGAGTTTTCCCCGACCAAAAGTGTCGCTGTTAGCTACGAGAATACCTAGGCTGTATAGCTGACACTAGGGGGTCTACGGTGAAAGGAACATCAAAGAATGTTCTGAAACATTCAGTTAACCCTGCCGCTATCATAATCGGGGAGGACTTAAGATCCAAGACCTCTCGTACCAGACGTCGTTTCTGGATCCTCTTGATTGTGGAAGGGTCTGATCCCTTTCCCCTAATTCGTTCTTTCCCCTTTCTTGTTTCATTTACGTCGTTCAGTCAATGGTCTCGTTTCCCTCGATACTACCCCTATCTAGATGCTCCCGTTCATCCTGGACTCGAGACTATTTTATTGAGCCTAGAGAATATTGCAAATACAATATAAAGTATTGCTTTTCTTCCATAAGTAACTTCTCGAATAGCTCGTAGACTATGGGGATACTCAGGACGAGACTACTCAAGGACTGAGGGGCTTCCTGAGGACTATGGGACTCCCTAAAGACTATGGGGCAATCCAAAGACTATGGGACTACCCAAGGACTACGGGAATTCCTAGAGACTATGGGACTACCTAAGGACTAGGGGGCTACACAAGGACTATGGGACTACCTATAGACTATGGGACTACCCAGGGACAATGTGACTACCTTGGTCTTTGAGGCTCTTCGGGGCCTCGGACTCCTCTGCAATCCATAATTTCCTTCAGTTTACCGATGTTCTCTATTTCTTCAACTCTGCCTACTTCTCCAATATATCCTCCTTATCTCCCTATAGTTGTCCCATCTTATTACCGCTTCCGGGGCTGCCTCGGTTACGTCGATATTACGTAAATTCAGCTTAAGCGATGTCGCGCCGCGGAAACTCCGGCCAAATGGGTTAACTTCTGTCCAGGCTACGACTGTGCAGCCGGGGGATTTTCGACGGCAGAGCCGAGAACGCCCACCATCCACTGGACTCGGATCCCCGCGCATGCGAAAGTTAAGAAACCCGTGCGACTTGTAACTCGGCTCGGAATCGCATTGGAAAGGAAAATGCAAAATTAAAGGGTTTTGAGAAATACGCTGCCTTGGCACTGTTGCGGACGCGATTAGCTTGCGAATTTAATGCAAGCAAGTAACTTTAGCCCGCGGAGCATTGCCTGCGGATTTATTTACAACGTGTTCCGTTGCGGTGGAAGAATAATTCGGCGCAGGCTTCCGTTTTACCGTCCGCTACACGCGGGAACTAATTTAGCGAGGATCGCGGTTCAGCATGCGATTAATTAGTCATCGCATCGCTCGCGCTAATATTCCACGATTCCCTACCGAACAGCGACGAGGTTGAAAGAAGAATCGAGGACCGCGGGAAGGAGTTAACCCCCTCGTGTTATTTCTCCCGGAGAGACTCGTTTCGGCTTGCTTGCGTAGCGCGTCTCGGGGAACGGTTCGTTTAACCGCGGTCAGCTTCGCAGGGCGAGATGCCGTAAACGGAGGGTGGGGTCGAAGGGGTTGGTATCTTCGGGCCGTAGAGCGCGGTTGAAAGCGACGCGGTTTTAGGCGCCGCGGAACGAGGGCACGCCGCAACTATATACCGGTTTGCCCAGCCCCTGGAGCCAACCCCGCTTGCGCCTGTAACGGACCTACTGTTTGCACAGATAAGAGTAATTAATGTCTTCTCGGCTCTGAGTTCCCGGGGCGACAACCCACCCTCCGCTGCCCGCTGGCACGGTCTCCACAGGCGTCGACTCCGCGGGACAGCCTCCTCTTTCTTCCACTCTAGGGAGTGGCGAGAGAATCGCCAAGGTGGCAAATAACCGGACATGAACTGCCGAGTGTCTCTATTGGACCATCGTTAGATTAAGCGTTGGACAACTGTTTGAGTGCTAAAGAACGGTGGACTGAAGGAGCTGTGCTATAGTCCTTGGGTAGTACTATGGTCTCTAGGTAGTCCCATAGTCCCACAGTCTACAGGCTCTTCAAGAAATTGTACAAGGAAGAGACACAATAGTTTATACCACATTCATAATACTTTTTAGGCTCAGTAAAGTAGCCTGGAGACGCCAGCAGTAATTGCAGAGTGCGCGAACCTACCACCGACCTCTCCAGCATCCCTTCAAAGGATTAAAGTTTAACTTGCCCATGCTAAGCGCTTGCCCAAACATCCGGCAGCGGTGTTTCCATTAACAAAGTACGCCCCGGCTTGTTTCCTAATTTAATTGCTTCCTCTACAAACAGCATCGAGCGAATGGCGACGACAGGATTGTTAAAAATTGCAAAAGTCCGACGTTCAAGGAAGGATCGCCCGGGGCCCGGGTTGCTCATTAAAATCGTACAGAGTGTTTCTAATAAAACGTACATCAAATCTTCCCCCGAGCCTCCAATTGAAGAGAGTGGTTCTAAACGAAATTAAGAGTTATTTACGATCCTCGGGATGTTCCGAAAGGCCTACACCGAGACCCGATTCGTGGGAAGACCTTCACGTGAAACCGCTGATCTACCGCCAGGTGGGCTGGGGGTTCTTGAAACTTTAACTCGAAATCAATTTTACGCACAAACTTCCCTCCCCCGCCCTATCCACGATCCCCGCGCATCGCCGAAACTGTCGACAACGCTAAACAATAATAGGAAGAAAGAATCCAGCTTGTTACCAAACGTGTCGGGTGGTAATAATAATTGATTACCAGCGTTGGACAGTGTTGGCGGAGGTGGGATGAATACGAACAGTTCTCAAAGGGCTGTGTCTAGCCCGCCCCCATCACGTCACACCAGCCGCGGGTTAATAGCCCGTACTTTCAGCCCGTAACTCCCCAGGGCGATCTAGATAAAGCTTGCTCCACGAAGAGCCGGAGTGTACACGGGAAGTCTCCGGCGCTCGTCTTCGCGTCGTCGAGCCCGGCCGCAGGCCGACAATGCCACCTCATCTCGTCTGGCGGACGCGTGTGTCGTCTCGGCCTGCTGCAGTCATTGAGGAGCTGTTTCAGACGTACCTCTGCCCATGCACTCCGGTTTTGTCCACCGAGCAAGTTTCTGCGGGAGCGACGCGCGCGGTTTCCATTGTTGCACGTGTAATGCGTGGACGTTACGATTCGCGAGAGCTGTCCAACACTTGGGTCCTGAAACGCGTGGCGAAAGAAGTTAAGAGGACTGGCTGCTTCGTCTAATATTTCACAGGGAAGGGAACTCGCTGCGGGAAGATATTTTCACTGCACACGCCACTGTCCCGAGGGATTATGAACGTATTTACATCGAGTTACAAAGCTCGAAGCGGAGCGAAAATAGTGGGGCCACTGCGAAACGAGACCTAGTAAAAACTGAACATTTTCCCTCACGGTTTCCTTGCATCGTATTAATCAGCATACTTGCTCTTACCGCGACGGCAATTAGTAAATAGCAATCTAGTTAGTGGCGTGACTGGACGCACTGTCTAATATTTAATATGCCAAGAAGATTGCTATGGGGAATTGTTCACTACTGTGATCCAGATGGACTCGTTACAGAGACGCTCCATTATTTGACACGCACTGAAGGATACATTCTGTATATTACAAAGCTCGAAGTGAAAGAAGATCTAAATGTGCGTGCGAACCGTTCTCGCTCACAGTCTCCTCGCGTTTAAACTGATCCCCGTGTTTGCTCTGACGAACCACGCAAAGTACTGAAAACATGAAACGCGATAAAGCGAAGTCTAAAATGTCGTTTCCAGCATAATGAAGTTCGTAAGCGATACGCGGGGGGCGCGGCGAACTGAAAAATGTAATTTGGTCGAATGTAAACAGCTACGCTAATTAAATTCCGCGACCACGTCATCCGGCGGAAAGGAAAGCTGCCGGATCTGTTAGGGAAGCGCGAGAACGTAAATCTGTCCCCCTCGTGAAACGGTGTCGCGTTTAACTCGCACCTGGTAAAAATGTTCTATCGCGATAACATTGCACGGTTCCGCTGCGATTCGCTGTACTAGACACCGCTCTTTCGCCAACGGATCGCTTCGTACTTTCGCTCTTTCCCCTGTTGTCCCTTTAAACGCGTTTTTGTATCCCGAGGGGAGCACCTTTCGAGCGACGGCGGTCCAAATATTTCGTCGCTCTCCCGTAGCTCCGCCGCCCGCGCTATTTTACCGGGGCGACGATAAATGAGGCACCCTTTTACCCCCAGCGAGGGCACGCTTTTATAATTTTGCTCCGCGCGGTGATGTAATAACTACGTACGGAATTGTCTATCGAACAGCTGCTGATCCGTAATCGTGAGCATGCTATTCCCGACGATTAATTACATTTGTCGAATGTTTTATTGCGCGCTTTATAATATGCAGAAGTAAACGAAAGGGAAACGTTATATTTTACCAAGGTATGTACATATGTTTCATTTCAAGCTTAATCAAGAATCCGCGACTTGGGGCTCAATTTCCAGTAAGTGGAGCCACTGTGGCTGTTAAAATAATGAGAAGCCTCTGCGAAGAAGGCACACGATCGATGTTTCCTTGATTCGAATGCGGGCAGGAGCCGAGCCGGAGCGACTGAATATAGATTGCGTAACTAAGAACACAAACGCCACGACAAATCGTGCTCTTCTTACATATTCATGCGTCCCCCCTTCGTTGGAAAGACGGGGGGGAGTGGGGCGGTATGAAAATGCGCTTACTTGCAATAGATTACACGTCCCTCTGCCATTCGGCTGCAACACCGCCAAGCAAGATTAATCGCGTTAATTACCGAATCGGTGAACAGTCCAGGGAAAAAGCTGATCTTTCCCTTGAAATCTCAACGTTTGGACCGTTCGCTTTCGAAGTGGTGTAAGTCCATTTTTCATAAATTATTCACATTAAAATATACATGGAAGTTTGTCCTTTTCCCAATTTGTTTCTTGTTCTTAATTTACTTGCGTCACTTTCAAAAGAAACGATCCATTTATTAGATTCATTCTTTTGCGTTTGGGTAACATAGCAACAACAATATACATAACTATGCATACAATAACAATTTCGTTTGAGAACGGTATATCGTGTGGGACTTTTGATAATTATTAAAAAAAAAGAGATCAATACAATGGTGCGCTGTAATTATTAAAGGGATGGCAATTTTTGCCAATTCGCTGATTCCTTCGGTCCGTTTCATATAAAAAATGTCCAAATTCCCCATCGGATTCGCGCAATTGCGTTAAACTCGAAATGAACGTGAACACAAAGCTAATTGCACAGCGTGAGCAGCACGTAACCAGCATTTCGTTTTACGTGACTCCAGATTATCGGCGTGTTGCCCGGGAATACGCGTTTTTTACCGCCCCCCCCCCCCCTGCCCCCGACTAATTTCACGAAACTTAATTGAGACATGCGACACGAAAATTGGATTTCGAGCAGAAAGTTATGTGACCAAAAAACAAAAACGCGCCGATAAGAACTACTTTATTATTATCAAATGAATTATTAATCTCCCAAAATCGCTTCCAACTAATTCGACAAGCTTATGCATAATTTTTACCATTTTTTTTTTTTTAAGAACTTACCGCTCTCTTCACCCTCTTTTCTTTTCTTTCTTTCTTTTTTTTTTTTAACTTCAAACGAATGATATCGTTCGCGATTCAATGAGATTTCTCCTACCTTGGATTTAACGCAGGCGAAAAGTTGCGGCAAATTTTTCGTCATTGTACTCGGCCCCCCGACTGGATAGACGAGGATTCAAAACGAGGGGGGTGGGAGGGGGGACACGTCATTCGAAGTTTACGCGCGCTACACGAGAAAGATCCTGAAAGTTTAACCGGAAAGTTTCGCCGATAAAAAGGCGAAACTTGCGGCTGGAGAGTTTGCCACCGGAGGAAGATTACGTGAATTCATTATATGGGCTATGGGCTTCCGGTCGCAACTTCATGGGCTGGATTTCTATCGTTGGACGCGCTGTTAAAAAAAAAAACCTGGACGCAGGTATTTTTGTTGTTATTAACATCAGCATGATAGTATAAAGATGTTTGTGATATTTATATTATATTATCATTGATCATCTTTTTGAGATTGACTGGCTCGATTGGCCGATCAACCTGTTTGGATTACGATTATCGTCCGACAATTTGTATTAACATCGGCATAACGGCGTGAGAACAATGAGTTCAGGAAGTCTTTCGTTACTTCACTTTTGTTAATTTTTATTTAACATCTACCGTACCGAAGCGAAGTTTTTATTGTTATTTTCCACGCAAAATCTAAACGAGGCCCGTGCTTCAATTATTATTAATTATGACCCGGCAATGTTCCCTCGACGCTTCTCGCACCGTTGTTAAAATTACAATGAACGTTCAAGAGGCGGTTGCCTCTAATCCACCATTCCACAAAGCATCTGTCGTTATTTTAGGCCAGCTTTGCAAGGAATGGTAAAGTTTATTCGAGACACCCTGCCGCCTGCGCGCACGCCCGCGCGGACGTATTACAGCGTAAAAATTTCCTAAGTGCATCGAATGGATTCGGCGGGCGTGCTTTAAGGGACTTACTTCTTCCCGCGAAAGAAAGTAGGGTGGTAAAAGTTCCGCGAGCATCGGCATTGCATAATTAATCAGCGAGAAGTTGCGCCATACGTTGTTCACGCCCAGAACCACATACATATATCGCAGGCAACATTTTTGTTACACATCGCTGAAAGGAAAACATTTTTGCGACCTCTGCACAGAGTTTAAGGAGCGAACACTGAGACAGTTGTGAACAGCTTTTTCCTCTACCAAAATGTTGGCTAAGGCATCGTTTTTTGATTATTTACGAAAAACAGTGATCAATCAGAGCGCGCGTAGAGCGCGGACGATTGCCGAGGCGATTCTGAACAACTTTCTCCTTTGCCAAATTGTCGGCTGAGGCTTCGTCTTTGAATTATCAACGAATAATACACTGACCAATCGGAGCGCGAGCTCAGCCGCCACTGTTCGAGACCGCCGTCGAGGGCGCGCCCTGTATTGATTGGCGTTTTTCATGAATAATTCCAAAACGAAGCCTCAACCAGCATTTTGGCAAAGGAAAAGGTTGCTCAGAATTGCCTCAGCCATCGTCCTCGCTTAAAATATTTGCACGAGGTAGCGGAACAGCCTGTATACGTATGTGATAATTGACGAGTTACATACGGTTGCGTGCGTACTCCTTCTGAAAGCTGACGCGAGAGAATCGTGTAGTGCGGGGAATGCGAAAGCGCTACGCGAAACTGGAATAAATGCATTCCGGGCGAAACGAAACTATTCAAACGACGCATCTCTGTTCGCGGTTAGTCAGCGGAACTTTCCTACGTCCGGCGAACAGTTTAACAGCTCATTTTCGACGGAATTCGGTCATGCACCGTCTCACGCTTGATTATCTTAGTACACGGAATGAACGTCGGATTTTAAGGGAACAGTAGTTAAACATTTTACGAGATATTGGTGTTCCATTAGTTTTATGTTAATGAATCAATCATCACTTTAAACATGTATATTATGCGTTTCTAATAATTAGAAGTGACTGTAAATCTTCAACATTGTTTACGTAATTTCATCGAAGCAATTGAATATATTGCAATAGATACTGTTTCAAGTTTTTACACTTGCAATAAGGAAAGTTCCATTATTAATTCCCATTGAAATATTCTATCTCTACTTTTTAGTTGCTAACATTTTAGCAACAGGAAACAAGAGCAATGCTTCGCCATTTATTTGCCCGGTTACTGTTTTTCATTTCATCGAACGCTTGCAACGGAATTTCTCCAAGAAACGTTCGGGCTCCATCTCCTGAGGGATGGGGCGCGAATCTTTGCACATTTCTCTTTGGAGTCACCATGCTTGCCATTGGAACACCAATGGAATACGAACGGTTCTGTGATTTTTCCAAACATCATTCCTATCCAGAATCACGTCAAGCTTTGGCTTATTTTAATGCAGAATATTGCAAAATATTTTGACCCAAATCGACTATTTATGATACTAACTACTGCGCCAATCAACTCCGATAAAAATTCGACTACTTCGATTTAGTAAATGTATTTCAATTCAATAAATCATAATGAGCAATAAGAAATTTAGTAAATTTAATTCACTTGAACTAATTTACTTAAATTTACTCAAATTCGCTTTAAATAAATATACTTTTCTCAGTTAACTTTTTCATATTCCTATTTCCCTCCGAAAAAAAATCATAATTTCATATCGGATTATTCTCCTGCTTAACATATTTCTCCTTTAACATAAACACGTGACATTTATCATATTGCAAATACGTATTTCGACGAGCTTACCCCACGAACACCGCCGCTGCACTCGGTCACTCGAAACCAAATTCGATCACGTGCTCTAGGGATTCGTTGAATTTCTGAGCGCCTCTCGGACTTCCGGAAAATGGGAATCGACTCTCCGCCAGTTTCTGTTACAATCACCCATCCAGCCTTCGAATTTCTGCCCCGTTGAGTCGACTTTTTCTTCCGCTCGTTAGCATCGCCGATGTAAGCAATTTCTTAAACAAAACACGAAAAAAATTGAAGCTGCAATTATTGTGAGAATTACTATTTATTGTGGAAGGCTTTCTTAAACTTTGCAACACTGTTCAGTCGGTGAGTTATAAACAAATATGGAAACAATTGCTCTATACGAAAGAGGAGAATTGTTTTTTTGGTAGAAGAATAATTTAGCAATAAAGATCGCCACGTTTCTAAAGCAAACTTCTAAGCAACAAAGCTTTAATTCTTTCCGTTGCCCTCGCTCGACAAGTTCTGCCCTCAGTATTTTCTTCTCACGTTTACATTGGCTGCTCTAACGAAGCAATCTTTGAAAGTGGCCCTGCACGTGGCTGCCAAATGATAATCGATATCCTTTAACAAAAAAAGGATGCTTCGGACGCAGCAAACTTTTTAACATTTCCGTTCCACTTACATTTCTCGCTAACGTTTACATCAATCATAATGAAACATTCTTGCGACAACGAATATTACTTTCGTCCCTCTAACATAAACGCTCTTTCCTTTTTTAATGATGTACCCTTGCTAACCTTTTCAATCGTCGCTCGTTAATTTAATGTTTCAACCTCGCTCTCTCGCCTCTCCTCCCAACACACCGAGATTCCATTTGTCCCGTCGATGGCACGCTTAGCTTCCGCTGATCGCAATATCGCTCGCGTTTACTAATTAAACGGAACGCCTCCCCGCGATTCGCTGAGATGGACGCATTCAACCCCCGTTACTTATCACTCTCTGCATACCATTCTTCTCCCACCGCGTAAATCAACTTTAATTCCCCGACCCCGTTTGCCGGTTACGCGGCACTGCCGGCCCGGCGCAGAGATATCGGAATGCTCTTCGTCTCCCGCGTATACGGTTCACGCAACGTCGATTAAACAGCTTACAGCCGTGTCGCGACAATTTTATCCACCCCCTCGCCGTGCCCGCGATTTTATACGAACGAACGTTTCGACACGATCTATTTAGCTTTTCTTCCGGTGGTAAATCTTGATGCGCCGGGGCTTAAAGTACCGCAGAGCGTTTTACGGTACTTTAAGACCACCCTTGGCAAATTTACGCGTACAATATTGACCAGAGAAGGGTGGGAGGAGGAGGGCATGCGTTAACGCTAAGTGCATATCATCCCGCGCTATACTAAAAAAAACTTTGCTACTTTCCTCGTCGCTTGTGTACTGAATTGTTGATGGAAATTAGGTGTTTGTATTTCATAACGTTGTTTGCGCATTCTAAATCTTAATGTTCCTCGACTTACACGTTCGGAAAGCGTGTTTTCAAAGGCAGTACTATTTTCTGACGCACGAAAGTTTGAGGCATTGAATATTCGAAGTTGTATTACTTTTTACTATTATGTTTATATTATTTTAAACTAGCAAAATTATGCTACCTAAGTGTTTACTCGATCCATGAAATCGAAGAGAAGTGTCTGCACAAATAGCATTTCAACGGAAGACAACGTTTGATAACGAAAAAAATGATTAATGAAGATTGCCAATTACTGAACGTTTGATTAGAAGCAGTTGCATTTAATGACTTGTAAACCCTAATGTTTCTTGACTTTCACGTTCTAAATACTGTGCTTCCAATATTATTTTATGACGCATGAAAGTTTGAGGAATTGCATATCGAAAGTTGTATTACTTTTTACTATTATGTTACTATTATTTTAAACTAGCAAAATTATGTTCCCTAATTTTTTATTCGATCCATGGAATCTAAGAGAAGTATCTGCACAAACAACATTTCAATGGAAGACAGCATTTGGTAATGAAAAAAAATGATTATTGAATATTGTTAATTGCTGAACGTTTGATCAGAAGCAGTGCAGTTCCATTCAATTAAATGATTAATACGGGACAGACCAAGTCATGTGCGAGAGCGGTTTTTCTACTCCATCAGGAGATTCGTTTGGAGAAACGCAGGGAAGCAGAGGCGTTCGATCATTAGTCAGAAATCGTCCCCGGTGTGTCTTCCCCCGGGAAAAGATTTACTTAGAAAAAAAGAGGGTCTTCGGCTGGGCGCGCCACGCTTAAGTAGCGCTGAGAAATGAGTGCCAGCGGAGGAATGATCACGGTATTAATAATACACACCACGGAGACGTCGATCAGATTAAATTGTATCCGAAAGTCGCAAGATCGATAGAGGGTACAAGCTTCCGCTCGAGTTACAAATTTAATCTGCCCGACAAAAGCAAAGCTGGGGGGGAGTTAGTTTTGATAAATTTCCCGCTGGCCGCTAATGCGCGCGGATAAATTACGCGTCGCCGGGACTCGATAACAAAAGTATCCGAACGAAATTTTCCGCCGGAACGAATTTTCCAGGAACAAAGGGCGTCGAATTAAACTTACAGCGCTCGCTTAATTGATTCCGACTTGTAAATCTCTGCTTAACGACGAAACGTTCGGGGGTGGAGAATGTTTTGAGAACGGGCGGTTAGGAGACAAAAGGTGGAAAAACGAGGAAGCATTTATTTACGTGTCCCTTAAGAGCATCGTGCCTCGTCGGCATCGGCAAGAAGCAAATCGTCAGAACGACGCCGTTGAACAGCGAGGTTCGCTGATTACCCAATCATCGATATTGCAATCTACGTGTATTAATAAGTAAATTAGTACTTACCAGAAGTGGATCCCAACACTTTTGTAACACACACTGATCTCTCGTCAACTCGTGCTGCCACTTTCCCGTTGTGCTGATGCGTGATGTGCCTGGTCACATGACCACGTACTTCCGTAGATTCATAACCTATTTACACAGTTAGATGGCGTCGTCCTGCAGCCGAGCGAGTCGTCACGTTTGCGTCAGGTATTATATAATAATGTATATAACTATTTGCTTTAAACAAATACTATTCATCATTCCCTAAGCAAAAGTCCTGATAGTAATAACGAAAAGTAATACAACTTTGAATATTCAATTCCTTAAACTTTCGTGCGTCGTAAAGCGATATTGTCTCTGCATGCAGAGACGCGGTACATAAACCGTAGAAGTTAACAAACGTTTGCGAGTCATTGAATAGAGCTGCTTTTAATCAAACGTTCAATAATTAACAGTCGTCGAACAAACGAATATAAAATAACACGTTTTATAAAACGCACCTTTAAAAGATACGCTTCTTTGGCAGCAATACGCGACGCAGGTACCCCACGCACTTGCGACATTCCGAGCCGAATAACTGTTCTAACAAGAGGGAGAAGGACATCAGTCACGCCGAGGGCCAAAGAGGGGATTTTAGTCACGTAACGCGTTATCGAAGGACCCGCATTGGAAAAAAGAACCCAATTCGTTCCTTAATTACATTTGTACGCGGTTGGTAAGTTTGTTTAATTGCAAAACTTTCGTTGCTTGGTCACCACGGAAATTCTCTTCGTCGCCAAGCTAATTGATTACACGCAATCACGTGTAATTATGCCGGTCTTGTTTATTATGTTGCAAGAAAGCATCGATTACAAAGATCGATGTTTTAAGAATAGATAATTATATGAACAAAGTGTCCATAGAAGAAGATTAATATGTTGATAGAGAAAGGAATACGTAACTTAAACAATGCTCAATCATCTAACTAATCAATTAAATCATTAGAAAAACTATCGTTTGCTCGCATCAAATGTTGCGACAGAAAAGTCTCGAAGGAAACAGTTTGATAGCAATGTCGAAAGACGAAACAAGGAATTGTCTCGAAGGAGATAATTAGGCACACAGGGCCACGAGATAAGGGCTGTCGAAAAGTAGGGCATCATTGACCAAGGGTGTAAAAGCGGATTAGATTACGACGCGGATGATTCATATTCATGTTTAGATTCAGACTCAGATTCAGAACTCAAAGGTCAAGACATCGGATTAAGGATAGTTGTAACATTGTTTTTAAAAGTTTGTTAAATTGTTGGTTGTGACGATGTTTATTAAAAATCTTGCGAAAAGGAGAAATAGAATGTTTCACGTCCTGCAGCAGGCTCATTGCTCTTCCTCGTTTCCATAAATGTGAAACCCTAAAAGATACCTAAAAGAAACCTTTTACCGAACAAAGCAATACACAATGAGTCAGAAGAACGGTATCGTTTTGAAAACGAACAGGTAGTTTCCAGTTTCATTCCCATTCTCATCTCATCAGGATCGAGTTACGTTTTAATCTGCCGAGAAGCTGAATTTTTTCCTGGCCCAGTAATATTCTTCTCGTGGTCTTACTTCCACTGCCCCGTTGCGCTCCTTACGCTTAAGAGTGTTACTGCTTAATACGCTCTTAACAGAACGTATGTAGAGGCCATAGATGTGTGGCAGACTCACCGTCGAGCTTCACACACGTGCACACAGTTATATCAGGAACGCTGGTCGTGTCGCAGAATCTACCTTGTGACCTATATATATATACCTGCTACCTCCAATATCCGCACAGGAACGACATTAAGGTGGGTGCAATGTCGGAAATTTGAGGCGAACCGACCAGCCTCTCCCTGGGCCGCACCTATTCTACCACCTCGCGCAAAGCTGAATGATTTTACGCCGCCAAACGCGTACAATTTAATGAGCAATTTTGGGAACAGAAGATTCTATCGTTTCGAGGGGTGGGTGGTGATCTGAGAACTATAGAATTATTATCCAATTGGTTCGTGAATAATGAAGCTATGGCAGTTTTGAATAAATATTTTAATTTGAAATAAATTAGAAAAGTCGTGATATATATGTAAATTAAGATAGTCAGTCGATGTGTTTTGTAGTAGATGCACTATTCTGAATTCGTTTGAGGCAGAGCATTGTTTAAGCGAATGTTCCAAGGATTTTTAATAAAGTCTGTTTATATGAAAAATTAAATACAGTTGAATAGTTGAACAACTGTTTTTTTTTCGTAGCAGGTGCACCTTTATTAGCTTACTTTTATATTAAGTCGTTTGAGATGAAGTATTGTTTAAGCGAATGTTCCAAGGACTTTCAGCGAAAAGTCTTTTTTTATCGCAGCAAAAATAGAGTGTTTCTGGGGTACCGTCAGAAAGTAGATCATTTACACGCCCGTTCTTTCTTCCCCGGCTTTTCCTACTTACCTTTGAAGCCGCGCAGTAAAAGTAGTCTTCCCGCCCTTCTCCTTACAAAGGGAATGATTTACTACTACCCCCCGATCCGAGGGACGAGGAAATAGAGCGAAGTTCTAAAACACGAGCCTCTTAATCGTTTAGCCACTCCATTAATATCCCGTTGAAAGGAACGCACTATACATATATAATCATTTTAATTCTTCTTTTTTTTTACCAATATAAAAAGAAAAGAAGAAATAAAATGCCAGCATTCTAAACACTGCGCTTCTTAATGACAAATTCGCAAGATGAAAAATCATCAATTATAAACCGATCGAATTGCATTTTGATAATTGTATAATTTCGTGATATTTTATCGTTGTCATTCCATTGCCCGTTAATATCGTATAATTCTTTTATAGAGTCTATTCGATATTTCCACTGAGGGTTGAAACATTGAATATTAAATACAACGTTGCAATGATTCGAAGAAGAATCGTGACCGAGGAAAGCGTTCCGCATGATTAATGCCCTAATTAGTTTATGATACTAGACCGTGTACGTGCGCGGCCAGACCGGTCCAATAATAGCGACAGTTTGACGTGTATGAATATGCCACATGGAACGCGGCAAGAAATATCTGTCTATTGACAGGCCGTCAAAACTACGAGGGCTCTTATGTCACGTCACGTCCCCGGAAGCTTAAATATTTTCTGCTGTCTGCGGTTAAATCGATGATTCCACGGTGAAGCTGTCAGCGCGGCAGAAAGGATACCGCGGCGTCTGACTGCGGGAGAAGTCGCGCGAAACGACGGGAGTCTTTATCGAAGTGGGAATGATAACAATAATCCCACAATGAATTATAAAACGTAGCTTAGTTCAAACAACCGCATGAAGTACACTAATTCATAACATTTATTAGTTCCAATTATCTTAGAATGCATATCTTTTAATGTTTGGTAAAAAAAAAAGTGGGTCACAGGTGGTCAAAACGAAGCCTTAGCCAGCGTTTTCGTAGAGGAAAATAAAGTTTTCGTTGTTCAGAATCACCTCAGCAATAGCCCCGTAAAATATTGACAGTAGCCGAACACTTTGTGTATACTTTTTTTTTTAACAAGCTGTTCCTGCTTGAAGGCCAACGATAATCGTTGCGGAAGGCGCGAACGTCGATACGCATTAACCCCGTCTCGAGGAGCGCTGAATAATATCCGAACGGAATGAAAATGGGGACGTGATTGGGCCTTTAACGTAAATCAAGCCCCGCCATTACGACCTGTCGAAGCCGTAATCGTTCGTATAACGCGTTATGAAGAGCTCTTCAGCCGGGCACAAGAGTAACATCGCGGTACCAGCGTAATCGGGCTGCGATTTAAACGCCACTCGATCATCCGCTGGCGAATCCAATTGCGACCGACGAAACCGTCCCCTCGATACGCAGGCTAATCTGCTTTTCGCGATATTAGTCCTCGGGACTGGGCAGGTGTCTAAGCTTCCTCTAATGATATACAGTGAAAGTTCGATACGTGGCGCGCTATGCGAGCCGAAGCCACCCCCAACACTCTTCCACGGTGGACGCAGCGAGCGAAAGAGGATCTGTCGATCGGCAAGGTCGAAAGAAACATATCGGCGAGAGAACATCGATGCAACGATGTTTAACTCTTTTTTGTTTTCAACTTTTTCGGAATAGAATCCTCGCTAACGTATTCGCGAGTCTTTTACTGATTGTCACCAAACACGCGATATAGTTTGGAAACACGCTTTGTAGTCTAAGATTGCCACGGGCCAAGGAGACCGAGTATGCTCGGATGTGTCGCGCGGATTCCGCACGCTTGAACGATCAGCGTCATTCCCACAAAAGTCCCTTCGAGAGCTCCTTATGATCGCTCGGCTCGCGGACCTCTTCCTATTTTACTGTCGCCGTCCTTTCATTCCAAAGTATAACACCGTGTTTGGTCCCGTCTGAATCGGAAAACCTGACAAATACGCTGGTGAAAGTATCATTAGCCACCTGTGACCTACTTCCTCGCCAGCCTCGTGATTTCTCCGCCACTATTAAAGACTATCCGACGGGCAAAAATAAAGCGAGCGTGGCCGCGGGGGGGTGCAAATGACACATAGCGAAAGAAGAACAGGAACTAAAAGGCGCGGGGTGGTGGGACAGTATTGGTGCAGGGATCAGGTGAGAAGGGGTTGGTCCGACGGTCGGTGAGAAATATGCTCGCGCACCGGACCAACGAGGCGGAGGTTTCAGCCGTGTTTAACGGGTGGAAGAAAGACACCCTCCAAACCATTGGGAGGGGTAGAAAAAGAAGGGTTAAGAAGAGACGGCCAGAGAACGGGGTAAAGAGGAAATGGAAAGGGACAGCCGTTCGCCGGCGAGGGTGACGCGAGACGTCCGCGGGGCAGGAGGCCTTGTCGTTGCCGCGGAAGAGAGAGGGAACCACGATGCGAGGAGAGAGTGAGAGGGGTCGCTTCGACGAGCTCAGTTACGCCGCACCCCTTGCGAAGCGCGCTCCGCCACGCCGGTGAGTCCACGCTGTACCCGCGGCAGGAAAACACTTTTTCCGACCACGCTTCCGGCGTGTCCGCTTCTTCAATCGCGTCTACCGCGAAATCCTTCTAGTGCGGTGCAAAGTGCGAGGGACAAAGTGGGACGAACGTGCCATCTTGCCATCGACGTGCGGGAAGTGTTCGTATGAAATCGGCCGATTACTCTTAAGTAACAATAAGTAAGGCACGCGTACGAGAAGCACGGTGATCATGGTGACCTGTGGAAAGTTACGAGACACGAGCTCTCGCGATGGATAACGGACTTTCGTGAGGACTATGCGTTCGATTTTTCTTCACGGTCTCTCTTCCGGGCACGTACACCAACTAGATCGACGCTGCAGCGGCATCCGCGGGAAGAAGAAACACCTCGGCGATGGAACGAGTAGCACGAGATAAGTCCATCGTCCTACCTTGAGACCATTCTTCACGGGTGAGTACCTTTCTCTTTACAACTCCATGGAATATCCTGTATATGTATATATTTTATATAATCTTCCGGTGATTAATATTTCTGATTGAATGAGATTGCGATCGAAGATTGTCGATGACTTCCGAGGCGATGGAAGTGCATTTGAAAATTGCGTAGCGTCGTTAGAAACGCGGAGATATTTACTCGCGTAGCGGGACGGGGGGAAGTGAAACTGCGCCCAGGATTCATTTAAGAAATCGTTGGGAGTACAAGTTTGGTAAATATCGAGGCGTAGACCGTGCTCGATGCTTCCCAAGAGTCTAGCTAAACGCGACTTTAGAATTCAATGACGTAGAGAGAGGGAGAGAGAGAGGTTCGCTCGTGTTTATTTACATTTCCAATTATTGCGAGGGGCGTCCCCGTTTCGCGAGCCACCGTTCCACGAAACTGTTCTCCCATTGAACGGGGAGCGAGCATAATCTGACCCTAAGAAATCCTAGGAGAGGCTTAACAGCGAGACAGCATTATCGAATGTACATACGCTTTGCCTGATAAGGAGAGTATCGGTAATGTCGTTACAAAGTTACCTCGGGCCTTTAGAATTGAAGAGATTCTCGCCTTTTTTTTTATTATATCGCAATCTCCTTGAAAACGAGGAAAAGAGTTTTAGATAAATGTGTGTAGGAATTTTATTTATTCCTCTTTAAGAATTGTATCTTTCGATTTTCAAATGCAATTCACAAGGAAGTCATTTGTCAAGGGATCACTTTAGATCGTTTTCACTTTGCTGAATAATTCGATGTAAAAAGAAGCGAGGGATAATTTAATTTAGGAAATGAAGCTTTATGTTAAAGGAATTGTCAGGCACAAGGTGGAAGGTTTTACTATGCATTTATAAAGGACAGTTGTATGATCCGCATTTATTAAAGTAGATTTAAATCATCATTTAATGAAGGTAGGGAATAATTAATGACTTGACTGGTAAATCATATGAGCGCAATCAATTTGCCACGTGTACATGCGACGTTGTATTCATTACGTTTAAATGAAGCAATTTAGTCTAAAATTGAAACGCAGGAAACTGTGTTTTGTACCTCATTGAGTCGCGTTACTCGCGAGAGGTGTTACACGTATGTATCTATTAATTAGGAAATATTCCAATGCGTTTTCCCTCGAATGCGAAGAAAAAGCAGTGCGTTATATAAATAATTGAGACGAAACGAGGGAGGAGTATTTAACAATCTTCGCTTTGAAACATGCTTTTAAATTTAAAAAAACCGTAGACATTTTTGCATATAGATATTCTTATTAGTACGCTTTGTTTAATTCAAATGAAACTCGACTCACGATGATGGATGCGAATAGTGTGTCAGCAAGAGACTAGCACACTTCTCAATCGCAGATTTCTTTCTGATCAATATATTGAAACATACAAGTAACTACTTTTAGAAGAAATATTCCACGTAACTTCAGATTTGGAAGATGTATATTCCTTATTAATTTAATATCGTTGTTCGCATTACATCTACGTGTATGAGATTATTAATATTTGCTCCTAGTATTAAAGCAAATACACGTCCATTTCGGTATTGCATGTGGAGCGAAGCAAATAATAATTATCATTGCTGCTAGTTATGTTAGGTATGAATTTAATAGAATTTGATAGAACGCTCTGGAATGTTGCTGGACAATTTACATGATTTTATTACTTAAAATACTTTGCTAGAAATAATCTGGCAGTTGCAAATTTGTACAATATACATATTCCAGTAATAATTGGTAATTATCATTTCTTAATTACCATAAATAGAGTCAATATTCTTTTTTGTCAAAAATTCGATAATAAAGAATAGAAATCTTGGACGTTAATAACAATACATCATTTTATTATTGCAAATTTGTACACTATACATATCCCAGTAATAATTGGTAATTATTATCATCTCTTAATTGCCAAAAATATGAACAAAGTTCCTGCTTGCCCTAATTCAACAATAATAACAATCTTCAAGCCTAATCATTATAATCTCCCGCAATCGACACACCATTTACCACCTGAACGAAATCTCTCTTCAACAATCGCCAAACTATCAATAATAGGTAATAACAAGTGGGCCCCCTGATTAATCAATCTCCATCCTAAAATTTCGACGCGCTAGTGACTCGTGTAACGATAGCCTCGCCCACAAATGCGTAGACCAGCAGCAGCCGCGCAATCGATCACCCTGTAATCACAGCGGCCCCCTCAATAACAACAGTCCCACCCCGAGCGTCCGAAATTCCGTGTCCAAAACGAATGCCGTACGGATCCTTCTTCGTCCGTGGGACAAGTCTCGATTCCCTGGTACGGAGCGTGCTCTCTGTTCTCCGTGTCCCATCGGAAGCCCCGATGCTCGAACAGCGGATATGAGATGACACGGGAAGGAAGGCTTTAACCGGCCATGCGGAAACGTCAGGAGAGCACCGTAACTCGGTCGCTCCTCCCAGAAGAACGAACCTCCCAGGGAAGGCTGCTACGAACAACTTTCCGAACTTAACTCGAGTTTTCTCAATGAACTGTGCAGGGAGAATCGACGCTGCTGAGAACATGCTCCTACCTCCTCCGTCTGATCGCGAGGCGGGTGGTCCGTCTATGTGTAGGCGTGTGCCCACGTGGTGTTCGGTCTGTTCGCTGAAACCACCGATGAAGCAACTCGAATCAGCTCGCGATATTTGTCAGAAGCAACTTGGCAGCTGGGAAAATAAGGGACATGGCTGAGGGGGGGTGGTTTCTCGTCGAACCGCCGCAGGCATTCCATTGTTTGGACTAGGGGGACTTTCTTCGAGGCAGTGTTCGCTAAATAGATACACTCATGGCAATGGGTCTATAAGATTTATTTCGCTGGCCGAGTCAGGCAGCCATGCATCTTTGGATGGATGGTTTTATGAATTATTTTTGGGAGAGTTATCTCCGGCTAGATAGGTTGAGTAATTTGAGTCTCAAGTCCAATCAAGTCAAGCTAAGTCAAGTAGGGTCGAGTCAAATCGAGTCAATTTGTCTTGCTTCTAATCAATCTAGTTAATATTCACAATTTCAATTTAAAAAATCACTCCCACCCCCTGTTAGCATTAATAAATTTGCCAAGACCAATTAATTCTAAAATATCATCATTCCCAACAGAATTACAGTCGTAGGGGCTAAATTATAGACATTAAGGCACATTGTTAATGCTTTCTTTAATTCCCCCGGCGCGCAGCCTTTTCCATCGACAGCTCTCCGACAGGTACACCTTCCCCGCGCAAATCCGAGCGGCTTTCCGGGTCTTTGTCAAAGGCTCGGATGATTTATCATCCCGGCGGTGTTTCCCTTGCGGGGCGAACACGCGTGCATACGTCACGTTGACGGGAATACGTCAACGTCGAAAATTTGCAGTGAAAGCACCGACCCGGGCTTTGCCAATCGAACAGCAACAATCAAGTATCTTCCCATCAACAAATTACTTTAAATACAATTAAGCCAATCTTACGAAAAGAAAAACCGTAGCCAAGTTTTAATTTCAGTTTCACAGCTTCTTTTTTTATTTTGACTGGATCAAAAGGTTCGTGGTTGAAATGACGACATTAAAATTCTTGTCAAAGGGTGTACGATTTCGCGCTGGTGGGAAGAGTAACAATGGAAAGTTGTCGAGCGGAAATTGACGGCGTTGATTAAATTTCAACTGCGCTGGTTAGTGTACACACTTTCGTTTCTTCACAAAGGAATTATTCATCAAGTTGTTGGAACATTTCATAAATAATGCATCGGGACGCGTTCGTTTGTCATAAATTATAATATACTCCGCCCTTTGTTTGGAGATACGCGTAGTAATATTTTGTATTGCAAATCGTTTTCGCGCGTAACAATATTTTGCCGGTTAAAAGAGAATGCGAGAATTTAATTTGGCCCGTGAAATTGAATACTAATTCACTTCTTGCCGCTCGGTCAATTAACTAATTAACATGTCCAGCGTTGATACGATAGCGTTCGAGTCGTTTTTATTTTAACGTCGCGTATTTGATCACATTAAACACTGACGTTTCCCTGCAATTATTATCCGACCCTCGCCGTTTATGAACAATTTACACGGAACGGAATTCCCGCGTGACATTAACAGAGGTTCTATTAATTTCCCGACGCTGAAATTGTCCTTTTCATTCCGGAACCAATTTTCCTAGTACAAACAGCCAGTCGCTCTTCCCGTCTCGTTTCTTTCCAATTTTCCTTGGCCCTTCTTTTTATTTTTATCAAGCCGGCATCGCGTTCATCCGTCTCTCTCGTTTCGGACCGCCCGGATTTTTGCGCTCGCGTTTAGCCGCCTCTTATTTCCCTCATTCCCGGGGTTCTCGACGTAGAAGTAGCCGAGCTGCGGGGGAGGGGAGGGAAATTGTCTGCAACTTATGACAGGCGTCCGGCACGTCTTTTATTTTCCTCCCTCCGCGCGGGGAAAGGGAAAGATCGCTTCGGGAAAATGTTTAAAAGGTTTTCGGCGAAACCTAGTTTCCTGTATTTGATCGAGGGAGAGAATGCTCGGAAGCTAACGAACCATGGCGCTTGCTCGCGCTTACTTCTTTTTATGTTTCTTTTTTTTTTTCTCGAAGTTCACTTTCTGGCAGGATAAGTTAAAACAGTCGCGCCTTTCATTTCTCGGCGGAATAATTCAATTTCCGTTCATGCCGAGGCGATCGATTGTTCGAAACGATTTTAAACTCCGGCTCGACTGATCGCGGATTCTCGTATTCCTCGTGATCCCGGACGGAGATGCGAATCATTCAAATGACTCGTGAAAGTTGACAGGAATTTTTCGTTAGAATAATCTTTAATTATCGGACTCGTTCGCCGCATTAAAATAGGCCGGGGCCGTTCCCTTATAAATTCAAACCTGAGCTGCAAACGTTCTTCCTGTTCATAAAACCGTGCCATATTAAATCACGGCCGCGCTTTTATTCGAAGAATCCCGGCGAGCAGCTCCGGGTGATGGATGCCGGGAGTATTAAAATAAAAAAAAGGAAAAAAGAACGCGTCGTATAGAGTCGAGTGAGCTCCGTGAAACGCGCTGGGCGTTATATCAGCCGCCTGGGTCGAGTGATACTTTGGCAAACTGCGCTGGCATGTTGCGACCCGTCGAGGAGTAAATCAGCTGTGGCCGTCCAAACGTCTTTAGTATCGCCCTGCCTGGGAAAAATGCAGCGGCGGTTAAGTCGAGTTCGGTCGAGTAAAAGTTCAGTGAAGTTTAGTCGATTCAGTTGAGTAAAAAGTTCGTTTAAGCCGAGTCGATTGAGTTGAGTAAAAAGTTCATTTAAGCTGAGTCGATTGAGTTGAGTAAAAAGTTCATTTAAGCTGAGTCGATTGAATTAAGTCAAGCTGATTGAGTTCTCTCGCGTCCAGTGTATAGGCTGCTTTCCCTCTGGCTCCCTAGTTTCACGGAAACTTATCCAATTTAGTCTACACGCGGTACTTTCAGTAAAAAGCAAATTAAAAAGGCCAAACAATAAATTCATCAAATCTGACTGTATTCGTGGCAAACAAAAGATCGATCGCGCGTGTTGACTGATAGCAGTCGGTCGCCCGAGGGCATGTCCGATTTCAAAGGAAAGCCTATTTATCGTGGCCGGTGTCCGGCTGAGAATCGAAGTAAATACAAAAAAGAGAGAGATCGGCCTACGCGGACGCAATTGCACTCGGGGATGATGACGCAATTTATAGGTTCGAGACCACAGGCGCCCTCGACCCCGGTTTCGACCCCGTTGGACCGTTTAATCCGTCCCAGATAGGCGCGTACGATTAGACGATTCGACGGAAGCGGAGAACCATTCGGCGGTACATCCCGTTGTCTCCCATCCCCCTTAACAGGTAGCACCCACCCGCGCAACCCGTTCCCATCGGGCAGTGGCAGCGGCGCGTGCAGTTTTCAGCTTGCCCGTTCGGATATACGCATCGTCCCGTCTCTGTCACGCGCGAGCTTATGCGCTTTTCGGCATGCGGATGCACGCGCGAGGTATTCTATTCCTAAGGGACTAACTGGCAATCACAGATCCCGCGTGGAATTCGATTGGCAATTGCTCCGTGGATTGATTAAAATGTTGGTCGATCGGGACAGTCCTTGCGGTTTCCCCGTTTAATTGTAGACTTTGGCTAATGGACCACTGTGTTACATTTAGTCAGGGAAACGAAGACCTTTGAGGAATCAGCGAGTCTGTATTTAGGCAAGCAATGTTTCGCATTGAAATTAATAGGTTCGAATCGTTTTTAATTCGTTGGTTGAGTTAGACAAACATTGATGCTTTGATCTTTGGACAGATGGTATTAGGAATTATTTTGGGAGGCATTGAGTTCTCTTGGATTAGCTGAGCTGGATAATTCGAGACAAGTCGAATCGAATCAAGTCAAGCTAAGCTAAAATTTATTTCTTAAGTTAGCTTAAGCGTCGTTGATGCTTTTCTTTCTGGGGATTTCTATTTATATGAACGAACGAAGCTATTAATCGCCTCAGACACATTAGAAAACATTTAACGATAAATCTAAAATGCGAAGAATCCTAATCAGATCCTCAACGATCCTCCATCGCCAATCAAACATTCTAACGCGTCGAAAATGCTTCGGCAAGCTTCGATAAAAGTTTCCGACGGATTCCCAAAGTGTCCGTTAACAATCCCCCAAAGCATGAAACTCGCATTCACACGTCCCGGCATCCGTTCGCAACGTATCAAACTATCATAGCCATAAACCACCGAGGACATTAACGATCGATTCCGGATGACAAAGTAGCGGGATCCGCGGCCGTGGGTCTTCGTGTACGCGGCCGAAGAAGAGCAACGGGGATCAGAAGTTTATGATCTCGGCACGATCGCGAGATTTGCATTCAGACAGAGCGGCGCATATTTTACCATAACTCGTTGTTTCCCCGCTTTAAAGCCGCATCTCGGCTTACGGGAGCGGATTTTTCCTTTCCGAAACGATTTCAAGGATTCGCTCTCCGCCGCAGTCACGCGTTCGTGTATAATAAACGAGCTTTTAATCGGCTCGCCTGGACGGAAGTAACACCCCTAATTCGGGAAAAATAACGGACGCCCCGCCGTCAGTTTCATATCGCCGTTTCCCGATGGATTCGCGAGCGGGCTCGATACGCTCCCATCGTCGCTTGACGATATCCCGAGCTTCCCCGAAGGAGACAACTCGTGGACAAAATCTTGCTTCAATGCGTTTTTCGTGTTTCCAGTTTGAACGAATGTCGAGCTTGAAAAACAGCAATGTCGAAACGCTGGATACCCTGTTCATTTGCGTTTCATCCTCGCGATGAATAAAACAAAAAATGGAATCCGAAGGGGAACGCGTGTATGCGTGTGTTAATGTGTTCCTCTCTTTTTCCCCCATGCCGGTTTCGGTTCGGAAAGAGCGCGTCACCGCTCTTTCACGAACGGTAGAAACATTAAAACGGCAGATTCGCGGCCGTGTTTCGCGCGCACTCGCAATGTGCAGTGTTCGCGCGCGTATCCGAAATGCGTTCTCTTTTTTTCTTGTTTTTTTTTTGCATTTAGTTTCGCAACATAAATATTCTTGTATGGAAATTAATATTCCGCGCGTAGCTTCGGGGAAATCTCGAACCGGTGGCTGGCCGAAAGCGTTAACGAGTCAGTATTCAGGCTCCGCTGAATATACCCGGAGTTTCGAACGTATCTCACTTACATCTGGGAACAATTACACGTTCGGCGCACGGATAGTAATCAAATTTCAGGCAACTGCCATAACTTTCGAATCGCGAGCCACTCGTAGCTGTTGTGCGTATTATTGGTCCGGCACGATCTCGTGACAGGTAGTTCAACAATTGTAATATAAATATACGTAGTACAAGCAGTCGAATGAAACGTTGGTATAGAATTTGGTTAAATACAAAATTGTTGAAACTTTATTTTGCACGAGACAGTTAACGATAAATAGCGGAAAGTTGGAAATAAGAATTTATTTAAATAGAACACTGAATTTAAATTAATTGTCACTTAATTAAAAGTTGATGCCAGTCCTTAATTCTTGATTATTCACAATTTTTTAATTACGTGCCTCTCGAAGCCATTGTGCATGTTATTGGTTCAGTATGATTTCGTGACAGTTTAACAATTCATATAATAATATAATCAATTGGATCAAATATTTTCATACAATTTCTATTAAATACAAAATCATAGAAACTGTAATTTGCATTAAAATAATTACTACGAACAATGAAAGGTCAGAGGAAGGAATTTATTTAAATAGAATTCCATTGTAGATTAATTGCCACTTTAATAATTAAAAATGTATGCCAATCTTTAATTCTTGATTATTAATAACTTTCGAATTACGAGCCACTCGAAGCCATTGTGCATATTATTGGTCTAATACGATTTCGCGACAGTTTAACAATTCATATAGTAATCTAATCAATTGAATCAAATATTTTCATACAATTTTTACTAAATACAAAATCATAGAAACTCTAAGTTGCACTAAAATAATAACTATGAATAATGAAAAGCCTGAAGTAAGAATTGATTTAAATAGAACGCTGACCTGTAAATTAATTGCCATTTTATTAATTAAAAATTGATACCAATTCTCTGCGATCCATCTTCATTTACAACGTTCCATAAGCTTCGTTATTATTTTTATCTATCCCAAAGAAGAGCGATCCCTCTGAGGTATTGGAGTAAGCAAGAGTAATTGTGACACGTGGCTTGGAAAGTGTCCAAACGGGTTCCTCAAATCCCCCAGCGAAAATGTGTCGGCCTATTCGTCACAGAAATTTACGAATGTAACAAACGGTTCTCGGCGAATATATAAATTTGTGTACAGGTAACAAATGCCTGCTTCCGATTCCAACAGTGACGAATTTGTTGACCCTATTTGATTTAACAGTTCAATACGTATCGGAATAATGCAATCTTCCGCAGCGATAAATCATGGTAAAACTCCCTTCGGATTTGTTTCTTAAAAAAAGAAATCCAAAGGCCAATCCCTTTTTCCATGAAACTTCGCTGACAAATCACACCTTGCCATCCATACAAATGAATTTTCACGTGCTGGTCTATAGAGCAGCAGAAAATTTCCGTGTGTTCATTTCAAACAGTTCATTTTTCATTCGCTTCCCTTTGATTTAATTATTACCAGGCGCGAATGCGAAAGAATGGCGCGCATAATACAAAAGGATAGTTCATGATTGGTATCACGGTGGAGTAAACGAAAGTACAACAGTTTTGCGATCCCCCGTTAATCTGCACGCGCGGATTTTTTCCCTGGAAAAGCGTTCCCCGCGCGCAGGAATATATGGAAATTCCTTTGAAAACATTCAGCCCGTGAATATTTGTTGACGTCGTTATTCCGGCAGACAACGCGCGTCTGTACGGAATGATTGAATTATTTTCGTTACAATTAAAACCCGCTTTTATTCTAACCGTGGTCTACGGAAAAAAAAGTCGCGCTCGAAAATTTACACCTGGATAAATGCGCCAGCGATGCTGAAGATTAATTGGAAAATCGTTTCATTACGCATCGACCGCGTCGCCGAAGTTTCGATACCTTAGGAATGATTGGAATTCAAATCGAAATCCTTTCAGTCTGATTATGATCCTCCAAATAAAAATGCTTAATTAAAGCGTTACAATTCTCTGTGCAATATGTTAAAGAAACCAAATATGCGAGGCAATGAAGCATTGCATGTCTCTTCGAAATATTGCTTCTTAATTGTTATAGAATTATGTCGAAACGTTAATAATGGGTATTAGAAATTATTTCGGTGTAAAATAGTAAAGTGAACAAATCTTTCTGTGCTTTAATAAGATTCTGCAAATGTTTAAATAAGTTTTACGATATTTCAATAACGCCAGCATAGTACAGTAGATGCTCTGTAAGTGATAGTAAATGAGACCGTCACTTATCGTGTAAAAGCAGTGAAATTGGCTTCTTCCTGGTCTTATTATAATAATAATCATTCCAAATTTTACCGTACACATTACGATAATTTTACAACATCATGTTGATACAAGTTTGCAGTATCCAAAAATAATTGAAATTACTCGAATAATGTTGCTGTAATAAATCGAGAAGGGGGAATCTATTGTATATCACTGGTTTCTGTCAGGATTTACCCTGCCGAGCAGAAATCCGATTCCGTGTCATCGATTATATTCCCCGCGCGCCCTTGATCAGAGCGGGATCCTCATAAATCATTTTCACGTGCCCGTAAATATAATCGGCCGCGTTTAATTTCAATTTTCACGGGACGGTGTCTCGCTGTCCGTAATTTTTAATCTCTTCCGCTTCCCCGGTGACGATCGATCGTCTCGCTGCGATAAAACAGTTCGACCCGAAGCTTTTGTAATTCCGTTTCCGTCGATCGATGATTAATGAGACGATCCGAGGGAAATTCGTGCTGCACGAAATTTGAAGGAAAACGAAGCTGCTTCAATATGCAAGCATGGATTTAACAAATTGAGAGTTAATATCATTCTTTTATTTCTATGTAAATTGAACTTGTAATTGTCGCCAGTCGTAATTATTATTTTTTCAATGCATCGTTCTCGTTCGCGTTACAATTGCAAATGTTGCGGAGGTGATTCAATCGAATAACAATGTTTTATGAAGCTCTTTGTTCGGCGCCGGAATTGCACGAGACACCGCGATAACTCGTCGCGTCGTGCAGCTTCAAGCGAGCCGTGTAAAACAACGGCTCAGGCGTTCAATTACAAAATTCTGTCGCGCCGTGCGATCGCGGCCAGATTGCACTATGCTTCGAATAGGCGTTAATTAAGGCGTGATACAAATGAGCACGATTGTAAAGAGGGGGAGATACGCATACGTATGTTTGTATGTAGAGGTGGACAAACGTAAATAAGCATGCTCTAGAAATAATAATATGGATAATAAAATTAAAGAATATGCCTTATCTTTTTTATTGAAGCATAATAATTCCTCTTTGACTTTTCATTTGAGAATGACTAGTTATTAATAATGTTTGAATTTACATTGTACTTCTTCAAATATTATTAATAATTAGCCATGGTTAAATGAAAAATCAAAGATTATTATGCCTCTATTCTTATGATATTATTAAGATTCTATTTTTGGTTTGTTAATTTAAATGATGAAACGGGATAGAGCATATTATTGTACTATTATTCGTATTATTATTTCATTTTACTATTCATTTTATCATTTCATTTTATTGCTCATATTATTATTCTATCTTACTATCAGTATAAGTAATTCATTTAATTAGTCCCTCCACTTGTTCACACACAAGCCTCGTTCCAGTACAATGCTACAAATGTGCTTTTACTTACTCCCATTCCCCGTTTACTTTGCCCGAACATTTTCATCATTACGGTTACATTATTACAAACTGTTTATCGTATTTACATTGCACGAGAGAATTCTCATGGTTGTACCGTCCTAGTGGATGCTCTTTATTTGCGCGACCCTCCCGCGCCCTTTCTCCCTCGCATTTATGCGGACATAACATTCGTGGCAGGAGTAACGAACCGTGCTCGTAGAACTCTCGAATCGTAGTTAAAATCAACGATACCAGGTTAAAGGGTTGGAGCGCTCGTGATGTTCACATTTTGCGGTAGGAATGATTTCGCGTCGCGAACCGCCGGATACGATTACCATAAATGTGGTGGTTCAGCTATCGAAGCAAATGGATGTATACAGAAATTCGAAGCGATTCATGATTTTTCCATATTGTAATATCATTTGGTAATTTCGTATATGTCACCCAAAATTCATCGTTCATTAAAATGTGACTTTCATGTTAATTTATTATTGATGCAGTAATTCGTTCAAATTGTTGCTCCCAGCTAATCTAAATCACTGTTTATTATATTTCGATGCCTCCTTCGTTTATTCTTACTTCCCAAAGTAATTGAACTTATTAAAAAGTATCATTCGATGCACATACAACTAATTTTACTACAGACTTTAATTTATTATTGATTCATTCAAATTGCTGCACCCAGATAATTTAAATCACTATTTATTATATTTACTTCGTTTATTCTTACTTCCCATAGTAATGGAACTTATTACAAGGTATTATTAAATGTACATACAGCTAATTTTACATAACAATTCTTTGTACGTACATTTAATATATTATTGATTTAGTCATTTATTCAAATTGTTGCTCCTGGACGATCAACTTCGATTACATAATTCATACATTACCTCCTTCATTTATTCTTGCTTTTTAAAATAATTAAATTCATTAAAAAGTATTATTAGTTGTACACAGAAAGGAGTGCAATTTTAACAGCGCAACCTGTACGCAACTTTAAAGCAATTTTAATCACTTTCGTCGGAAAATAAATCCCTCCGCCCCTTTCGTGCATTGATTTCTGTTTAACGCGAGATTCAAAGAGGATTCGCCGGTTTCGCACCGAAAGGTTCGCTTCGCCTCCCCCCGCGCACGATTTTCGTGTAGAATGCCAATTACAAGCGCAACCCCGACGCGAACGATATTTATTAGTACTCTGCGGCGGTGCGCGGAAGTGATCCCATCGTCATCGACGTTAATTGAATTCCATTGTACCGCGCGAAATTTACGATCGTTTTACGACGCCGCTGGAGAACGCGCGCTTGGCGCCGCGAAAACATTTCAACGCGCGTTACTCAATCGGTCGTCTTATCTTATTTCACCGCTGAAAAGAATAATCCAAAGCTCTATATTTCGTTACCTTGCTTTTTTTTTACTTTTATTCTTCCGCGGTGTCGATTTAATGAATCGATCTCAACGCAATTGGAATATTTAAATTTGCACAATTGTTGTTTTATCTGTATTATTGTTATTTGATCCAAAAGATTCCAATGTTCAAAAACGTAATTTAATGTAATTGTAATTTTATATTTTATACCATCATAGTTCTGATGGAATGTCGTTTATTAAATTATTAATCGAGCTTGCATCTCAATTACTTCATTTCAATTGAAATAATAATTTAATAAGCGAAATTCTATCGGGACCATGATAATGTGACTAATAAGATTGAAGTTAAATACAATTACATGAAATTGCTTTCTTAATGATTCTACTCTTTACTTTCTCTTCTTTTTAAGCGTGCTGAAAAATCTTGAAAGCTTCCATAGACGCCGTTACTTTTCGCTATCCAATCCATCTCTCGCGAGCTTCACATTCTTAATGAAATATACAGGGTGTCCCGTAGCAACTTTTTCCTCTGGCAAAATATCGTTCGCGGCGTCGTTTTGAAAGGTTGTTCGGCGTCGCCTCGGGAATCTGCCGTATGAAGCACAGCAAGTGAAGTCACGTCAGGGACGCGCATTCGGGGGCGAAACGCCGCGACGTCGATTGAACAGCGGCCACGCTAATTAAGAGTCGTCGAAAGTTTAACGCGAGCAGCGGCCGAATAGCCCGGCAGTTTCGGTCCCGCGGTATTATTCGCGAATGCGGGGTCGGTATGATAAATATGTCGATCGGCCGGTGATTATCCGCCGGCGGTATGCTAATTCACGGAAGCCGGAGCTGCCACGAACATCCACGGCTCGCGTTTGCATCCTGGAACATCCCGCGGAATTACGGGCGACGACTATCGTCCAGAAGTAAGTTTCGTGACCGATCTCGTTTCTCGTCCGTTCGCGCATAATTCCCCCATTGAATCCCATCGGCGGACCCATCCGCGTTTTCGTGCCCCCACCTCGCAGCGCCGCGTGCAATTTCTTCGTTTCGCTTCTGCTCGTCGCACGCCTCGCAATGAATCTTTCCCTGGAACTTCCGTTTCTATCGTTTCCCCTCGCGCTCCACCATTTCTGGGTTTCCCTCGTTTCTTACGTCTTCGGTTCTCTTTGTTCGCCCCTTCCGCCCCATTGTTACCGCTCTGTCGCGATCGAAAAAGGTACGTTCCTTCCCGTTGACGTAAAGTATGTTTTATGCAAGAGCAATTTTTGCAAAGTGTTTTAATGTGGTTATTTTAGTTTATGTTACGGTTCATGTACTTTCGTTGTATTTTGTGTTGTCTGTTTGTCCGCATTGGAAAACAAAGTTAATTATTTCGCGGAGCTCGAGTTAATTATAACACGGTTGGAAATGATGAAATTTCTCTATGTTTGCAACGTATTGTTATTCTTGTTTAGCTTCATATTTTAATTTGTATTTCGTTTACCTCCATCGTGTCTTATGTTACTTAACTGCATACGTTAACTATGTTAAAATGATACAAGATTTATATGAATTTCGATTTCGTATATTGTTACTCTTCCTCCGACATTTTCGGTTTCTTTGACTGTTACCTTTTACAATCGATAGACCCTCGAGGGCCCTCCACGCGCCCACTCCACGATACTACCCGTAACTCGGAATACAAATTACCTGGTAGCGTGTCGCCTCGTGAGCAAAGTAGATAACGGCAATTAGAACATCATCCCAAGTGGTGCACTCGAAACGCGCGCGATTTGTTTCGCCCCTTGACATTTCCCCGCGTGGCATGCCCGTAACTTTATATTGCGTTCAAACTACGGCGACGTTCCACTAAAAGGCATACTAAACCATTCCTGAATTGCAAAGAAGAATTATCTGGGTGATTAATCTTAATTATACAAATTAGGGACGATCGCAGTAAAAGTTCGATTAGCGAAGGGCACGATCTGCGCGTTAAGCGAACAAAAATCACCCACACCGCTGTTCATTCCTCTTCCCATCTGCGCATCCAATAAAAAGTCGCTTCTACTTCGCGATAAGCGACGGTTGAGTCCCCATTTCCATCTGCTTATCGAAAATTTACATTAGAGGGATGTTTATACCTCCTTTCGAGGAACTTCTGGCTTCCCATGTCGATATCCCACACGCCAGCGTGCAAACTTCTACATATCTGACAGGGTCTCAGTGACAGAGTTTTGATGCCTCTGTCAAAGTTGAAACCGCAGTTAATGTCTTGTACGAGCGTTCAGACAGTGAAACTGAATGCTGTCTCCGCACTTAAGGAATGGTCATTACATTTGACTAACGAAGTTTCTTGTTAGGTGAAACTCGATGAAGAAGGTCTCTTATCGTGCGAATTATCGGCGCTGAATTATAGAGTGCTACGTGTCGATAGTATTCTGTTCTCGGATGACAGTTTATGGGTGGAACTTGTTGAATGACTACTTGAAATGGTTGAATGTTAGTTTGATAATGAAGGACAGAGAGAGAGAGAGAGAGGAGTACACATGAAAGGAGATTCATTAAATTTTATTAATCAATGACAGAAAATATTTCGATAATTTAGTTGATTAAACAATTCCAAATGATAATCAAATTACTAAAGAATTATTCCATGTGACATTGGCGTGATTTTACCCTTATCTTTACATCCCCCAGGAGCATCTCGATGCACGTGTTATCAATGAAACGGAACGACGATGCAAGTGTATTCCTGTCCGCACGGGTAACAGAAGAGGAAATGCTCGTGGAAGTTAAGGGGGGCGACGGCATATGGCGTTTGGGAAGCGTCGTCGGAGTGCTCTCGAGATTCCGAAGCGAATCTCGGCCGAAGGGAAAACAGTTTGAAGCTCGGTAAACGTTGCATCGACTCGAGTGGGCCGGGGCTCCATTTCGAGCGTCGGTTGTTCGGTGAATGTTTGATGCGAGCCGAGGCTCGCTTGCGGGTTCGCTCGGTGCGTCTGCCGCGGGAGCGTGCAACTAGGAACTTGGCGGCCGCTATGGAGGCTTCCGGGAAGTTTCCTTCGTATTGTCCGTTGCTCGCGAGGCAGTCAAACCCATCACTACCGCGCGACGCGGTTGAACCTCCCGCACTCGCGTGACGCTCCAGAGCCCTCCGCTAGCGCGCCGCCACGCAGATATCCTCGCGTTCGCCGCAGCGGAATTCTTCTGAGCAACGCATTATACACCCCCGCATCGTCGACCTTGCGGCGGTGGCGTTAAAAATTCAATACACCGCCCCGACAGCGTCCGCGTATCGTAAGTGCGGTACACATAAAGTATAATGGAGCGCGCATGAAGGGATCATAATGATTCCGGCGACAACAAGGAATTCCCTAGAAACGCGTTTGTAAATTTTGCTTTCACGGCTGCCGTTCATTGTGCCGAACACTTTGCGCCGTCCCGACAGTGCATTTACCGTGGACCTCAATTCTGGACGCGTGTGTGTACCCTCGTGAATGAGAGTGTCGGCGCGCGGGAGAATTAATTCCCCCGCGACTCCTAATTTTCCACGCGCGAACGCTTTGCCAGTGAAATAACATTTGCACGGTTCGGCGAAATTCCCCTAGAAATGAACATTTTCGAGAAAAACAACAGTGTTCGAGATTGTACGAATTTTAAGTTCGATCAATTCTGGCCTCTCTTAAAATTTTCCTTTCGCAATAGATTCGTCATTTCCGCCGGTCAGGAGAAGCATTATTTCCCTATAATTTATCGTCTTCCGTTCGGCCACAGCATTTTCGTCCGAATTAAAGCGTGACCGGCAGCCGGTCGCGATAGCAGATGAAATACGCCAATGCGAGCCACCTCTATCTATCCCTTTCTAGTTCCTTCCTCTTGCGGCGGCCTGAAATAAAATCCCACTCGAAAATAACACGGGGGAACCGCCACTGCACGGTGTCGTTATCAGCCGTGTCCCTGTCGCTTTATAGGATTGCCACTTTATCTATCTTTTTTTTTTTTAAGCTGCGCCATCGCTGCTTAGCATGGAGATTCGCCAGTCCGGGTTGGGATATCCGAATGTTGTCGAGCCTTATCTTCGGTTCGCGGTACAGCGAAAGTTCGATATGCGCGCAGAACGACACGTATCGGTGAGAGAGCACAAATGCAACCATGAAACTTTGTTGTGCAACTTTGTGGTAATGAAACCTTCACCGACGTATTTGTAAGTTTCTTTATTCCGATTAAAACGACACCAAGCACGATATAGTTTGGAACACACTTGGCTGTTTCGCAATCTAAGATTGCCACGGGCCAAGGAAACCGAGTACAGTGGTGCTCGGATGTATGGCGCGGATTCTGCACGCTTGAAAATGACCAGCGTCGTTCCCACAAAAGTTCCTTCGAGCTCCTTATAATCGCTCGACTCGCAGACCTCTTCCTATGTTCGGGTAAAGGAATTCGTACGAATTCACGGATTAGTGTCGCGCGCCAGTCCCAGACGTGCGACATTTATCCGGGCATTACTGTACATTCCAAACCGTGTCGTGTTCGGTCTCGTTCGAATCAGAAAAGCCTGACGAATACGCTGGTGAAAGTTTCATTCGCTCCAGAATGGATTGCAATCTTTGTTGATTTGTTATTTTTCTTTTGTATTATGTTATTGGTGGACTCTAATTGCCTCTGAACGCCAGGTTTTTGTTAAATCGCGACTCACGTGGATTTTAGGTTGTACGGATGGGGATGAATTATGTAAAACGCGATATGCTCTTTGAAGGCTTCTTTAAACCCCCTCACCCTTCGAACTTCTGACATTCGCCATATCCCGTTCGTACCGTCGCTGTAAGAGTCTCATGTCAGAACGTTCTAAGCTCAAACGCATACGGACGTATACCTTCACGACCGCCACTTATCCAATGAAATATGCACGCGTTTCTAAGATCCCCGCTTTCCAAATACTGCAATCATACTTCACCCTTCAAAAACTCTCGCTCCCACGATATTTCAAGGCTCTAATACGAATGGGGAAAAACGTCTGAAGCGAGTATATGCTAAGCGACGACTAATGGTACTTCTACTAAAGCTAAGAGAACAAAGTACAACCAAAATTTACTTCTAAAGACGAAGAGGCAAATATTGAAGAATTAATAACGGTCAATTAAAATTAGAGCATCGTTTAAGGAAAGAGAAGTTTAATAATTCCAGGGAACGTCGATTCGCGTAAAACCTTCCGGTTCCGTTCGCTAATATTAAAACTTGCCAGCGCGCAGGCATTCCTGGCAGGTGGGAACATGCGGCCAGGGGCGTACGTGTCTCGGGTTAATTGTAGAATTCGCACCTGGCCGAGGAGCGGGAATGGAAACAGGAAGATGGGCGCGGTCCCGGGTCATTGATACTCATTCGCGCGCACTGGCGTTCGTCCAGCTCTAATAGGACTTAATATTTTTGTTTAACGAGCCCCTCTTTATGGCGGCACCGTCCCAGTTTCTCTAATTGGATGGCTAGGGCTTGCCCTCGACCCTCGAACTTTCGACTGCCCGCCCGTGGCAACTAATCTCTTTTGTCTCTGCGAATGAAACCAGATAACCCTTTGCCATAACTTCATTTCACTACCATTCGTTGCTAATTAGCAAATGTTTCGTATAGACTCGCTTAGAAGTGACAATTGAATAACTGAAACAATTGAAATGATTGCAATAATTGACTGACTCGAATAATTATATCAACTACTCCGCGCGACGGATGGTGAGCCATCTGGCCCCAAGAATCCGTCTCTTTTAAACGGCGCCACGCGACCGCCGACAAAGGGTCAACGCGGAACAAAAGAGCGAAGAGGGCCCGCACTCATGCATTATTTACTCTACCGGTGCTTAACGTCGGATCTAGCCAAGAACCACCGCGACAAACACCTCTAGAAACGTGAATCGATTCACCGAGCACGGACGGTAACAGATACACACTATCTTGGCGTTCCTAGTATATTCTCCTCTGGAAGAATCATAGTCCCCGCTTCTCCTCTATTTCCATGACAATGAAATACCAGGGCGTCGCGACTGGAATCTCCAATGAAACGTTTCTGCCGGTGGAAAAGTCGAGGTGGAGAGAAGGAAGAGGCCCTGGATCTATCCACGGGGATTGAGACACCGGTGAAACGGTGAAATGCCGCCCCCCCTTGCATGAATCTATAGGGAGCACCGTCGCGGTCGAACCACGAGGCCTGCGGGGACGGTATGAAAAATGACGTGGACGACAGGGGAATGGAGACCGACAAGCTCTCCCTTTGGACACCGGCCAGCTGGTTTATCGGTGATCCTTTTATTTTCAGAGTTAACCGAGTGACGGTTTGTAGTAATTGAATGGTTGTTTTTTCTTTTTGTGGTGAGATTGGAATGGGATCAGCTTGGCTGCAGTTAGGCTCGAAAGGGGGTCGTGTTTTCGTTAGGCTCGGGTAATGCAGGAAACGCAGTAAGTTAGCTTTCTTTAAGGATATTCTTGTATTTGCTTTATTGTTCGTTGCTCAGAAGATGTTCGAACCCCTCGCTTTCGCTTGACGCCCTCGAACCCCCCATTTTCCCTCGACGCTCTCGAACCCCCCATTCTCTCTCGACGCTCCCGAACCCCCCCGATCGGAAATTAATGCAACCTCGTGTTTCACGAGGGAAAGCGGATCGGCAGGAATTATACTCAAAGGCGATGAAAGGGGAAACCGTTTCAGACGCGGTGTACGCGCGTCTACCTACGCACGCGACTAATTGATGCTGCTTGTTACGGCTCGGCTGCTCCAAGGAGCCGGCCTGGATAAAAGCATGTTAATAGCTGCGGTTTAGAGGGAAATTAGGGCGGATATTAGCATAATGACACAGCCTCCACGAAATTCTATTAGAACAGGAGATATCTATCACCAAATATTACACTAATAAATATTAATATTAGTGTTTAAATCATAAATCATATGCATACATATCTATCAAAATATTCCTCTTTATTGAAAGACAAAAATTCAGCGCCGAAAGTGTCCAGTTTAACCCCAGCGTTGACCTGTAAACGTATCAAATGAAATCTTTCGAGAATGAAAGAAGAAAAAATCGAATCGACTTTTCTCAGGAATGAAGTAAAGCGAAACGCCCGAGTGAAACTTTTCCACGGCGGACTTAGCGAACGATTTATTATCGGCGTCCACCTGTTTAACGATCCAGCCAGGCGTTCCAAGTGACGAGCTAAGAGTCTCAATCTCCCGAAGAGATCCTGGAACGAGCATAGGATAAAAGAAGAATGTTGAGAAATTATAGAAGGAACACGTATAAAGCGAGGAACATCGCGGAAGTATCCTCTCCTTTGCCTCGAAAGCGCGCGGGTTAGTGTGTTTCGTTTAAAACAAATTAACTCTTTCGCGAACGTCATTTAGCAGGCCAATTAGCAACTGCGCCGCATCCGCCCCCCCCCGCCGTCGAGCGAAACGTCCCGGCAGAATTTTAAACGCGGCCGTGACAACTTCCTACTGCGCTTGTCGCGACGCTGCAAATATGAGGCTTTGCACGTTTATGTACCGCGGTTCAGAGGAAACTGCGGCGTCGGTTTGGAAACGCACCAGTTGGCTTTGCGATCCCCTAGGTTTGCCTTGGATTATTTCACCGCATCGTTGCGCGAGCTTAGCTTTCAACAGTTCTTCAGCCACATTCTTCTTTATTGGAAGATTACTCGAAACTCGGGGATAGGTAACGTTCCAGACACGTCACCGGCGTGCGGAGCATTCTTTTAGCTTCAATTTGAGCGCTCGTACGTTAGAAAGTGTCGACCAGAAGCCGAGATATTGCAGTTTTTCGAAATCATGCACCTGGCGCCATTTAAAGCTCGTATGAATTGCGTCGTCGGATTTCTGAAAATGCATTTTTCTCGGCTTCCACTGGGTGTTTTTTAACGTGCCGGGGCTTGAATTAAAGCTTGGAGTCTCGGCTTCGATTTGCCGCAGGTTTCGAACGAATCCCAGTTGTCGTTGAAAAGTTATTAATAACAATAAAAACCTGAAGTTCGATAAGTGAATAAACATGAATATCTCGGCTTCTGGGCATGCTAGATCAATGATCCTGGGCTTGAATCAAAGGTAAAGAGCCCAGCCACTTGTTACTTATGTGTTTTCCAACTCAAATCCATCCCTACCACTTCAGCGTACGTGAATTAGTACAAAAGGTTTGCGGTTGGAAGTGGAACGAGCGTCGAAGTTTCTAAAGTCGAGGAGTTCGGTGCTAACGGGGTCGAAAACGTTCAAGGAACCCGATCGCGAGCGTACGAAAAGTTGCAAGTTCGAAAACTGATATTATGCCGGACATGAACTTCTAATTTCGCTTTCCAAGTCGTCCAAGGGTGGGGTCTCGATGTAAGTGCTGTTCGAAAGATCTCTCGGGCCATTTCCTGAATTTTCCATACCGCCGAGTCGCAAAGTCGCTGGATAAAGTATGCATCTGCTGCGTGTAGCGACGTTACACGGTTCCTTAATTTCGCGACATCGACGCGCAGACGTATGGGGAAGATCCTGGAATCTGGAATTACCGCGGGTTCGTGGTGCATTTCATTTCCGATTCGATATTAATGCGGAAATACATTAAACAGATGAACAAACGTGTAAAGTGAAATTGATTAAAATTATGGAAAGAGGTTCGCAGCTGACAAAGATGTACTTGGCAAGTAATTAGATATTGACGCTCATCCCCGGCAGTTTCTCGCTGGAAAATATTCCGTCGATGCGTTTAATCATCTCTGCGTCTCGCCATAAATTAATCGTCGACGTTCGCCGGATCGAATGAAAAAATCCCGAGCATCGCCGTGATATCTTGAATTCGCGTTAATATTCTCTATCCACGGCAGTGAAGCGAACAGAAAATTACCCGGCCTCCCCCTTCGGCCAGGCGAAAATTGCTATTCGCCCCGGTGACAGAGAAGAAAAATTAGCACGCCACCCACGCGATACATATTTCATTTCTCCGTGGGGGCTTGTTTTACATCAACGATACAATTCGTCTTGAGACACGACGGTGCTCGGCTCGAGAGAGAGAGAGAGATGTGGGAAATGCAGCACCGTGCATCCTGGGAATAATTTACTATTATATTTCCAGAGGTATCTCGCGAGGGTTTTGTGAAATAAAAAGGCCGAGGAGGTATTGTAATAACATCCGATGTAATAACGCCGGATGTTTTAAATATTGCCGAAGCATACTAGTAAATGCAAATATTTGGTATTTGGAGTATTGGGAGTATCTGGAGTATTGAGGGTATTTGGAGTATTGGGTGTATTTGAAGTATTGGGAGTATTTGAGGTGTTGGGAGTATTTTGGGTATTTGGGGTATTTGGTATTTTTTACTTGATACTATTTCTTATCTCGACCAATTACCCCAAAATCCTTGCATTCCACTCAGCGCATAGAAATCCCCAAGTCCTGCGAACCAAGAATCAACAATAAAACCCATGCCCGAGTTCCAGGTGTATTTGCAAGTCCGAAGACCGCGTCACGCTTATCGCGAGCGAGACAGGGCTTTCATCGGCTGTACGAATCAATGCGAAAATGTTTCAGCGTCCTCCGCGTGCATCGCGGCAGCGTTTACTTTGAAGCGCACCGAGCGGCGATGCACCGTGCCAGCAAGCTTTGCAGCTGACAGCACCACGGGTCAACATCGTCCTCGATGTCCACTTAGCGTGGTCCCGTGGTCCGCGGAGATCCTGTCGGGATCATTCCCGCAAAAAAAAAAACAAACAAACGGGGACACGTTCCGGGGGGGACGCGTATCTGACACAGAGGGGCGAGAGGGCCGGACGGGGGGCGGAAAAGCGACGGCACTTTCGCAGCAGAGAGCCCTGCCATGGCGGCGGTCCATCGCGCGGCAGGACGAAATACAGGCCAGCAATAAAAGCACCGAGCTATCCGTTTAAAATGGATGCTCACCAGGGTCTTCGAACTTCCGGGACACGAGGGAGCATCGACACTCGACTGGCGGGCGTCCGTGTGAATCGGGACGAAGTCTTGATTCCGCTTCTATTCTTGGCGAAGGAGAGCACACCGGTATACTTGGCCGCTGCTGGTTATTTGCGGAGCAATCGATACCGCTGCGAGATTAATCGACATTCGGCTCTGGAATTTTATTTGCTTTGCTGCGAGATTACCCGAAAACCGCGAACGGCGAAATTTGCGGACCTACCGCAGGCGCGTAGAGCACTCTTTCAGCTTCAATTTGAGCGCTCGTACGTTAGAAAGTGCCAGCCAGAAGTCGAGATATTGCAGCTTTTCGAAATCATGCACATGGCGCCATCTCGCTTTTTAAAGCTCATACGAATTGCATCATCCTATTTCTAAAAATGCATTTTTCTCGGCTTCCTCTGGGCGTTTTTCAACGTGCCGGGGCTCAAATTGAAGCTTGAAGTCTCAGCTTCGACTTGCGGGAGGCTGCAAACAAATCCCAGTTGTCGTTGAAAAGTTATTATTAGTAAGAAGAACCGTTCGATAAGTGAATAAATATAAGTATCTCGGCTTCTGGGCATGCTAGATGAACGATCCTGGGCTTAAATGAAAGATAAAGGACCCAGCTACTCGCTACTTAAGTGTCTTTCAACTCCAACCCCCCTCCTACCGCTTGTGTAGACTTCTAATTCCGATTGCGATTGCTCGTTTCGTTCGTCACGGCGGTTGTTTCGTAGCGTATCAGATCGTTACTGCAACGACGGGTCGCCGACCCGTGAAACTAGATCCCGAAGGGGTTCCGGGCCTGCTTCCCGAGCGTTGCTATCGCGAAACGCACATACCGCCCGTATCCTTGCTAATTCAACGCCGATTTACGCGGCATTAGGGAAACCCTTTAATAGCCGCACGATGGAAAGAATACAAGGGTGGGACGGGAGAGTGCTAGAGATTGGTTCGCTCGGTGACCCAGATATGTCCTTTCGGATCACGCGCGGAAAATTAAGTCTGCAATATTAATTCAGGAAGCGGGTAGCGACAGCGCCTCGCGACAACGTCAGCAATATTTTTACCCAGCCGCAACGGCCACGCAGCCTCCCTGTTTATCCCCGTTCTCCGTCCGCGCTCCAGCCCATCAGCTTTTCTCCCTGCTTCGCAGCCTGTTTCGATAACGCCTCCTCCTCCTCGGGGTGACGAATAAATTTCCCGAATGCCAGCGGAAAGTCCGCCGGGATTTTATACGGCTCTCCGCTCGTCGCGCGCGTTTCCCGCAACGCGGATAAATTATTGGGATCAAAAGCCTTCGAGACCCGGCCATCCCTCGTCTCCTGCCGTCACTGTCGACAACTTCCTCTTGAATCACGGAATCGGGCAGTTTTCTGAATTTTGTAAACCATTTGAGAAGTCAGGGATCAATCGAGTTAGTTGTCTGAAATGTTTTTTTAAATTATTCGCGCGCTGAAATCTTCACAATTTCGATCACCAACAATCGGGTATCCTTTTCGTACAGACAATCGAACGCAGTCGTGGGACGCGCGCGTGCCAAACATTCGAAGCGTCCGGGGGATCCGTGGGTCGTTCGTTATTTCGTCGACAAGCCCTTTTATCAGCGGCAATGCAACGCATTCGTCGGCCTGAATAGCGACCAATCGGGCCGTTTTACAAATTAACCGCTCGAAACTGGACGACCTATTGGCCCAGCTCGAGGTGGGATAGGGTCAGCAGGAAGGATGCAGCAATATCACAGTCGCTGCCCTTGCAGATTAATGCGATTTAAACGCGAGGATAATCAGAGAGTTTCACGTAATTAACACTCCGCCGCGCGCCGCTGAAATACCGCTTCGAATTGAGTTAGCCCGGAACCGAAATCGTTAGGGACGTGCCTACAATTCCCTTTCGTTGAATTCCGTTCTGCGTTTCGAAGGATTCTTTTCTGATTCCATGAGCTAGGATGTATTCTTAATTCAGTATGGAATTTGGAATATTTAAAGAGTAAGAGCTTTGTCTGGTTTATCATTGAGCTGCACCACTAGTGGCTGCAAGTATTCATAAAGTAGCATTTCTTCCAATTTAATTTCACAGAAACACTTCCCATACGAACACCCTCATAACTATTGCAACAGTAAGAGTTTTGTGTGATTTATCATTGATCTGCACTGCTAGTATCTGTCAGCATTCACAAAGTGTTATTGCTTCCAATCTTAATTTCACAAAAACACTTCCCATACGATTACCCTCATAATTATTGCAAGGGTAAGTGTTTTTTCTTACTTATCATTGGTCTATGCTGCTAGCACGTACAAAGTATCATCGTTTCCAATCATAATTTCGCAAAAACGCTTCCCATACGAACGCCCCCATAATTATTGCAAAACTGAGAGCTTCGTCTGATTTATCATCGAGCTGTACTACTAGTACCTGCCGGTACTCGCAGAGTATCACTGCTTCCGGTTTTAATTCCGCCAAAAACACTTTCCAACGATCTCGCAACGATCAAAACACTCCCCCGGCCCTTAATATAATTCAATCTCAAAACTTTATCACTTCGCACGTGAACGGCCGACGTTCATCGCTCCCTTTGCTCCAGTTCAACATTAATACCGTCCAATTAGCAACGGGATAACTTTATCAGCCGGCCATACACACTCGCCCATGGAAGGGGATTCCCCGGCAACTCTGTTCGTCCATTCGTACACGCGTATCATCGTCCCTGTTCGCGCGCGTGTCAGTCCTGTATCCGTGTGCAAGCGCGTTTCCGGTCCGCGTCGCTCTCGAGACCCCCTGGCCACGCCGATGCACACCCGCGAACGCGGCGCCTGTGCCCGTAATTGTGCCCGGGTCAATAATTGTCCGTCACCCCGGAACGGTGTTGATCATCCTCCGCCGTTATCGCGGCCCATCCCTCGGTTACCCGTTTCGTCCAGGGATACGCTGAACGTTGCGGCGGGACAATTAGCGACGCCGGGGCCTCAAACATTTGTAAACGCGGCGCCGGGTCGGGTTACGTGTTTTTGGAATGGAAAGCTGATGATCCATTATTTACTTAGCAATCGATTATCCTCCGCCGCTATTACTTGCAATCTGTCATTTTACAGACAGTAGCTTTAATTCCATGTACATTCTGTTAATTCATTTTTGTTGTGGAACTCAGTTATTCAAAACAAAAATTACTAGAATTATTCGAGAAGCCTGCGTGACACCTTTCCGCGCACTTTTACATCTTCCCAGGCGATAGCTGCGCGACGTCCAAGGGACTCTCCGAGCTCTTCAACTTATAATTGGATCCATTCAACCGCGGGCGTCGAGAGTAAAAAGAAAAAATGAAGGGGTGCTCGATTCGACAATGAAAATACAGATTCGTTTCCGGGCGGCGGTGAGAAACGTGTTTGCGAACTGAAAGCGACAGCCTTCCCGACCTGCCGCGGTCTTACGCTCGGCGAGAGGTCTTCCGGAAACTCTCGCGAACCCGCCGACCAACAGATCCGGAACAGAAACGCAACTAGGCGGCCACCGTAAAAAGCGCGGACGACAAGGGCGAGTGCAAGTGTCTTTGGCCCTTGAAACATTCGGACACGTCGCGCGCAGTCGCCCCCGGGGGTGCAAGGAGATGGTCCCCGCGACGGGGCCGGCTGTAAAACACCGAGATTACGGTGATCCGTTTTAAAGCAAGACGCAGGACCGCAATGGAGCAACGATATTCTTCCTTTCTTTTCCTCGCTGTATCGAACGTTATCGATCGCAGACCGCCTCGAGATATATTGGGTCCAGCCTGATTGGCGAGTGGCCAGAGACCGTTCCCCTAGACAAATGCCCGTTCAGCCGCGAGGAAGTACGCCTGTTTACGCCTTCTTCGCTACCGTCCCTTTATTGTATTACGGTCCTCGCTCGCTCGGAACTGGAATTCGGCCACTGATACACACGCGGGTAGGACAGATACAAGGAGGTTACTGTCAGATCGATCGATAAGCAAGGTCAGTAAGGTCGCGCTCTGTCCCGCTCGAGATGAAACCCGAAGGGGAAACGATTCCTTGCGAAAAAGCCAGTCGGAAACGAAAGATCGAGCTTTTCCGTACGACGCTTCGTTCGCGAGAAAATTCGCTTTGAACGTTCGTCAAGCCCGCCGACACTTGAATCGCCCCGAACACTCTCTTCAAACCGAATTTCCTCGAAAACGGAGCAGCGTACGAGAAAAAGTCGCTGCTCGTTTTCGGCTAATTTTTTCGCGAGGAATCGATTTGCACTATGAGGGCAGCGATTACACGGTCCCGGTAATGAGAACGATCGGTTCTCTAACGCGATGCAATCAGTGCGAGCGGAAGAGGCATGCTAAATACGGGTGTAAAAGCGTGCGGAAGGGCTGGCGAACGGCGGTGACGCTGAAATATCGTCGGCCGGGAAAGGGGCAATTTAGCAGATGGGAGGAAAGAACGGTCGAACAATGGAAAAAAAAAACAGGTGATAGAGGGGAAAGCGAGATACAAATGTAACGGGATGATTCGCCCGCGGGGGCGAGCTGATAAATAAGGGATCCCGATGGGAGAATGGGATTAGGGATTGTGGTTTGAAGGGGGAGAACGGATTCGAATGATGCTTTATTTGTATACCATTTATGTTAAGCGATACATCGTGTTCAAATGAAAAGCCCGCGAAAGGGATGCAAGTTTACGAGTACGATTAAATGAAGGATTTATCCGATACGAATAATGCTTGTTCTCGCTTCTTTTTGGGCTGACCGAACATTCCGATTGAATGTAGAAAAGTAGAATTCGTTTCGAGAACGTAAAAAGAAATACAAAGCTGCCGAATTCTTGTTACTTCTAAGCTGAACTTGACTATTTTTATCATTTACCTTCCGTTTAATTAATCACGAGTTTATATACGTGGAGCAATGAACTTGCACGGCCATTGACCCCGGACTAGAGGAAGCGAGCCGCAATTCCACGGTCCTTGTTTGAAGTTTGTTGTCCTCGTGGGCTTATGACACGACAATCGTTGTCGAGTGGGCAACGCGGAACTCCGGCCGCTGAAAGTTCTAATTAGAATCGGGAGTTTTCCTGCTCGTACAACTAAATTCAAGAGCGTTTGAGCAGCGGTGGAAGGTCTAATTGTCGAAAACAGCGAGGTCGGTGAGATGACAGGCACTGTAAATAGTGGAAAACCGAGTAGGAAAACACAGTAGTTTAAAGAAACAAGAACTATACATGTACAGCGTGAAATGGATTTCGATCCATATATAATTAATCAATTAGAAATAACATGGTTTGACCACCTAATTTTGTACAACAATATTTCTTTGATCATCGCTGTAGAGTTGCACTTTCTCCCAAAACTATACGATCGGTGGATGGCTAATTGTTTTAGTATAAATTAGTAGATAGCAAAACGGTGCAAAACGAGGTCGAGTAAAATTTCAAAATCAGTTTAACTTCCTTCAGTTTGTTAAAGAATAATAGATATCCATTGTATGAAAACACTTAACGTCCACACGTTACAGAACAATCTCTATCCCGAATAAAAAGTCATACAAGAATAAATGATATAAACGTTGAATATTTTTAGATGAAAAAACAAAAAGACAGAACGACATACGACACAGGTTAAAGAAATAGGTTGAGAAATCTGAGCGAAGGAATTCGTTGCGTGGTAAACACGACGAAGGAAGGGGTTGAAAGGGGAATGGAGTTAAAACGGTAGAAAGGGGTGGAAACACCAGAGGATCACACGGTGGTTGCCCGCGGCCACGTAGAAGGGATTGGAAAAGGGGGCGGGGGTGGTGGGCTTTATCGAGAGCCCGGATTTATGGGTGGACAAGAGTAACCGAGACAGGTGGGGGGTGCGTGCATCCCTTGCTGTTGAATAAAGGAAGATGGAAGGTTTCTTTCACCCTCTCGATATCGCGATATGATATGATATGCCGCGTCGCAGTATACATTTTTCTTTTTTTTTTTTTTTTGTTCGACACACAATGGATAGGGTGTGCACGATACCGGCATATGAAAACGCTTTGTTCAAAGCTCACGGCGATGGATATCTTGAAACCGAGATCGGGTTCACGATGAGTACGTGCGTAATCTTTATCGGGGATCGAACGTGGGATACCCCGGGTGGGAATTCGTGTAGTGGTTTGTAATATTAACGCGGGTCCGTCGAAACATGGGGAGAACAACGGAAGAGGGTTGATTTTTTCTTTATAAACAATTGACAGTAGCGGGGAATGTTATTTGGTTCAAGTGTTAAACGTGTTGAGGATCAATAGCCCATGCACAAGTTCCCCAAGAACGAACGATACGATCTATCATACGTTAACGAGTCCGGGGCCAGCACAGCCGATGGGAAATTCATTAACCGGAATTACCGCGGCGCTGTGCAGCTCCGTGAAAAAAGATGGTAGATTTAGCGAACGACTGCGAAACGAAGCGTTCGTCGTTCGTCGCCGAGCTTCAGCCCCTGACTACAGGACATTTATCCTGGATAGTCCGAACTAAATCCGACATTGTCCCGGAAACTGGCGAGTTCCCGTGCACACGGTCAGCCCGGGCGGAGTAACCGAAGATGCAATTTCACGGGGAAATGACAATAGCGTGGCTCCAGTCGGTCTTGGAATACCCTTTGCGTCTGTACCATTTGTCCAGCTCCCCGCCCGGTAAACCCCCCTTTATATCTACGAGCGGAGATGCCGCGTGGTTTGTATCAGGGATCCTCGGAGAAACGTACAAACGGCGTAATTTGTTTGGGAGCAACGAAACGATTGCGCGGATTAAATGTTTGTGCGGTGGTTCCTGACATCGAACCCATCACTATCGCGTGTCGCTCTCGAACCTCCCACTCCAGTGTGACGCGCCTGAACCCTCCACTCTAGCGCAACGTCCTCGAACCCTCCACTTTAGCGCGACGCGGTCGAACCCTCCACTCTAGCGCAACGTCCTCGAACCCTCCACTTCAGTGCGACGCGGTCGAACCCTGCACTCTAGCGCAACGTCCTCGAACCCTCCACTTCAGTGCGACGCGGTCGAACCTCCCACTCTAGCGCAACGTCAATTAGATTAATTCTATCATACTGTATTATTTAAATTAGTGTTTCTGTTAACAGTGTCATCTCTTTTGGTTGCCGTTAATCTTCCCGGCCATCGCAAATTTGATCTCATTACCAGTTTCTCCGATTACCCTCAAGGCAGCATTCGTTTCTACTATAAATAGACGTCTCATTATTCTTCAAACTCCGGCAACTTGAACTTAATGGAAACGCTCGAGCCCATCGCCAGCGACTGCTTGTTATTTGTTTCTCACTACTTTAAGCAATCGGCTGTTCCAGCGCCACTTCGGCCGCTAATAAAAGAAACTTTGGAGTGGAATCCCGAATTACATTGTTAATTAAGCGATCTTTCTGTCGGACAATCTTTATCCTCGCTGTTTTGCGTGTTAAAAATAACCAGGAGGTTTGAACAAGTGTGTGTATAAAAATCGGCGGGAAATAAAGTTGCAGAATCGCCGAGCCGTTATAATAAACAAGAAGCGAAGTAATTCCGTTTTGACGCACGGTCGATACTTGATCCAAGTTCGATTCTGGTCGAGCAGCGGTTTCGCAACGATTGAACGGGCCCGGCCTCGAAAGTTTCCTGCTCAATTAAAAGTTCTAAATGAGAGTGTTTCGCTCGTAAGTCGCTTCTTCCGTCACCGGGTCGTACATTTCGGGATCGGGCGCTCGAGTCCGTTCCTCCGTGAAACGAGTTAATTCGGCTCCGAGCCGTGTTCCGGAAATATTCGATGAATTTTACATCCGAACGGTTTTAACATACCGCCATGCCCGATGTAAAATTTATACGTTTTCTACAGACACGTTTGTCCGGGGCGTTTAAATGGCAAATCGCTGGATTTGATAATTGTCGAATTGTCGTAATGCCGCTCGAAATGAATCGCGAATGAAAATGCAATTAACTTGAGACTGAAGATCGCTTTACGTTCGCCCCTGAATTATCATGGGCAACTGGGGATGATCCTGTACGAGGGGAAAACTTTCCCAGCTCTCTCGAAACGGTCCGGCGAGAGAGGAACGAACGTATCTTTCATTAGATCGTCCGCGACACGAATGGAAACTCGACTTCGGCGTACTTGACAAGGTAGACGCTTAAAAGGCCAGCCCGCTTTTTGTTTCGCGTCCTTCTTTTAGTCCGTCTCATACATTTCTGTTACACCAATTTACTCGGCGTCCCACCATGCTTTTCTCTATTTATCGTCCCTCCGCTGTCCTGCACAGTAAGCCCCGCAAAGAAGGAACTGGCTCGGGGCCCGTCGCTTCCTTGTAAAGAAGGAACTGGCTCGGGACCCGTCAGTTCCTTGGAACGAGGGAGTCGACTAATCGGCGTGACTTTGATCTCGAAGGGGCCGTGGACGAGCACGGTTCACGGCCGAAGAGTACGTGTAGACAGAATGACATATTGAGCTGTGTCTGCAAAGTTAGTTTATGCAATATTCATGATTATTTGTGGTAACATTATTCTGCCGCCTGTGTGCCTTCGTAATCCTGTAGGGAGTAGAGATAAGGGAATTGAAAGACGGTTCCGGGGGACGAAGGTACATATTTAATCTGAAGTACTTTTAGCAAATGTTTCATCCCCAAATATTGATATTCATTATATGCCTCTGCTCTCATTTATTTCATAGCTTTATCTAAACACTACATCGATTAAGATGGGTCAATACAGTATTTCTTATACGTCAAATTCTTAACGAACCTGGAGAAGTGGTTAATACTTTTGACAAGGAACGAAATTTCAACCAAGCGTAATTGAACTTTTTTAAAATTAAACTTACTGCTAGGAAAGATCATAATTAAAGTGAAATGTATGAAAAATAGTAATCAAGCTTAACTTTAAGGAAACTAGTAATTTCATTTGACACAATTTCCCGCTGACTCTTTGAAACGACATCCTCGCTCAGGAACGAATGCAAAGTTTAAAAGTTGCTGCTTGAACACGTCGCATAGTTTCCCACTCGCAGTTAGCTAATTATATTAATGCTCGTCGACGAAACGGCAAGCTTTCCATTCGCTGTCGCGCAGGCGAAATTTATCAGTATCGTACAGCTTTGTTTCACACTTCGCGATAACGATATCTGTCCCAGCACGCTTGAAAGGGTGGCGAGAGAGTTCGGGGGCGGTTAGCGTGTTCGGGGTCCATTAAAGCCGAGCGTTTCTCGTCGGGTTATCATTAATTGGGAAGAATTAGGAGCAAGATATTTAGATACCTCGACTCCGAGGCGAGATAAATACTAACAGGGATAATAAGAATATTTTCGAGAAGCAGCAAAGTTTAATAATAGAACAATTACGTTGGCCCCAGGGATTGTTACTAGGGCGATCCTTTCAACAGCTTTTCCCCTATTCGTCGACGGGATGCCGGTATTTAGTGGATCACCCTGTATTGCTGGCCCGGTTCTACGTGCAGCAGCGCATGTGTGGCGACGAACACGGCAGTGTCTCGCTATTAACTTCCCGGCCACGGTGTTCGGAAAAAGGCGAGCTTCCCTAATGAAATATTAACGACTCGAAGGATGCGGACCTTCCATGGGAGGCCGCGTAATAACCGCCTTACACTTCCGCCGAAATTATCATCTATCAACCTTTTCTTGATTACCACCCCCTTTATCGCCTCTATGCACGATGCGCAGCGTAAGGCGTTGCACTTATCTGCTCCTTGGAGTGATAAGTATTTTCCCTGCATTTTCTGCTCGTGGTTAAAACTTTCTTTTGAACTTATTTACGAAGGGTATATACTGGTACAATAATGCCCAGCACTATTGATTTATTTAAACTAAAAAAAGGAAAGAAGAGAATCTTAGAGTCCGATAGAGTATATATTAATTCATCAATAGTTACATTTTTACATTAGCAAATTGGTTAGCAAAGTTGTAGGTGGTCAGAATTTCCCTGGAGTCATTTACAAAGAGATATTGGTACGATAATAAACAGCACACTGTTGGTTTATTTTAAAAAAGAAACGGAAAGAGGAGAATCTTAAAGTTTGATAGAATACATGTAAATTAATGTTGATATAAATGATTCAATTGTTCTTTCTGTATAAATATTCAGCAGTTTCTGGAAAACGTTTGCTATATTTCGTATACATTTTTTCGAACCATTTTGCGCGTTTTTAGAAACGGCTATCCTCGCTAATGAGATTTGAAATGAAACGTTCGAGAGAGGAGATCAAACCATGGTCAGCGTCTGGATGTAATAAGCAGTGCAGTCAGAAGTAATAAATCCAGGGAACGACTGTGCAACGATTGCCAAATGGGTTTCGGTATAAATCCGTCCGGGATTTATCATTGCTTCCTTCGCTAACGTTCATCGAACGTCGATGCGTCGGGTTCGATATTTATGCGTGGCCGGTTGTCGCCGGCTTTTACGGGCGTCGCTTCTCTGATGGTCATTTGATCCTTCAGTCAGCAGCAGAGAAACTGTCACCGATTAAAATGTCTTTGGTAGATTTCATTCCGAGACTTCATTCGACAATTATCCATTAATCTTATTCCCTGATCTTGCCGAATCGATTTCCTGAATTTCCTCATTTTCTTTCCGGCATTTGTTTACCTGATCTCCTGAACATTTTCCACCGACAGGCCGCCCAGTACTTTGGTATTATTCTCGTGGACGAACAAATGGAATTTAACGACACTTTAACGGCGTGCGCGTTGATCTAAAATCGCAGTTCTATTACAGTTCTATCTGTTTAATCATTTCGGCCGGAACAAAAGATGGGATGGCGGAACGTGTAGTCTTGCTCGAACTCGCAAGTAGTATAAGTCAGTCATAAGTAGTGCAAGTAAATTGTCGGACATCAGGCATAAGCTAAAGTCTGATGTCCGACAATTTACTTGTACTACTTATGACTGACTTGTACTACTTGCAGTCATAAGTAGTGCAATCATAAGTAGTGCAGATAAATTGTCGGACATCAGACATGCTTTAGCTTATGCCTGATGCCTGACAATTTACTTGCACTACTTATGATTGACTTATACTACTTATACTAGTTCCTGAATATCTTAATCTTGTTTCCTCAATTTATTTACTTTATTTCCTGAATATTTTCGTTGCACTTCCTGAAGTTCTTGATCTCATTCCCTGAACACTTTCACCTTTAATTCTTGAATTTGTTTATCACATTCCCTGAATATCTTCATTCCATTCCCTGAATTCCTTAATCTTGTTTCCCGAATGCCTTTATTTCCTGAATATTTTCATTCTACTTCCTGGATTTCTTAATTTCTACCCCTGAACATTTTCACTTCCTGAATCTGTTTATCTTATTTCCTGAATACTTTCACTCTATCCCCCGAAGTCCTTCATTCCATTCCCCGAACATTTCTTCACTTTATCCCCTGAATTTCATTCGTTTTACCACCCGAGCATTCTTACCCTCGTTTCCCGAACACTTCTACACTACGCCCTGGATACCTTTAATTTCATTTCCCGACCGCTTCGCGCACCGAACATTTTCATTTCATCCCCGCAAAACATAAATTACCCGTCCGCGCGCGGGTTATCCTAAACTCTGGAACAATATGCCCGATAACCAGCACGTTACAGCGTACCTTATATTTCGCCGGCTAATCTAATCTCCTAATTAGGGAACGACGCGGCGCGGTTTAAACGTTTTCTACTACGTTATCCGTTCCCGCGGCGGGACTCACGCACTCTGCGCCTCGCGCACCAACGAAATCACCCCATCCACCCCCCCAATGAATATTACGATGAGCGTACGTGTATCGGCGCCGAGCAAGTAACAATAACAGCCACCTGCCAACTTAATCTTCTGACTGATGAGAGGCGTACATGGGACCCAGACCACGCCTGACGGCGTCACGCTTTGCTGCAACGATAAAGTTAGCAGAATTGCCGGTCGTTCCGCCGGATATGGAAATCCGCGCACGCTCGCGCCGATCCTCCGTCTCGTCAGGCGAGAGAAAAACATTTGTTCCACGGATTCTAGGCTCCTGCCGCGAATCCTAGATTCCCGTAGGACTCTGTTGCGAAAATTCACACTTTTCTCCTTGCGAAGATATTTCCGTTTTCGAAGAATACAAATGTATTTTGGGAGAATGTACAAAAATTGAAGTCCATCCTGATTTCATTTTTCTTTTTCACACTTTTATCACGAGGGCTATACGTCGTTCGAATGTTTTAAACTTTCCGCACGCGTGTTGATGCGTTCTTTTACCTTTTTCAATTAAAACGCGCGCATATACAATCAATGGAAGTGAGAAATTCACGGGAGACACGATGGTATTATGTGCAGCATTTCCAGCGATTCTGCGCGGCATCATTTTCGAGCGTTGCAGAGCCGCCGCGATAAAAGTTGCGCGGCAGCTCGGGATTTTAATCATGACCCCGTATTATGTGTAATAAATTAATTATAACTTCGCGGCGAGATATCGTGGCCGGCGAACGTTCGACAGAGCTCGAAATCTTCCTATAAACGAGGCGCTCCGTTACGTGGCGTTCCATTTTGCAAGGACCGTTTAACGATGCTTGGTGGAAAGTATCGTTGGCGACAGTAATCAAGTCTCTTTTAAAATGGGCGAAATTAGAAATGGAATGTAACAGAGATTCACTCGTCCGTTCGTTTATGTTGCAAATACCGTCGCAGTGTTGCCGTTCAATCTCGCGAATCGCGTATTGGAAACAATCGGATGTCAGAAATTCCAATCACCGGCCGGAATGTATATAATTCGAATCGGGCCGGGCGACGAATCAGGGGTCGAGGCCGGGCGGCTTCCCGGGGTTGCAGGCAGCGTTTAACGCGTGAATATCGGTCAGCGGTATTGCGAAATCGCGCGAAAACACGCCGGAGCGAACGGGATCGGTTAAATCGCGACGGGGCCGCATCGGATGTGATTAAAAGCGCCGACACCTCTCATTGGGAAGGAAAGAGCAACGAAAACCTGCGCGGTTAATCGTCGGAGTGGAAATGCTTCCGGGTTCGTTCGTTCGTAAAGGAGACTCGGTCGAAATTGAAAGATAAATAAAATATTAGAAAAGCCTCGGAAAAAGTTCGAAGGAAAGAAATAGGAAAGCGACTCCGCAATAATATTTCCCCCGTGGTTGAACAAATTCTTGCGCCCACGCGACTCGAACCCGTTCATATTCAGAATACTCGTCCGATCGGCAAAGCCGGGAGTCCCGTCGACGGCTTAAAATATTTCACGCTCCGCCGCGGTCCTATTCCGCGCAGCGCGCCCGTGATTTCGAATAAGATTCCCCGACGCGGTCCAAGAATGGGAATATTCCAGCGTCGAGCTTTCCGCCTCCTCTCAATTTTCCGGCCGAGCAACGGGGATCTATATACTTTTCAGAATAAGAACGGCGCGGACCTCGGTATTTTTGCAAACGTAATATTTCACCCGGGGGGGGGGGGGCGAGAGGGATATTGCATCCTCCCACCTCCGTCCCCTTCGATTGACAATAGAACCGCGGTGCATATGTACGCGTAAGAAATTCCGGTTGGACGCGGGGGCGTAGCTCGGGCCAACGTTCCTCTTCGGGATCAGTGATCACTCGCTATTCAAGTCAGCCGGGGTGGACCACGGACAACCCCCGCGGCGACATCCAATTTCGCCCTACCCCACCCCCCCCCTTTCTTTGACCGTTCGATTTCTTCCGAGTCGCGTCAGCGAAGTTTGCCGCTCGCGATTGACTCATTGCGATTTGGACGGGAAACGTTATTACGTTGATTCGATCCGGCGAATCAATAATGGCCGATGCCACGGCCAATTGTCTGGCCGTGATTATTCCCTCGTCCCCGGTGGGGCTGGCGCTTCTGATTGCGCGTTCTGGTAACGGGGATCCGGGAAATCGATGCCGGTACATGATCGGGAAATTCGCGCGCGATCGGCATCCCGGTCGTCGTTCGCGGAGTATCGTCGTGTACATTGAAATACACATAGGAATGTGCATTGGAATGTGCATTGGAATGAACAGAGGAATGTGCATTCGTTACAAATAATATTCGACAAAAAACCCGAGGAGAATGTGCATTGGAGCGTGTATTGGAATGCATATGGAAATGTATATCGGAGTGCGCATGGGAATATACATTGCAGTGCACTTTGAAGTACACGTACGGATGCATATTGAAATGTATATTGGAATTCACGTGGGAATGTACATTGGAATGCACGTGGAAATGTACATTCATTAAAAATGTATTCGAAAAATCAAAGAGAATGTACATTGGAATGTGTATTCCCTTTCCTCTCGCCATTCCACTGTATCAGACAACGCCAACATGCGATTCCTACCATCGAATCAGCAAACGACCAAACCTATGGTTCCATCCTGCGCCACTTCGTCGGCAGATTGCCACCGTTTCATCGCCAGTGTACGTGTCCACAGTGACCCTTGAAAACCCTACTAATTACCATTGATTTCCCACGTAAGCGGTCGCGCGGTGCCCTCGAGAATCACGTCCTTAACAGGGCCACGATGGAACCGGGTCTCACGGAAGCGGTTCAAGGGTAGTCAAAGGTTGGACCAGCGCTGGGGCAGCGCTGGTCTGTAATCATCTAACCGGCAATTTGCGTCCACCGGCCGAAGGCTAGTTTATCGTTAATGGCCTGTCCACCGTGGACACCGTGCCCGTCGAATTCGCTCGTTCTCGCCGCGGCCTGTTTAGGTGGAGACGCAAATTACGCTCTTCTACCGGAAATGAAAAATATAAACGGGGACACTTTGGATCTGTAGAAGCGAACGATGATCCTCGTTATCGTATTTTTTGTTTTGTTTTATCATGATTCTACAGCTCCCTACGCAAACGCCTCCGTAGAGAAGCAGATGCATCGCCGCTGTTTAAAACGAGGAGTCAGCAGCGCGCGCGCGCGCTACGCGGCGCTTCTTTCTTCCGGGTACGCTGGAAATTGAAATATCGCCACGGGCTGGAAGAAGGCAAACGATTTGGCGCCTTGCCAGCGCCGACCCCTCCCGATTGCTTCGAAGCGCGAGCAACCCCTCTGCGTGGATACGGGCAACTAGAGCGAACCTCTCTCCCCCGAGGGAACGGTGCATAACGACCTGGAAGGATTTACGCATTCGCGAAACACCTTTCAGCATATTTCGCTATCGCAAGCTACCGAGCTCCATTTCTTTATCCATGTGGGCGAACGCTTTGACATGTTTCCCTGGCGATTCAGGATGGTGCAGTCATTTTTACCGTTTTCTTTTTTTGGTAAAATCGAAATAAGTACACTTGTTAATCTCGGCCATCTATATTTATTGAACTATGTTTAATATTATTGATATCTTTTCACAACTACGTTTCTTCCTCGCATCTTTCTTTCCTCCACTCTTGCGTTACTCGAGGAAGGTACTTTTAATATCGCTGCCCTTTCGTACAATTCTCCTGCCATCCTTCCGGTACCGCACATTCTTTTATTATGTTCGTACGTCGTACTGTTATTTTCGGAGGAGAAATTTCCGCGAGCTCTTACCAGGAAAATAATAAATTTGAAGAAGTTGCAGGGGGGGCTTCTATGGAATTTATGGATCGCGCTGAAGGTAGTTACGAAACTTCGTGCAGTGTTTCCTGCAATTCATGAAATGAAGGTTATTATATGTTCGTTTCAGTCGATTGTACTTTTAAGTTCACGCCAGCATTCAATCTCCATCGCATCCTACAATCCATAAATCTAATTCTCTCTCGTGTACAAATGATGCGAAGCTGCAGCGGGTTGGTGCCAGGTTACTAGGTCTTATGAGCTGATAGAATAGTACACTCGTGATAATTTAATATCAAAGAATTTTCATGTTACATCCGATTCAGTCAGAATTTGCTTCACTAAAATATTCGCGACCGTTTACACATTATACATTCCAATGTACATTCCAATGTACATTCCAATGTACATTCCAATGTGCATTCCAATGTGCATTCCAATGCACACTTCAATATCGAAATTCTTCGTACAAGTGCAATGGTTTAAAACAGCAAATGGTGAGGAATTAAACAAACAATTCCTTACAATATTGCGAGATCCAGTTAGGACGATCAAATAGATCGTTCCGAGGCGAATCGCAATGAAATCTTGTTATTTCTCGGCCTGCAACATGTAGCACAAGCCCGAAATAACCCAGTTCCGGTGCACAAGAGGTCGGTCGAATAAAGGGGGTCGCGCTATCGCAATCGGCGTTCTCCGCGAAACGTTGCATGCGTCGGCGTACTTTTTTCTCCCCCCCGCCGAAAATACATAATACGTCGGTCGCACTATCGTGGTCGGAACACGGCGATAACGAGTCCTCCTCGTCGGCGAGAGTGGGATAAGGGGCATCGAAGGACTAGGACCGCACAGAAGAACTCCCCGCGGATAATTAATTCTGCGGCGTTTAACTTAATTTACCGTTTAACGCCGGCAGACCTGGCCGCGCGCGCGCGATCGAGGATCGAAATTGCTCTGACGGGCTCGAGAAACGCTTGCCACTCGTTTCACGATTAAATATCCGCCCGAGATTCAGTTCCGAATCGAAATAGCAACGCGCTCGAATCTGCGGTTTCGATTAGAATTCAATCGAGAGATGCGCACGAATGTATTAGCGCGGAAGGGTTCGGCGAGAACGGTTCAGTTACAAAAGGCGTTCGTTCACGTCGCCGCGCGGTCGGGCCGTCGCGTTGATCACGCTGACGAGCCGCTGATTTTAGATTTTCGGCCGCGATATTGCATGCTGGCTGCGGGGAACAGCCGGCGCCGCACCAGCAGGATGCAACCCTCGGACTAGGTTCACCGCACATCACGCTATCCGCGCTAAATTCTAGCACCGTAGCGTATTTCGCCGAGATAGAATCAGAGCGGGTACTTGACACACTCTCCGCCTGCCTAATGGTCAGATTGTTGTACATCGAAAACAATCAAGCCTCGTCCTTATCCAACAAAGATGCATACGTCAAATGTTCAGCATTTCAATGTACATTCCAATGTATGTGCATTCCTGTGTGCATTCCAATGCCCATTCCGAAGTGTTGTTCGATGTCCATTCCTATCTGTATTTCAATGCACATTCCAATGTATGTCCATTCCAATGTGCATTGCAATGTGCATTCCAATGCATGTCCATTCCTGTGTGCATTACAATGTACATTCCAATGTGCATTCCTACATACGTCTCAATGTTAAGTTGTTTGCAACATTGCAGTAGCTTAAAATGGAATTAGAACAGCAGTAGCCGCTGCTCCGAATAGAATCTTCAAATTGAAATGTGGATTTAAGAATAATTATTGATGACTGCTGTTTAGTTTCTGGAGGAAACGACTTTCCTAAGTCTTTCACTCTGGCGTTTCATCTTTTTACTTTTATGCAAATGGGGCTCGTGGGAAAATTTAAGGAACGTAAGTCCTCTGATCGATTCCGATCGATGATGCTTTAAGGAGCTTTAATGAACTACGTTCAGCGGCAGACTATTGGCTGCGTTCAGATGAGGGCTTTGCTGGATCTTCAGTCATTCCGGAATAGTTTCCCGGCGATAAGTTCGGAACATCTTTGCCCCGTAATGCCTTCGTCATTTAAGAAGCTGGCCTTTCTATTGATCTTCGGGGCAGATGGGAAAATATTAGTTTTCGCACTTGACTTTATATGAGGAGTAACAAATAGATGGTCTATAGGGTTTACATGATTCAATCATGTTTTATCAAACATTTTTCAAGTACCTAAAAATTCCCCCGGTCCTTCCACCTCATCGGAGAGTCGCAGCACGCTAAATTTAGGTGCACGTGGGTGCTCTTTTTAGCAGGCCAACCGTTAAAAGTGGGTCAGGGCATACGCAAAGCAGTCGCGGATCCTTAAATCGCGTATCTTAAATTCAAATTCCATTCGATAACGCGGCGTTCGAGGTATTTCTGGCTTTGCGAGTGCCTTCCAAATAAGACAACGTATACAGAAATGAATGAACGAAATTTAGCATCTGTCTCAATTCCATTTAAGCGATGTCGCAACAGTGTCGCAGCAAACTCCAAGTGACCAGTCAGTATTTTCCCGGAGAATCCTTAAGAACCGATGGAGCCGAGGGCGCATGAAAAGAATGCGGAGCTTGAAAGGAACTGACCCGGATGTGAATCGAGAATAAAAGAACCCGGCGAAAGGGGAGAAGAAAGGATTGAAACGCTTTCGTGCGAGGTCCGAAGGACAAGGGTAAATATCCAACTGGGTCCGCCGATAGGAAGCTGGTGCGCGGACACAGCGACACAAATTGGACCGCGCTTCGTTTGGTCTCGTTGCCGGAAAAGAAGTTAAAAAAAAAGAGGGAGACGATAGTCCCAGCGTTGCTTTATCCGCGCCCTTCAGTCCCTCCGGCATCCCGTTCGCCGCGTCTTCGATCTTCCTCCCAATCGAGTGAAGCTCAAGAGATAAAACGGTGGATAAGCGAAAGACAGAGAGAAGCTTCGTCCGGTGAAAGGTTCCATTGAAATACAGCCACGTTGCCTATCGCTTCGCCGAAGGAAACGCCTTTACGGAAGTATCATCGGCAACGAAAGGAACGGACCTTCCCAACGTATTCCTCCCTGGAATTGACGAACCTCATTGTATCAGCCTTTCTCGTCTACTGTAGTTTGCTTTATCCGATTTTCATGGGAGCTCTGGCATCACAAAGTCCATTCTACTGTGCGACGCTTTACTGGCGCGGTATTAAACAATTACACATAATTGATTTTGCAACAAGCGTAAACAGCGCAGCTCGTTACGAGAGGAAAGGGGCAAGGAAGGGTAAATTTAGGGAATGATTGGGGAGGAATGAGAAAGGAATGAGGAATGAGAAGGGAATGAGGAATGTGGAAGGAAGGCAAAAGTTTTTCTGATTCCGCGTTCATCAAAGCTGTGAAATTCCAAAACCCGTTCTGTACTGCGACGTTTGCTGACGCGGTATTAAACAGTTACACATCATTAATTTGGTAACAAGCGTAAATAGCGCGTCCGGAGCCAAATTGCAACAGGCTTTGAACAGTGGGCGGGAGATGACTTCGCAACAAGAATACTCGAGACGTATCGAAACGACGGCGCAGCGTTCGTGTACGCGGCTACAACTTCGCGGGAACTTCCATAATTTATGTCGCCGATGGTTCCACTCGCGACAGACGGAATTCGGAATCGTTCGACGCGAGCAACTACGTCGAATACCGTGCTTGATTGCAGGCTCTCGCTGCAGTATATCGTTTGAAGGGTGAAAGGCGATGTTCTTGAGAAGCAACATGGGACGCGTATTAAACGGTAATTTTGCAAATTGTAATACGTACAGCTGATGAATCTTATCTTTGATCGGGATGAATTGGTGTAATATTACGCTCCTGATAATTTAACAACGAGAATAATTTGATGTTGCATTCGATTCTATCAAAATTTGCTTCGCAAAAATATTTACGTCCATTCAATGCATGTGCATTCCAATGCACATTCCAATATACATTCCAATCTATATTTTAACATTAAAATTCATGATAATAGTGCAATAGTTTAAAACAGCAAATGATCAATGAAGAAGTAAATAATTACAATATTGCGAGATCCAGTTAGGACGATCAAATAGATGGTTCCAAGGCAAACTGCAATGAAATTCTGTTACATCTCGACCTGCAACATACGATTCAAGCCCCCCCTAAATAACCTAGATCAGTGTTAAACAGTAATTGGAAAAATTGTAATATGTAAAGCTCTGATGATATACTTTTCCGATTTCATTATTATTTTATTCCTGATGGGGATGGAGTTGACATAATACACTCGTGAATAATTTAATATCGAAGAATTTGCTGTTACATCCGGTTCAATCAGAATGCGCTCCACTAAAATATGTACGATCGCTCCATAAAATTTTACGATGATTCCATCTTTACTCCTCGAGGATAATAAATTCTGGGACGACGGGGAATCAAATCTAAATGAAATTCTCTTCGCACATTTTAATATCGAAGAAAGAAAAACTGCGACCTCGCCTGAAATTATTCGGACAAGCTTTTTCAGACGTTAAATATCTTATAAGGGAAAATAATGCGGGCTCGGCGAATTCGCTGCTTGCGTGTGACACAACTTTGGCGAGCATCCAGGAACAGTTACGGCTCCGTGCATGTCGCCATATTCTTGAGCCTGCGTTTCTTCTACCCTCTGATTCCATTCCGTTTTCATCCCCTGCGAAATTGCGCCGCATCCTGTTACGATAGCCAAAAGTTTAACATTTAATTTTCCAATACTGCAGTTTCATTTAAAAGATTCTTCTTTCTCTTCATCGCTGTTAGCTGATGAAATTGTGACATTTCAATGTACATTCCAATGCGCATTCCCATATGCATTTCAATGTACATTCCTACGTGTATTTACATTCCTCAATGCCCATTTCAATGTTGAAATTGTAATATTGGAATAGTTTAAAGGAACATTGGAATGTACATTAACATTCTCGAGCACTAGTCCATTCCGCGTTCGTTTTTCGCATTGCCTGGTTAAAAGTCAGCCCTGAAAAATCAACCCTTCCGCGCTGAACACCATTGTATTTCTTTCTGATGCCACCGCGCTTTCTACCCCGCGCTCCGCAGGTGAGTCCCTTTGTGTAATATTTATTCGAGGCAAACCACGAGCTGTTTGTGTTGTCTTCCGTGCCGTATAAATGGCAGCGGTTTACGGCTGGGTAAATAGGAGTTTTCCTGGTGTGGATAAACATTTATAGAAAGAATACAGCCCGAGGGCTATTTAACTGCATTCTCGGACGAAAGTTTCCCTGGATCGTTCAGCTGGTTCACGGGGTCTCAAAGCAATCGCACGGCGCAACACGGTCGATGTCTATCGGTGTAACTCGAACACGGGGGCTCGCGTGAGAGCATCCCCCGGCGAGAAGTCGTAAGCCAATTATATCCGGGTCCCGCGACTCCACTTTGCTGACTATTGATAAATAAACGCATTAGTCTCCGAGCGGAGAGACGAGTCTGTTTGAACACGCTCGGATGGCAACTAGGCGCACCTAGGGGGAATGCCAAGCACGTCATGCCGGAAGGGAAACAATGGATAGATTAACCCTAGACAGGGGTGAACGAGGGTGTAGCTAAACAGGACCAACCATTCTGGAATTCGGAGGCTAACGAGAGGCAAAGGGCGAGGAATGGCGTGTTTAGGGAATGATTGGGGAAAAATGAGGAATGAGGAGGGAATGAGGTATGTGGAAGGAATGCACATTCCAAGGCAAAAGCTCGAAACCAGCCAATTTCGCGAGGAGGACAGAAACTTCACCTGCAATTCTTTATTGCCACTAATTGTTAGTTTACATTGGTGACGCTGCAGTCATATAAAAGCGACATTCTTGATTCTAAAAGAATCTGCACATCCAATTTCTACACTCATTTCGTTCCCTTTTTCTTCGTTTCTAGAAACGGTTCTCGTGTTCGGATACGTTTATACTAAATCGATATCATATCCTCGATGTTCCCCCCCCCCCCCCCCAAAAACACCATTCGGGAGTTTAAACGAGAACCAAAGTGACACGCAAGTTCCCCTTTGAAGTTTCACCGCAGCAGTCGAGAAACCGTTGAAACTTCGCGACGGATCAGGCAAGTTCGATCAATTTCCAAAGGTACACAGCTTATGTTTCGAAGCGCCCGTCCGCGAGCAGAGAGAATAGCTGGCGGAAATGCAAATTTAGCCGGCGATTTTCTATCCTTCCGTTCCGCTTGCGCAAACTCCACGGGTTCGGCTGCACGGTTGTGTACAGTTTCAGAAGCGCACACGTCCCGCCTGTTATTCCGCATTTCCATGCTACCGATATGTGGAACGTTGCGACATCCACGGCGTAGCTGGATGCGGGAGAGCACTCTGCGATACAAAAAATAATGATAACAATGTAGAATTAAAACAAAAAAGTAAAACGCAGTAAAATCTGTTCACTCGATTTTGCACTTCGGGGATGCGCACGGATGGAAATCGAATGGAACCGGTTAACGCGCTGTGGGACTTTCTCGTTCCCTTTTAATAGTAATTTAAAGCAGGTTCAAGAAATAGAAATAACTGCTAAACAAAGTGGTACATCGCTCGAAGCGTTTTAAGTACAAACATTTCCCTTCGTGCATTCAGAAGGAAATTTCTTTAACAAAATAAAGGATTGCGAACCAACAACTTCGAAATGTGTAATATACAAAAAGAAAAATCATTGAGGTCATTAATAATACATAAACACTTGTCTCGTTGAAGAAAACAATATCTCACTGCGGCTCGGAACGTATCTTAAATGCTTGCTACGATAATTCAGTGCGCTGCAGCTGGGGGCGAGGGATGAAAGGGTTGGTCGCAGGGCGGAAAGAATGATCCGCTGAAGCGCGGAGTGTCTGAAGCGTATCAAAGCAGGTCGAGCGAGAGCGCGGCGGTTCCCGATCTCTTCAACGTCCGCGCTTATATCGAACCCCTTTTTCCTCTATGCGCCATAAAACATAGGTAGGTGGCTCCTCGTATGGATGCAAGTAGCGCCGAGAAGAGCGCCCGCACAGTGCGCTCTTACCTGAAGCCGTTATCGAGCGATGAAGCCAGCTGCACCGAGTGCGCCACCACCTTCTCCGGATACTCCCGTGATCGAGTTTTGCCCTGGGTATCGCGCTGACACCGGATATCGTTCGCTTCCCAATAAAACTCTTAACGTCCCATTAGCGAGAGTCGCGCGTCGCCTTTCGTCTATCGTGAATGATTAATAATAGGGCCGAAAGATTCCAAATTATTCATAAGTAATCGAACTCTTAGTGAACGATATGTTATTGTTGGCAAGGAATATTGAACGTCTGCTTGTCTCGTTAAATAAGTCAACGACTGGTTAGCATTATTAGTGATGATCAGATGTTCAGGAGTATATTGACAATTTTCCTCGCACCAGTTGGTGGATCGAGCTCCCTAAACTCTATGGACCGAACAATTAATAAAGTCCTAGATCCCCGCCCGGAACTTATAATTTAGGCGGTCTTTCGAAACTCATTTACAATTAGCTGGGACACCGCCGGCGAACTTATCGAGTTCTGAACATTCCCTCAAACAACCATCTGCGACGATATTCAGTGCATTAAAGGGTCCCACTTTGCGAATTCCCGCTAAATGATGAACTTGTACTACTCTTACTCAAACTGCTCCTTGCATTACTGTTACACGTCAATTTGGACGTATTACAAGATGACTTTACGCTGCAACGCAGTATTGGGAAAGGTATTCTCCTGAATAACATTTAGAGAAGAAGATTTTACTTTTAGTTTCATTTGTTTAAATATCTATTGGAGCTTAATTTTATTCGACAGGATCAGGGTGAATAGGGATATAGGGAAACGAGAAGGGTTTCGGGAGACTGGAACGAGGGTAACGAGAGGAGAAGGAATTGGAATGAGGAATGTGGGAGGAATGCACATTCCAAGGCAAAAGTTTGAAACCAATCAATTTTGCAAAGAGGATAGAAACTTAATAATATTATTGTTATCTACACATGCAGTTTTTCATTGCCACCCAATTTATGCCACAATGCAGTATAGGAAAAGTATTCTCTTAGATAACATTTAGAAAGGAAGATTTTACTTTGACTTTTAGTTTTATTTTTTGAAATAAGTATTTGAAGTTAATTTTATTCAATAGGATCAGGGTGAATAGGTTTATAGGGAAACGAGAAGGGTTTCGGGAGACTGGAACGAGGGTAACGAGAGTAAAAGGAGAAGGAATGAGGAATGTGGAATGTGGGAGGAATGCACATTCCAAGGCAAAAGTTTCAAACCAGTCAATTTTGCAGAGGATAAAAACTACACATGCAATTTTTTATTGCCAGTATTGGAAAAGCGTTCTACTTATCAATTTAACAAAACATTTGGGAAAAGAAGATTTTAGTTTCATTCTCTCAAATATGTATTTGCATTGAATTGAATAGAATCGAGTAAAATTTATCGTAACGCGAATCATAGTTTCCCAAACAATAATCCGCGACATTACACCGAATATTGCAGAGAAAAACAATAATTGGTGCGCCGGAAAAACTTGAGGTTTGTCAGTCTTGCTTTATTTATCTACTCTGATTAAATAAGGGAGAACCTCGGGATTAAAAGTAGCAAAGTTTAAATGATAAAAGGCAACATTTTCTTTTCACGACTAAAACGACGTATAAACTTTCTTCTGTGTGAAAATTCTGCTAACAATAAGATATTCTTGGAATAATTATCTGAGAATAGGGGGCTGAAAAAGTGGAAGAAAGCGGTGCACGCTTTTTTTTAGCTTTTTCTTGAATTTTCCACGAGCTTGCCCCACGTGTCCTTAACTCGAAAACTGGGCCACGACTCTAAGTTTTTCTTTGGCCTTCGTTTAACCCCTTAATGAAGAACACTGTAAATTTTAATTGCAATTAAAAATTCTCTTCATTCACCTACTCTGGGGGGGGGGGGGGATAATAAAAGAATTATGCGAGACGAGTTTTGCTATTTACGCGAAGTTCAGTGCGCGAAACCTGTGGAGGGATGTTTCTTTTTAATAAAGTGTTTATAATTATTATTTATGGAACGATTATTTGGAGCGAATCGGTAGGAGTTGTATGTATTTAATTGGCATGGCGAAAGTGAGGAATCTTGTTCCTCGCGTGTTTTAAAACAGCATGGCGGCGGAATGTTTGTGGATAAATATTTGGCCGTACCCATCGCGAGTGGAGAAATGGTACTTCCCCAAGACGTTCCGGCGAGTTCCTCCTGTTTTAGTATTCCCTTTCCCCCGCCCGTTTATTCCCCAAACGTTTCCGAAGGAAACGCGAAAAGCCTTCTCGAGTGAATCCCGGGTATTATAACATCCATGAATCGCGGGTGCAAAAATATATTGGACAATTGCATTTTATAAATATATCCTCGGAATGGAAAATATTGGATGTTTTCCGCATCGCAGATTTCGTTACGATCGCAGCCCGGTGGATGGTTTTCAATCTTACAAAACGTTGTTTCGTTTAATCAAACCGAGCCCAGACTAAAAACACATGGATTGATGAGAAATGTTCGATCCAACGATTTTTTTCATCAAAAATTGCCCAACCAATCTCCTTGTATCTTTCATATTTGTTTCGTGTCCCGCTATTACGTCTGCCCTCTGTGCGGGGAAAAGATGATTAACAATGTCCGATGGACGGGTCTACACTTTTATAAAATAGAATTATCCGAAGGAAGTTTGTTCTATTCTCGCTTCACTCGTGTCATTTTTAATTAGCGTCACGGACATTAGTTTGTATCAGAATCGAGTTTTCTTATAGTGAATGTAGGCGTAAGGGTATCGAGCCGAAGTGGAAGTTAAACGAGAGTACATGGAATCGGCGTTTCTCATTCGCCAGCGAGTCGCACCTTAACTTCCTCTTAAATGGTAACCGGAAACGATGGCAGTTGCGTTTAACGAGGGCGGAATATTCGTGGCCGTGCTTCGGGGTCCATTTATACACAGCTTCTAATCTCGGATATTTGGCCGAGGCCCGGACGGGGCACGGAAAGCTCCCTGAAAAGTTCATTCTCTGTGCACGAGGAATACAATCCTTTTTTCGTTTAATCGCTATGAAAGTTCGTTTTAATGAATTCCTGAGGTTCTTGCAATTAAAATGACATCGGACGCGACACAAGTCGCGTAGCATCTTGTTATGTTATAATAGTACAGAATTGTAGCCAGAATTGGTGTGGCGAAAGCAGTTTTGCTCCTCTGTGCGTTGGACGAAAAGAATCGCTGCGCACGTTGCGCCAATTAGTAATCGACGATTATAATCTAAACGGAGAAAAACTTGATTGTTAAGTATTACACTCGGGCGGACTTTGAACCGCAGTAACTCCGGGGATATGAATTATTCTTTATCTGGTCGAGTGTCAGTAGAAGCGCGCTTTCATCCCCTTTGAAACGGTTTTTTGTTCAGCTCGATACGACTTCCGGTTGCCGAGATATCGCCGCGCGAAGAAACGGGTTTTCCCTATGTTTTCGTGTCGCTGTCCTCGCTCGCGCCGCGTCACTGACCCACTGACCGAGTTTCCCCCAGCGCCAGGTGTCAACAGACGCCGAGTCAGCGAATTCTTTCCAGGGAAGGGCGGAAACTGTACCAGACGCCGACTCTGCGGATTCTAGCCAGTTCCAGGAAAAAATGTAGGTCACGTAGCGATATTTAAATGCCTCAACCCTAAATAAGCTTACTGAGATATCGGAATGGCGGAAAGTAAGCCCCGTAAAGAAGGAACTGGCTCGGGACCCGTCGGTTCCTTGCAACTAAGCAACTGGCTCGGGACCCGTCGGTTCCTTGTAACGAAGTAGTCGACTATTCGGCGTCACTTTGATCTCGAAGGGACCGCGGGTGACGACGGTTCACGAGCGAAGGGCTCGAGTTAGCGGCTAACCATAAAGGATCCCGTCGAGGTGAAATGTGATACTTTAGAGGATAGAATATCACATGCCCTGTCATTTTAACGCTAAGCAATTCCGGAGCGGGTAGAATCGCATTTTCCGCATAATTCCGTGTCACGCACGCTCTTATTCTTTGACGATTAGTTTAACAATCAGGGAAATCTAGTTGTCAGATGCGAGGAAAGAGCCGCGATACAACAGTTCCCGCGTACGTAACGCGCTAGGAAGCGAGGAAACATTACCATTTTCTATTCTTCTAAAAAAAATGTCACTGTTCACTCGACGGTAAAGATTTACGACTTCGCGCCTCCCTCTCGCCCTCCGATTTCTCGTTCAGCGCGGCGACTTCGAACAAAGGAGTTGGGACAGCGATCTCCTTCTTTTGATGGCGGAACCAGTTCCTTCTTTGCGGGGCTTACTGTACTCCTCGCTATCCCCTGACGTATTCTTTCCAATAAATTTCGCATTCGCTTTTCCTGCATTTTTCTTCAGAGTTTCTTTGTATTAAAACATAATTGTATTTCGTTGCGAGATTTACTAGGGCAATTAAACGAAATGTGTTTTATATTATTATTAGGGCATACCAGAAGGTACGATTAATTGGGATATTTTCGAGCAGTAAATTCTGTAACGTGAAACAAATTGTAATCCGCTGTTTGGCATCCATTGAATTTATTAATCGTCTATGCACGTTTATCCGAACAACGCGCATTTGCAATTTTCCTGCCCAGTTGAGATCGCGGAGCGTACAAGTGTACACAAAGGTGACGTAAAAGAGACGGAACGAGTCGGCGCAAATTGGCGCCGGCATTAATAAAGCTGAAAGCTTCTTTAAAACAACCCTCTGCCGAGTGAAGGGACATCTCCGAGCTCGCGTAAGGTATTATACCCCTTTCACACCGTGCCTCGCTTCATTTTCTTCGCCGAGGGCGAATCCATTCTCCGTCCTCTTGGCCAAAAAAAACAAAAATTAGGGAACCGAAAAGTTCACTGTACGAGATACGCAAAATAATCATTATCGTAGTACTTTTCCACAGTCCCCTTGATTTATCCCGATCACCACGTTGATCGCCCCGAGTTGATTAGCGCGCGACAATCGAGGGCCGCCTGCACTTTACCAGAATTGTCCTCGACGGCAAACAAATTAAGAGCAGCCACGCGACGGAAAATTTGCAATCGCGGAGGGAGTGAATCGTGTCGTCCGTTAAGTTGACCGCACCCCTACGGCTCGGGGCGCCGATATCCTATTTACATGCTCAGATTAGTCGAATCGAAACAGGTGCGCGCGAGTTTATCCGAATCAAATCCCGATCGTGACAACGAGCGTAATTGTGCCATTTGCGCGCGGGAGGGACTAATAAACGTGCCCCCCTTCCCCCAATCGCCACTTAGCCCGCGACTAGTTCGAGCACCAATGAACGAGCAAATTAATCATTGTATTTTTATTACACTAAAGTACCCAAAAATTGAATCTAAGAAGAAAACCGTACCTCGTACCCCTCGCCCCTTTGAACGCAGGGTTAGGAAACCTTGCGATTTCCGTCCCGGCAAACCCTTCGCGCGCCGAACGATCGGAGATCGTTAAATCACGCAGAACGCCGTGCACGTTGAATCCGTGTCATTGTGATCGAAGCGTTCGATCGTTCACGGGTGAAACGAGCTTGCGTAATTATTGAAGAGCTTAATGGTAAATAATAATCCGTATTTGTCAAAACGGGATAAACGGTAACGAACGTTACCTTGCGCCCCCCCCCCCCTTGCTGTTTGTCAAACTGATTATTATCAACGAACACAGAGCGAGCGTAATTAACATTGGGAGGTTTCGCGTTCGCCGGCTCGAAGGAAACTCGCCGAAGCTATTGGCTTGGAATGATGATCGTTGAAATGTCTGTGTTCAAAACATTGAATGTGAAGTTATCTTGAAATTATTCTCGACAATGTCCAATGGAGATGTCACGAACCCGAAAACCCAGAAGCGTTTTACGCGCTGCGATATTGAATCGCACAGTTGCAACGGAAAAATCGGGATTTCTGGGAATTTGCTTTTCACCCTCTCATTTCGACGAAACTCCGGCCAACAGTTGTTTCCCCGCAATGATCCGAAGTGTTCCGGCACGGTACGGACAATGAGAAACTGCTACTCGACTAAGATTCGTCGAGCAAAGTGGCCCGGGGCTTCGATCCCCTTTACTCTCATCTCGCGGCGACCGGCGGGTTCGAGGGAGAAGCTCGGCAAGTGTATTTGCTAAACGACTCCGGGCGCATCGAGCGATTGCGCGGCGAACCCTTCTTTTGTCTCTGGCAATCCCTCCGGCCACGCGATTTTCCATGTACCAGCCATGTGAAAGGTTCCCGGGATGATTCTCTTTTTTTCTTAGTGGAACAACTGTCTGTCGATCGTATTCTGTGCTTCTCTTTCTCCATTTCGAAATAAACACTTGAAGACAGCGGCAAGGGCTGCGAAGGAATCGTGTCTTTGCATCCTAAAAGTGTATCAAAAGAGTACTCTCTATGGACAATACGAGGGTGATTAATTGTTCCTAAGACAATGAAGATTTTATTAACTTGTAACCGGAGTTTTCTCAGGTTGCCTGCGACGCGCAAATCGGAGGATCGCATCTCGCGTTACGTCGTAAGTACGTCATTTGCCAGACTTCCGGAACGGTCCGATCACAGACGGGGGCGACAATTCCGCCCTAAGCTGATCCGCGCGAGATTCCTCTCGACATTCGGTGTCCAACCCCTAACCGTCTATAATGAAAGAACAAACAAGGGGCGATCGGCTTCCTGAGCTCAGTACGCGTCGAACAAGTGGCGCAGCGAAGCCACCCCTTGGCTCCCTTTAAAACATTCATTTCGTGGCCGAAAGGCACGCCACCCCCTCCGCCCCTCGGCGTGTAACTTCGCTTCAGTTTCGTCTGAAAGCCAGCCGCCTTTCGTCACTGGCAAAGTGGGATCCCATCGCGACGAACTCGTGTCAGCTTCGGCTCTCCGCGTCGCAGTCGGCGAAAGACCTTACAAGTTTCGCGACTCGTAAAGATGGTTAACAAGTACTCCCGCGCCGCCGGAAGTCCCCGGAGGAGCGAAAATCCGGCTCGGTCGACCGGACTCTAACAAAACAGAAGGGGGGGTCAATTCTGTTTGAATAAAAAGAGAAATGCGCGCGCGATTGCAATCGAATTCCCCTCGGCGATTCTTCCACCGCGCAGCGCGGATCGTCGCGATCATTTTCGGCCCGACCAGACCGTCCCGCGGTTTGTTAGAATAAAGAACGACGGGGGAACGGGCGGAACAGACAGCTCGGGAAAACCTCTACGGTCGATGGCTGTGTTAAATCGAATTAAAGCGGAATGGAAAAAGACTACTGCGGGTGTCGGAACGAATCCCGTTCGCGATTGAAGCGGAAGGGTTCTTTTTTTAAATTGTCCACTCGGAAGATGAGAGGATTATATTAACAAAAGTGGCTTCTCGCGCTTTTTCCCGTGGACTTCTTGGTTGCGGATTTCGTCGATGATGGAACGGGTTCAAATGCGAATGTGGACAAAATGATTTAATCCATTGGTCTCTGTTTTATTTCATCAAATTCTTAATCGAGTCTTGCTAATTAAATACGACGAGGCTCCAATCGACGGGAATGGAATTGACTTTCGTTGTTAAACGAACAACGAAAACCTCGAATACGATAAAATAGTGTAAATAATGGAAAAGATTGCATATCGAAAGCGTTCCACTTACGCGTCTGCCTGCGTTTCAATGTTAAACAATAAATTAACAGCATTCCAACTCCGCTCGAAGCCCTCCCCGTTTAATAATAATCCAGTACAGTGGCGGGAGTGAACGGCTTTCGCAAACTTTCAGTCCGCGATCCGCTTTTAAAACGGCCACTTTATAACGCTTTCAACTTGGCGCGCGCATTAACAATCGATACCTGCCACCGAGCACGTTCCAATTAGCTAAATCATCATTCCTGACGCTCGGCTCCTGTGATTATCGTTCTTTAAGCCGAGCTGGTGGATATTTATTCGACCGCAGCGGGAATTTGCAACGAATTCACGGCTGACTTGACGATTATTCCTCTCGCGTTATGCAATGACATCGTTTTCCTTCTTTCTTCTTTTTTTTTATCCATTGGCGTGCAACTGACGGTATAACGCTGCATAACGATGCAAGTTTTTTAATAATTACACGCCGGATATATAGGTCAGTTGTTTCTTCGGGGGTTGTTGGAGGGTGAAGGAGCATCGTTGGTGGAAAGTTTTAATGCGCTGGCAGGGAGGGGTGATGGGATTCTTGTTATCGATATGGAATATCGAAGGAGAATTTGTATTAATGGAAACACGGGTGTAACAATTTTTTTGCTTTTTCGGAAGAGAATTTCGCGGTTCGATTAATCGCCTCCGCTCACGCTTTCTTGTGCCATCCTTCTCTTCGCACCCTTCGTTATTATTCTCTAAGCACGACGAACGACCTGCTCGTTATCAGAGATTTCCGTCAGCTCGAGAAATATATTCTGCTCGCTGGACGACATCGTCGTTTCAACGCGCGCGCGAGCATGGAAAACCCGGCTCCGTCGAGCTTTTTGCGGTCGACGAAATAGACGGCAATTAGCGTTTTTTTATCACGGTATCGGCGCCGCCGCGACGGAAACGCGCGCGACGACCACCGATGCGCGATCCGTCGGCCGATTTTACCGCGGTTCTTCTTTTCCCGCGCACCGCTTTTAGACACTGGCTGGCAATTTTGGGGTAAAAGTGTGACAAAGGATGTTCTGCTTGGAAGTGTTTCTTTCCCCTTTAATCATGCATACTAATCATCATCTTTATTCATAATTATTACATTGTAATTCATTGGGGGAATTCGAAGCTTCCCGAAAAAGCTCGCAGACTTCCAGCTCGGATAATTAAAGAAAGGGTTTGCGACAAAAGCTGAAGGTTTCCGCCAGTCCGAAATGGCGAAGCCCACCCCTTCTGTTTGGAATCGCAAAAATGCATTGTTCCATCGGCCGTTTGCGAGTAACGTTGCACAGGAATTCCAGCACGGTCCGAGCACACAAATTGCATGGGAAAAAAGTCGTTCCCGCGGAACGGTGACGTCGTAGATTCGAACACTCAAAGGCCACCGAGAAAGAAAAAGGAAATGATACATATATCTAAGTCCCGGCTTTTTCGCTTCAGCTCGTCACGAAAACCGGCTTTCTTATCCCCCGTCTGCGAGAGCCGTTTGTCAGATAACCCGCGCAGAACGTCAATAGTCCGCGGAAGGATATCATGAAAATCGCTTAACGAGCTCCCTGGGCGATTCAGGTGCGCCGGCCGTGACACCTTGCAGGACGTTTAGCGCGAAGTATCGGTGAATTCTTCGATGGGAATCGACGTGCCTTCCATCTGTGTCAGAATCAGGATTATCCTCGGTTCGGAGTTCCTGGAAAAATTACGAGAGACCAATTAAAACCCGCGCTGAGAATATTGTTTTCACTGTAACTCTAATTATTTCCATTATTATATCGGGCGTTTTAAGAGATTTTTTACAAAATGGAATTTAGCAAATCATGCTCGAGGTTTAATTAAACGAAAGAAAAAAGATAACTTTTCTTCTGGCTTAAATTGTTCGATCCGGGAAATGATTGTAATTAAGGAACGTTTGACTAACGACTCGGTGCCACCCGCAACATAAGTGCTAGGCGATATTCAATTACAGAAGTAAATCGAATCGGAGCTCGTTAGAATCCTACCGTTTGAACAGTCCGAAAAATGGTGAAACCGCGGGCAAAAATTCACGCGTGCTATGAAGCCCAAGCGTGGAAGATGGGAATTATTCAAGTCGACCGGAAAGAGGGGTAAAATAACGGGCGAACCAAGGGACTGTGTGCACTGGAGCGTGGTCAGCCGGCTCGCTAATAAGTGGACGAATGGAAAAAAGCACTGCGTGCGGTGATGTTCATTCGAACTCGCCCCTGGAATTGCTTGCATTATACGTTGCTGAGAGGAAGTCCGTTGGAACGTATAGCAACGGCGACGCGTGGCTGTGGCGCGTGAGTGGGGGGTTCAAGCGCGCCGCGCGGTAGTGATGGGTTAGAGCGCACCGAACAACGGTTACGCACGCCGGAGTCGTCCTTTCTCCCTTAATTAACCGCGGCACACTGGCCCGCCACGGTCCAGCCATTGCCGGAAACTCGGGGCGTTACAAACGCACGCGAAGTCACGAGCGTGCATACGGATGTTGAAAGGCTACGTGACCGAAATTCCTGCCGCTTGTTAGGCGAACGGTAATCAATGGCCGGCGCTGGCGATCAATTATTCTGCGGGCGTGCGAAATTACTGGACGAACGACATTTTGACGAGGAGAGTACGGAACGAATATCCCTTTTGCTGCTTGACAAGTTCGAAATGTTACTCTATCGTCATCCTTTCGCTTTCTAACACTTTCATCGACATTCTTCTGTAATTCCGGTGTTGTCTAACATATCCCCTCCGTCCAGGAGTACCGTGAATTTTCCCAGCAATTAACCGGCGCCCGTGTAAAATTCAAGACAATAACCGTAAGCCTGACCGCGTGCACGAGACCGCGGGCCGGACGATCTTCGCAAGGCATGGCGTTGCCAGGCGAATCGATTAGAAATTCCTGAAGGGTATCGCTGGAGCGTAGTCCGCTGGGGAAGCATCGCGTCGAATATTATCGCGGACCGCGCGTAAATTATGCAAGGGTGGGCGCGTAGTATGCGAAACGATGCCGATGCCGGCGACGACCGGCTCTCGCCCATTATCAGCGACGATGCCGATCGTTGCCGGAGAGAAAAGAGGAGGAGGCGCCATAACGTCGGCGATAATCCATCCTCGTGACATCGCTACCTCGGCCAAATAGCGTCCGTCCTCATTGCTTTTAGCGAGGCAGAAGGGCTCCGGTATGCGGCGAAAGAAACGGAGGACGGGCAGTGGTAGTTTTCGGGCAGTTACGCTTGTGCGGATGGTTCCTGCGGAGCGGGAAAGAATTAATTATAAAAGAGATGATTGAGTAAGTGATTCGTGTTTTAATAACGACTGGTGACGGTTGAATTAGGATTCTGAATGAGGATCTCTTTGATAGATTTTTGTTCAGAGTGGATGAGATATTTTCATTGAATTGGTTCCTTTTTTGTTGAGACGAACAAAATCGTTCCGTCAGAGAAGAATGGATGAATTTGTCATTGTTGATGCGAGGGGAATGACACTAATTGCAATGCACGCATAACGAGGGGCTGCGAGCGTGTTGCAGATAATCAGCCGCAACAATAATTGACAAGAACAAGATCCGCGACGTTAGCGACGGCCCCGTTGCGTCGTTTTTAATCATTTATGACAGCATCGCCATCGGGACGTGAGCATAATGATCGTTACGAAGAGTAATGGGATGGACGTATAAAACGATGAGCAAAGATAACGGAACAAAAAGGTGGGATGAGCAAGGGATGGGTGAAAATATGAATTACACAAAGAAGTTTCGTGTAACAAAGAAAGGAGGAAGTTTCATACGTTTTAAGAGATGAGAAAAATTCCTGTTTCTGCCAGTATCCATCAATATTTCCTCTTCGCTGTTTCTAATTTATTCCCCGACCATTGTTTGGATCTTACTCTCCGAAAGGTAACGGAGGTTTTTTTAATAAAAACGACGTCAGGGATGAAAAATCAGGCAGCTTTTTATCCTCGCGACGTTAATTCACTATTTGGATGTAAATAAGATTGATATTATGAATTCGATCTTGCCGGTACGTCCGAACGCGGCCCATCGACAGATCTGATAACGACGTTGCCAGGCGCCGGGACGGCATTGCGTCGGATTATCGGAATGCGCGTCGATGTGGAAAGTCATGGATGAAAAAAATTGCGCTGGCTGGAAATCCAGGTAGGAAGAACATTTTAAAACGCAGCCGTAGTAGAAAGCGTATGGCCAAATATTTCCCTCATTTTTATCCGAGAACTGCTCTTTTATAAAAAAAAAAAATGTATTATAACATCGCTTCCGGTTCGCCAGGGGTTGAATAATTTAAATGTAACATGCAACTGCAGGAAGCCCCTTTGAAAATCTTGAATGCATTTTATTCAAAGCCATCGTTTCCCTGGCGGATAAAGTTATTATTCTTTGCAATTAGAGTGGGCTTAAGAAGAAACTTTCATTGAAAGATCCTTTCCCAGCTTCCGATGATCGACACTCACGAAAGACTCGAACACCCCACTCCCACGAGATGCGCTTGAACTGCCCACTCCCACCAGATGCACCTGAACTCCCCACTCCCACGAGATGCGCTTGAACTGCCCACTCCCACGAGATGCACCTGAACTCCCCACTCCCACGAGATGCGCTTGAACTGCCCACTCCCACGAGATGCGCTTGAACTGCCCACTCCCACCAGATGCACCTGAACTCCCCACTCCCACGAGATGCGCTTGAACTGCCCACTCCCACGAGATGCACCTGAACTCCCCACTCCCACGTGACGCGCTTGAACTGCCCACTCCCACGAGATGCGCTTGAACTCGCCACTCCCACGAGATTCGCTTGAACTCCCCACTCCCACGAGATGCACCTGAACTCCCCACTCCCACGTGACGCGCTTGAACTGCCCACTCCCACGAGATGCACCTGAACTCCCCACTCCCACGCGACGCGCTTGAACTCGCCACTCCCACGCGATGCGCTTGAACTCGCCAGTCCCACGCGATGCGCTTGAACTCGCCACTCCCACGAGATGCGCCTGAACTCCCCACTCCCACGAGATGCGCCTGAACTGTCCACTCCCACGCGATGCGCTTGAACTCCCCACTTTAGTGCGATCTGCTCGAACCTTCCACTGTTCTATTCGACGCTCGGACTTCTCAGTAGTATCAGGAACAACGACGGTAGTAGAAGCTAAACAGCCCGGAGCAGCAATTATAGGTACCACGACCCCGGTTATATTTTCACAGTGGTTACAACGGGCTACTGTCGCCATAAACCAGGGACACGTAACGGCGTTCCGGCTAGCGGTTAAACGTTGCAGCGCAACGCACCTGTGGGCTCTCGACCGACATATCTTTTGCCCCCGCTTTATTTATTTATCCGTAACGAGCGCGGCCGATTCCGATGCGGGCTAGCTCGTTCTGTTTTCCCCCGCTGCTGCTGCGTGCTCTATCTCTCGTCAAGGCTGCTGGATTCGTTCAACGACCGGACAGATCGCTAATTCGACTCCCTTCGAAGTATTGCAACAATCTCTACAATAATGACAGCCGTTGAAAATTTAATCGAACAACCTCGCATCGAATATAATAAGTCATCGTTCTGAAACGATGTTTCGTTGACTACGCGGACGGTCTAATTGGATTGGCTATTAATCGCGATCCGTCCGATTCCTCTTTGATCGACGCTCGGAGAAAAAAAAAAGCTGCGCGAATTCTATCCAGGAAAACTCGTGACACGTTTCATGATTTACGGTCGACTGATCGATCTGCCTTTTTCTTTTCAGTCTACTCCCGATGGAACCGGAGAAGGGGAAAATACGCGTATCCGCTTACGACAGTTCGTACAGATAAACATATTTCATTCGGCGCCCCATATGTATGTATACAGTGATACGAAAAACAATAATGCACCGGTGGGTGGCGGTGTGACGCGAGGGGAGGAGGTGGAAGTACGAAATTGCTTAACCATTATGAGAGGCGAACGAGTTTCGCAATCTATGGCGCAGCGGGAAGAGGATACGACATTCACCTCGTTTCCCCTTCGTCGTTTCGGCTTTTTCGCGACTTCGCAGCATCGAAACGGACGCATCATCCTCTCTCTCTCTCTCTCTCTCTCTCTGTCTGTTTCACTCTCCGTCGCGGCTCAAAGAGACACTCCGCTTCGGGGATAACGAGAATGTAATTTTCCGGGACGTGTATTATTATCATCGGCAGGCCACCGCTTTCCCATTCCCCGACTCTTTCCCTCGTCCCTCCTTCTGCTCCCCCCTACCGTTCCTCGTGTTTCGCATATTCGGGATGCTCGCATCCGTCGTCCCTCCGTTTCCCGCGACACTTTTGTCGAGGCGCGCCGTTGCGACTTCCAGCTCGCTTCGTTACCATGTAATCTCACCCCGTTGATGGTCCTCTCTCATCTACCATTTGCTTTCCCCCCCTCCCTCCTCCAGTTTTTCAGGAGGTTCACAGTCAGAGACAGTTCATAGTCTCTTCCTATTCTCTTTCTTTTCCTCTTTGCTCAGCATAGCGTATAATTAATCTGCGATCAGCAATTAGATGAGATTCGATGTTGATCGAATTTCACCGAGATTTCGACGAACGTTAAAGACCGCCGCGGGGGAATGTTCACGACTGGATCGTGAATTCTCAGCGGAGATTAATAAACGGCCGTCTTAAATGCCGGGAAACGTATAGCGCACGCCATCCATAAGCGTCATCCGTCTGGTAGCAGAGATAATGCCACTTAAATCTGCTGTAATTTGTCCGGCTGTTACGCCATCGCCAAGGAGACGGCCGGTTGCAACCGGGCGATCCGCTCTAATTTCTCTGTATCAATCACGGGAACGTGCCACTGATGGATCCATTCTAATCTGCTCTTTTCTCTGCGGGGCGAGATTCTTGCGAAATTGGTAAACACAGCCTGAAACATTGCCCAGAGGATATCAAATAAAGGAGGAGACTTTATAACGAATATTGGGAAAAGGAAATGATGTAAAAATTTCATTGCGTCGATCGGTGAGAATGTTTGATCGTTGCAGACTTGCAGAGCCAGGACTAAACCCCAAGGTGGATCGGTTAGGACTTAGGACTGCACGGTAAGCCCCGCAAAGAAGGAACCGGTTTCGCCTTCGGAAAGGCGGAAGATGGGTAGAAAATGCAATGCTTCCTTGCTTCCTGCCGTATTATGTGCGTGAGAACTGTTATATCGCGGGTGTTTCCTCGCATCCAACTCGATTTCCCTGATTATTAAAATAATTGTCAAAGAATAAGAGCGTGTGTGACACGGAATTAGTGAATAGGAGCATACTTCGTTCATACGATTCTATCCTGCTTCAGAATCGCTTAGTGTTAAAACGACAGGGCATGTCATATTCTATCCTCTAAAGTGTCACATTTCACCTCGACGGGAGCCTTTATGGTTCGCCGCTATCTCGAGCCCTTCGCTCGTGAACCGTCGTCACTCGCGGTCCCTTCGAGATCAAAGTCATACCGAATAGTCCACTCCTTCGTTACAAGGAACCGACGGGTCCAGTTCCTTCTTCGCGGGGCTTACCGTATCACTATTGTGAACGCATTTGCTACTGCACACAGCGCGTTCAGATTAATGTCCTCCTTGGGACTGCGAAGGGTTTGACAGATGTGCCTGTAAGGGTATGTGCGTGTATCGTTGATGAAACCGTAGGGACAATGTCTGGCTAGCAATTTGTAAGACCCGCACGCTGCCGCAGAAGTGCAAGCCTGCACTGATGGGCGTCAACGATTTCAACAATACTAAATCAGCTTACCATGTTGAAGGAACTACTGTAGCGATGGTCCCTTTGAGCAACCGGATTCTCCTATTGTGAACTGCAATTAATTCCGCGGGAACCAAGTCAGGGTCCAACGTTAGTCGACTGTGCCTATAAATAGAAAACTAAGAAATGGTAGAAAATGAAATTCAGTAAAGAAGATTGTCTTTCATCAGTTGAAGAAAGATTGCTGAGGAGTAAGAAAGTGCGCGCAGTTCAAACAGTAGGGAAATATAATAATCGTCCAGGGCACGTTCTCGATTATTCTAGCGGGGCTCGTGCAAACATCAATTATTATTACCACTTCGCTTGCGAAATCAGGCGCTAACCGAATAGCGAAGCTGCTGGGTTCCCCTGGGACGCTGGATAAATATTTATCCTCGGCGAACGTTTAATAAGAAAATATCCTGACGAATGGATATCTAATTTAGGCGATGCCGCGTGTACTTCGAATCATCCATATTAAAATTGCCAGCCAACAGCTGGTTTACAAACTCGCAGTTCGTTAGCTTGATTTTAGTTAGCCCGCTTTTGATTTTAGCGTGATTGTTGATATCTCTTCTCTTCTCTCCCTTTCTCTTCTCTTATCTCCCTTTTCTCTTCTCTTCTCCCTCCCTTTTTCATATCTCCCTTTCTCTTCTCTTCTCTCCCTTTTCTCTTCTCTTCTCCCTCCCTTTTTCATATCTCCCTTTCTCTTCTCTTCTCTTCTCTTCTCTTCTCTTCTCTTCTCTTCTCTTCTCTTCTCTTCTCTTCTCTTCTCTTCTCTTCTCTTCTCTTCTCTTCTCTTCTCTTCCCTCCCTTTTCTCTTCTCTTCCCTCCCATTTCTCTTCTCTTCTCTCCCATTTCTCTACTCTTCTCCCTCCCCTTGTCTCTTATCTTCCCTCCCTTTTCTCTTCTCTCCACTCCCCTTTCCTTTCTCTTCTCTTCCCTCAGTCGCCGGACAGATATTGCCATGCACAGAGTCGCCCTAGCAGCCAAGTTCCAAGACGGACTCGCTTCAATAGCAATAAATATCCTCGTGGCCTGGAATTTCCTCCGGCCCGCGGAATCTCCCGGCTAACTTCGAGATTCCGCTCCGCGCCAAAAGACCTCTGCCTCCTGTTTACGCGTTAATTGATGACGCTGTTCCGGCTTGCGCGGCAAGCCCCAGCTTTGCGAGCGGATTTCTTGCCCCGCCGTGCCTGACGGAATGCGTTAACTCCTGCAACGATCGGGCCGATGAATATACAATTCTCCGTCGCATCCTGCGCGCTGATTTCCGTGCTGGTTTATGGAGAAGTCGCTGTAGCGATCTAAAAAGTGCAGCCTCACATGATACAATGGTTCCGTGAAAATAATTGCGGTTGTGAAGGTAAAGAATTTTCGTTGAACTGGCTGGACAGCAATTGTTGTCTTCTTAAAGAAGAAATACACGCTTGTATTGCGCGGTGCGCACGGAGAATTGAGCACGTTTAAACAGAATTTAGAATAATTTGAAATAACAAAAAACACTGTGGCGTTTTCGCCAGCAGTAACCAATGGCAGTGGAGCGAATTGTAAAATGGAAATGGAATGTACGCTGGTTACGCAGATACATTGACAATTGCATTTAGAAAGCTGGCCGTACAAACAAATGCGTTTCGCCGAATCGCATTTGCGCTTCAGCCGAATTTCTACAGTCTACGTTTCGTCGTTTCGCACTGGCCACTAGTATGAACGAGTGCACGCGGGTGGAGGAGCCCATTTGCAGAGCCGAATATAAATCAAACGCATTAAAAGAAAAATTAATAGTGAAAGCTTCGAGTGGCAAGAAAGCGCAAACAAGCAAATGTGCAAATCTACATTTGTACATTCGCTGTTATACAAATATCGCACAGCGCCGATAATTCTACATTATTTCCAACGCATAATAATTCGACATGAAATTTATTCAACCAAATGATTTTCAGCGCACCTCAGCTGATTGCGCGTTTTATTACCATCTTTGTAGCACATCGTTCGTTTTCTACACACGTTCCATGTGTTCCACATCGAACTGGCAAGCCCGGACGTAAGTTCAGGATACAGGCAACAAATCGAAAGTATGAGGCCGAAGCGATCCCTTTACGATTCCCTCCTTTCATCGTCTTTTACACCTCCCTCCTTGCTCGAACAATTGATCGGAGCTCTGTCGTAAATTCCGAACGGCGGACTAGTTATCGCTATAAGTTTCAAATTGTCGGATCGTCTACCATGGATCAGCGGAGTTTCTTTTTTTTTTTTTTCACATCGTGAAATGCAACGGTGATTGGCACACTCGTCGAACCGAGCCCTCGATTCCCTCGACAATTTCGAGCCATGAAACAACAATAGCCGTGTGCAATCGGTGATCGTGAAATATACACTTGTCCGCCGCGCGGCCATAGTTTTCTCCTTTCTCATTGTACTGTCGTGCTTCGTTCCGTCGCAGCGGTTCATGTCGAATCGTTGGACGTTTTGCGATCATCAAAAAACACGTTTTCTTGTTTTCTGGTGGTTTTTTTTTCTTGATTGACCGATCCACCTGTTTTGTCGAAGTCGATGCATCAGGACAAATTTCGGTCGGCAAAGTGGGGAGAGGTCGTTGAAGCGTATAAAAGGTGCAAATGTGAATTTACGAGCGCGAACGTTAGCGAAACGCGACGGAGCGAGAGTGGGTATTCTAAAACGCGACAGAGAATTGCCTGAAGGCCGTCGCTTGTTCGACAGGGTTCCACTGTTTAATTGATAATCACCGACGCGTTCGCTGGTTATCCAGCAATTATAATCGGCCCAGGTGCGTAATTAATTTATGATAACACATTAGCGGCGCGCTCTGTATTTATGGATTCAGGATTAATATCGTATGCAGTCGAATTTCATTCCGTTAGAAACGGCCGCGAGCTATGCGTGCCCTTGTTTCGAGCGCAATTAAATGACACACTTCATTAGACAGTTTCAAACCGAAGGATTCGAGTCGCTGCAATTGTTCACGACTTGCAGATGTTCAAACCTTTTTCTTCGGTTAAAAAAAAAATTCTTTTAGGTTTATTTTCATTTATTTTCCAATCCTAAAAGACGTACTTCATCTGGGGCTCTACTCAGACGCGATTAAGAAACCATTGCAGCTGGTTCTTTGTCCAGCTTGGACCACACTCGGAATTCGTTTGCGTCACGTGCACCGGAGAATAACGGAAACGCCCCTCCCCATGTAGGAAAAAGCATCAGGTGGAAGCGGAACGTCGTTTCCCCTTCCAATTTCAAACTGTTTCATATTCAGGGTGCTGCTCGTATGATATTCAACCGCGAAACATTAGCATGTAAAGGGTGTACCAAGGGTGGCGGGAAAGGGGCGAAGGATGGGACGGGGTTGAAACATCGTTGTGTAGCAACCACCGCCCCCCCAAGCTGTGGCGTAATAATCCCATTTAAATTTTGGGGGAACGAAGCCCGGGGGACGCGGTCACTGTACCACACATTTATTTCGTCGGCCAGCTCCTCTCTTGTCCACCATTTAAGCTTCATCGCCGCGACAGTCCCTGGGATTTTGCACCCCGGCTGTTGGCCTGTAATTAAAAAGGGATGTCGAGTGTGCATCGAGGTATCGACGAGGAGAGATCTTTCCCTGCCTTTTTCTAGTCGGCGAAAAAAATCGATCGGCCGTTAATTGGGCACCGGTTAGAACAATGGTTATGGATTGCCGGAACGTACGCTGCGTAATTGCAGTTTCGGGGAAAGTGACATTTTGCTACACTCGATTGCAATAGGATGGCAGGGTGAAGAGAAGAGTTTTGCAGGGATGCTTGATAGAGGATTTTCCATTCTGAAATCCATTAACCCTCGCAATTCCACGATTCTCGCAATTGCACAAATCCCTTAGACCGGCAATTCCACGTTTCTTGAACTCTTCAGCTCCTCAATTCCATTATTGAAATTCCTACAATTCCCCACGCAACTGGCAACTCGGTCCCGGCCAAGTTTCACGCGTGTATTTCACACTTACGTACTAGCCTCGTCAAGGATCGATAGGAGCTCAAGTTCGCTAGTTGGAAATTCTGTTCGCATAGGAAGTTCGTCGAAGAGGCGCGACGTCCGATAAGAACGGGATATACGGACAGGTTGGATCGGGGGAAAATCCTCAGTACTTTCCGAGCGTTTCGTCTGGTTCCGACGGGGCACCCGGGCCACGTAGCCGGCGATGCAGATGCCGGAATTTATGGTCTCCGTTTCTTCGCCAAGCTTCGGACACGTTGCCCTCCGTGGTCCGTGTGTGACGAAAATCCTCAAACAGCCCGAAACGCGGCATTTACGTTCGCTTCAGTTCAGCCGGTGTAAGCGACTCTCGTAACACGTGGCACCGTGTCGCGGATTTCATATTACGCGTTCCTGACCCTGCATTCCTGAGTCCTCCTCTGCCTTTGCTCTCCCTCCGCCTTCGCCCCGGTGTGCGGTGATACGAGGCAGGGAGAATTGGACGGATAAAGGATGATTGTTTAAGGGAATAGTAATCGCAAGTGCTGTTCGTAAGAAGCTTGTGGAAGTTTTTTATTGTTCAAAGAGATATCCCCGTTTTCGCTTAACAGTTCTGTGAGAAGGACACAACTGGCAACAAGTGTCCCAATTATAATCGATTTCTCGAGCGATCCTCGAGTGCAACAAGCATCCTGTTAATTATCCTTTACCAACCAGATTCACGCCGCTGCAACTCGAGATGCTCTTAATTACTGGTCCAGCGAACATTCAACCCCAATGAATGGTTCCAACGATGGACCTAGAGTGGGCAGAAACGGGAGATCCAAGATGAAGCGAAGTGAACCGCAGCGAATTAAAATCACAAGGCGGATCTCTCTGGGGATTGTCCTCTCTCCCTAGGGAGTAACTACGGTGTTTCTCCTCACCTGCGCCATTCGCGACAGTTTCGATGAAAGGCTGCGAGTTCGTTGGAACGGCAAAGAAGAGTTGGTCCTCAGGGACGAGACAATCACCGCGGGACCGCTGATGCGGTGGTTGAAATCAATGATCGTCCCGGAAGATGTACAAAGGATCGAACTTCCGCTTCTGTGACCCTGGGGACTGCTTTCATCGCTATTTGTTGATTAATCCGTGTCGATTACCAGGAATACCTTTATTCGTCAGGATAGAACAGAGTTACTTAAACATAAATTCCATCATTTTACAACAAAATCTTCAATTCTCCATTACCTTCGAGGCTTTGATTCATCAGTTCTTCAGTTCTTCAATTCCACAATTCTCCAGTTCCTAAGTTCTCCAATTGTTCAAATCCTTCAACTTGCTTCATCAATTCTGCAGCTCCTCGATACTTCAGTTCTTCATTTCCTCTTCAATTCCTCACTTCTTCAATTCCTCACGTCTTCAATTCCACACTTCTTCAATTCCTCAATTCCAGGATCCTTCAACTCCCCAATTTCTTAATTCTTCAATTCCTCAGTTCCCCAATTCCTCAATTCTCCAATTCCTCAATTCTCCAATTCCCCAATTCTCCAATTCTTCGATCCTTCAGCTTCTCGTCTACTAAAAAATCCTCCTTCACAATCACACCTATGTTCCGCCAACAACTACCGCTCCCCCGTCCCCTAAAATGCATGCCGCCGGCTTTCCACATCCCTTATTCGACTTCGCTGCCCTCGGAACATCCCTCGCGTCGGATTGAGACGACATTCGATGCGTGGCAGGCCATCGGCAACGGCGCGCATACGATAAGCGGAGATCGTTTTTCTCCGGAACAGCTCTATCGGTATCTCTGTGTAGCCATTCCAGGGCGGCGCGTGAGTGGAATCAATTGAAAGGCGGGGCTGGTGTAACACCGCGTCCAAAGTCGAGGTTCCATTAAACCTGTGTAGACGCGGGCCTCTCGGCTAACCCCTCGAGCGTGAGAGGGATGCACGTGTCGCTAGTTCGCGGAGACGATGGACCAAGTTTCCGAGTAGCTCCGGATTGAATGCTCGCGCCGGAGACAATGGCTGGCGATTAAGGCGGAGATGGACCGCGGATGATACCGCGAGCGTTCGAACGCGGCGGCGAGAAGTCGCTTCACCGTTCCGCGGTTCGATTAAGAATGTTTCTCGAATTAGGAGACTGTGCTCGAATAGTTCGTCCAACTCCTGGCGGACATTAAGGATTGCGAATGGACCGAACGGGAATTTCCTGCGAACGATTCGTGAACTGTCCGACGTGTTTCGTTGCTAATCGCGACACGGGAAATATAATTTAATCCCCCCTACGTTCCGCGTACCATTCAGCTACAAATGCATACTTCCCGAGATATAGAAAGAGCGTTATTCGCGTGCAGCCTCGGAATACTCGCGGGTATCATCGCAGAAGCGTCTCGAGGAATATTGTCTTTCGAGCGCTTTCATCGCGTGCACCGGTGCAAATCGGCGACACGGCGGCGGAACGAGGCCGCACCTCCGCTTGGATATCTTCTATAACGACGCGGAATCTTGCCTCTAGGAAACAATAGGGAGGGCGAAGCCATGATACGCGAGGCTGGGTAAAATTTCAAGAGCAGCCCATTCACCGTGGATAGGCGGCCCTTCGCGACGCCGTTTTCGAAAAACGTGGATAAGCCGAGCGATTCGATGCACTTCAAGCTTTTGGTCGTTTGAGGGTAAAAGTAAAACGTCGAGGAAGACTATAGGAAAGGATTGAAGAATGGAGGAATTGAAGAGTTGAAGAGTTGAAGAGTCGAAGTGTTGGAGAGTTGGAGAGTTGAAGAATTGAAGAGTCGAGGAGTTGAAGAGTCGAAGAGTTGAAGAATTGAAGAGTCGAGGAGTTGAAGAGTCGAAGAGTTGAAGAATTGAAGAGTCGAGGAGTTGAAGAGTCGAAGAGTTGAAGAGTCGAAGAGTTGAAGAGTTGAAGAGTTGAAGAGTCGAAGAGTTGGAGAGTTGGAGAGTTGAAGAGTCGAAGAGTTGAAGAATTGAAGAGTCGAGGAGTTGAAGAGTCGAAGAGTCGAAGAGTTGAAGAATTGAAGAGTCGAAGAGTCGAAGAGTTGACGAGTCGAAGAGTTGAAGAGTTGAAGAGTTGAAGAGTCGAAGAGTTGAAGAGTTGAAGAGTTGAAGAGTTGGAGAGTTGGAGAGTTGGAGAGTTGGAGAGTTGAAGAGTCGAAGAGTCGAAGAGTTGGAGAGTTGGAGAGTCGAAGAGTCGAAGAGCTGAAGAATTGAAGAGTCGAGGAGTTGAAGAGTCGAAGAGTCGAAGAGTCGAAGAGTTGAAGAGTTGGAGAGTTGGAGAGTTGAAGAGTCGAAGAGTCGAAGAGTTGAAGAGTCGAAGAGTTGAAGAGTCGAAGAGTCGAAGAGTTGAAGAGTTGAAGAGTTGAAGAGTTGAAGAGTTGAAGAATTGAAAAATCGAAGAATCGATGAATCCATGAATTAGAGCATCGAAGATTTGAGGCATTGAGGAATTGAAGCATCGAAGATCTGGGGCATCGAAGAATTGAGGCACCGAAGTTTTGACGCATCGAGGAGTTGAAGCATCAAAGACTTGAGGCATCGAAGAATTGTATGGAATAGCAATTGCGAAGAAGTGTATAGAAGAGCAGCAAGTACGGTAAAAGGCGCCCCAATCTAACCTGGTCCCAGAAAGCAAATAACAATAGAAAACCCTGAGAAGCAAAAGAAAAGAGAAACGTGGAAAGCTGACATAAAATAAAACACGTGAAGAAAGGAAGCAAGAACCCTGAAACGTATAATAAATGAAAAATTCCTTTGTGAAGAAGGTCCATCCGAGAGCACGAAGAATTGCACATGAAACGGCTGCATTAATTAACATGTAATTAAAACACAAACTTCGACGAAACATCCCTACAAGGAAGTTCAACAAATGGAAGGAGTACCAACGTGGGTAGCAATCCCATCCTATGAAACTAAAGAATAAAACGAAGCAAGGAGGAACGGTTGCGTGGGGCCATCGGCGGGGTTATACAATGGCGAAGGAAAAGTTCAGCAGAAACTGAGGATAGAATTAAGAGAAGACCCGAGGTAAGACGTGATGGAAGAAAGGCGGAGGGAAGAGGTCGTCGGTGTGGAATGACGGGAGGAAAATCGCGGGGGAAAATGCTTCGTGAACCGGATAGAGGGACCCGACACTGCTTGGCTGACACGTGACTGGAATAGTTCGATCGGGTTGCTGCCAGCGTTTCTACTTGTCGACGAGGATGCTCGTTCGGTCGACGTTGCACAGCCGCGATGTTCACACGCGTCACGAAACCGGGATGGAATCAAAGCGCTTGTAACACACCAACTGCGTATCGCTGTGAACGGGAACGAAAGCCGCCGCCACGATAATGGAGACGTTCGATTCTTCTGCGCTGACGATGGGTGGTGTAGTTATCCATCCACTCTTTACAAGCGATTCCCTTCGGATGAACGTGTCGGGAAAACCGACACACGGCGGTTCTTCATCAAACGAGATCGTTCAAGGGAAAATCGAGGGATGTGGCTGGACATTATTTCTTGCAAAGTAGTCGGATATGATTTTTATATTAGCATTCATTACAGAGGAGAAAAGTATTTGATAAGGATAAATCGTCTGTCTCGCACTGCAAATTTCATTTTCACAAAGGAATGATCAGCCTTTGTGTAAACAATTAGTATCTGCAATATAACAATAGTCGATTACATTCTATAAAACGCACAGTAGTAGCAGTACGATTTCTCTCGAGTTTAAAGCACATTCTCCCAGCCGAGGTAATACAGCGTGTAGTTAATTTCACTGAAACGGCCGAGAAAGCCAATGAAAAGCGGGGTAGTAAGGAATTCATTTATGGCCGCGTATCCCCACATTCAACGGTACCATGGAACACATATCACCATTGTGTTACTGCTTCCACTGTGCAAAGTTAATCGCTTCTACGTCGCTTCTTTAATAAAGAATAAATTTAGTAAAGGAGCGTAGATGGGATGAGCAAAAAATAATGCGAGCAAGGCGCGTCAAGGTATCATGGAAAATATTCTGGAGAGAGTTGTTATTGGTATTGCAGAAGATATTGTACAAAATATTATACAAAATATTACACAGAGTATCGTACAAAATATTACACAAAGTATCATACAAAATATTATACAAAATATCATACAAAATATTACACAAAGTATCATACAAAATATTGCACAAAGTATCATACAAAATATTACACAAAATATCACAGAAAATATCATGCGAAATATTACAGAAAATATTATACAAAATACTGTACAATCGCTCGCAGTGGTTTTCAAACGTTAATTATTGTGTTTTACTCGGGCAGAAAATAATGCCCCGCTCGTTTCGCGTGGTCGTCATAAAGGGAGACACTATCTCCGCAAAAATGTGGCGAAAGAAGTAAACGACTAAAGTGTTAGCTGTAAAGATTTTTAAGTTCCACAGCAAGTTTTTTTACAGCGCCATTCCAGTTGCCCACCAATTCCACTTGTTTATGACGTATTTCCTGTTCATGGCTCATTCCACCGTTTTATTTTGTTATTGAAGGTTCTTCTTCTTAATAAGCTCTTTCAAGCCTCGCCTCTTCCCAGATGCTGTATCATTTTGGTATACGCGAACCCTGGGTCCCATTATTATTTATAGTATAAAACAGAAACTTGTAGACAAAATATATAATTCGAGGGGAAATACTATTTATAGTTTCCCATTGTACACAATCTTCATCTATGCTTTCCAGAAATTGTTGACCAGACAAAAGGTACGATAAAAAGATAATCGACTTAAGTAATACGGTAACAAGATAACTAATAAAAAGAAACTGTCTCTCAAAATGATTTGCAAAGCATTAAACATGGTCGAACAGCCATTGCGAAAGCTCCATCAGTTGTTTAACAATAAAAGGCAAACGAGGAGGAATTCCAATGGAAAGCCGCGGCGCGTTCACCGGATCAATTCATTTCCCCCGGTTTTATGTTTCCTTGTGGCCCGGAAATCGCAACGAACAGGCCGCGCGTTTAACACCGCCGCGCTATATCGATTTCGCGTTTCATAAAGGCGTTCGCCTGTGCGATTGTAACGCGTTGACGGAAACTCCACCCGGGGGCCACGGTAGGGGGGTAGTGGTCTGGGTGAAAGGGTTCCGAACCGTTCGGCTGAACGAGACGAGAAGGGGCCAAGGGAGATCAAGTGTATATAGAATGACACGCGATGAGTGGTATAAAGCCGGGGGTGAAATGAAAGGGCGCGAGTGTAGAGAGGGTAAATAGGTAGCAATAAGAGGATGAAAGACACTGGAGGATGAAAGGGGTGGCGCGAAGAGAGCGTATAGACGAAATGACGTATTGAGCTGTGTCTGCAAATTAGTTACGCGATGCGGTAAGCCCCGCAAAGGAGGAACTGGCTCGGGACCCCAACAGTTCCTTCTAACGAAGGGACTGGCTTGGGACCCCAACAGTTCCTTCTAACGAAGGGACTGGCTCGGGACCCCAACAGTTCCTTCTAACGAAGGGACTGGCTTGGGACCCCAACAGTTCCTTCTAACGAAGGGACTGGCTTGGGACCCCAACAGTTCCTTCTAACGAAGGGACTGGCTCGGGACCCCAACAGTTCCTTCTAACGAAGGGACTGGCTCGGTCAGTTCCTTGTAACGAAGGAGTCGACTATTCGGCATGGCTTTCATCTCGAAGGAACCGTGGGCGAGCACGGTTCACGGACGAACAGTACGTATAGACAGAATGACATATTGAGCTGTGTCTGCAAGGTTAGTTTATGCAATATTTATGATTACTTGTGGTAACATTATTCCGCCGCCTGTGTGCCTTCTTTAATCCTGTAGGGAGTAGAGATAAGGGAATTGAAAGATGGCTCCGGTTATATTTAATCTGAAATACTTTTGGCAAATGTTTCATCCCCAAATATTGATATTCATTACGTGCTTCTGCCCTCGTTTATTTCATAGCTTTATCTAAACGCTGCGCGAACATCGATTAGTATAGGTCGATAAAGTATTTCCCCTACGTCAAATTCTTAACGAACCTCGCGAGGTAATACTTTTAACAAGGAACGAAATTCCAACAAAGCATAGTATTCGTTTAATTGATAAATCCGTCGTTTAATTTAACAAACTTAATTTTGGAATGGAGCACCTTCGGTTAACACCTGCGTTATCGCGTTATCGCAAAGGACTTTGTGTTACTCGTACGAAAAACCTTGTCCTTTATCAAACACATGCACATTTACCAAATTCACGATAATCTATTAAACTACCAAAACCGATGTAAAAATTAAATAATTATTTGATTGTACTAAGTGAACTTATTCCACGTGCATTTCCTTTTCCACGTTTTCAACAAGAATTAATTTCGTCCGATAGAACAAAGTAAGTATTAAGAAATCGATTTTGCAAGAAACAATTCGTGCAAAGCACTTTGATTGAAGCGGAATTTTAAAGTGATAAACGCTGAATACATATTGTTTCCTTTACCGAGCACATCGCTCTTTATACGTATCGAGTGAAGCATATCGAATGCTTCGACGACTAATTTTCAATACCGTTCAAATGAATGTGTTCTACTTCGGCTGACCTTTTTCGATTGGCCCGGGTAATCGATTGGGAATTAGCAAAAATTGCTACGAAAGTTTCCCCCCCGTGTTCGTGTTATGAAAGTTAATTTGCACTGCCAGATACCTTAACTTTTTATCAATGAAATTTGCTTTTTGTACCATTTGATTGACGTATTAACTTTTGGACGTTGAACGGAACTTTTAATTTGGCCAAAGGTATAGATTGTACGAAACGAGATTTGCAGAAAAGTTAGTAAAGCAAGTTGTGCGAATATTAAAGGAAAATATATCTGAGAACTATTTATAAAATAACAATTGCAAAAAGCACGGTTCTTTAGATTTGTCAAATCAACGTCGCATTCACTAATTGTATTTCACTGTTAATTAAAAGACAGAAATTTACAGAAAGATTAGTTAAATAAATTGCTGAGATATTAAAGAAAAATATATCTGAATACTATTTCTAAAACAACATTTCTAAAAAGCAAAATTCTTTAGATTTGCCAAATCGATGTCCATTAATTATCTGTCACTTGAATTGTTAGCTTTCTAACTTTTAAACGTAAAAAAAATAAAACAGTTCGTGTCACTCTGGCAAAACTGCGGCTTCTCCCGAGGAAATCGAGATTCAAGAATCCTCTAAATTGCAGCTCCTTTCGCTAAACTTGTTTCAACTTTTTTATTTCGAGCCACTTCTTTCATTCCTCCTGTAACTACGATTCCTTTCCTCTTCGGGAAACCAGGTTCTCTTTGCAATGCCGCAATAAAATCGTAATCAGTTGATAAACTTTTGAAGGACAGCGCGCAACCATCTGCTTTAACTATTCTCGAAAATATGCGAACGTAATAAGATGTTGTGAATCTCTTTTAAACTTCGCGACGATGTTATCATTCCTCCTTTCCGCTCTCGGGATTCCCGCTTCCAGCCAATAAGGTTTGTCAGAGTTTTTAACATTGTTCCCTGGGAGGTACAACTTTTCTCCTCCCGCCAGGTTTAATGTATACCGTAAAGTTGTATTGAGAGATGCTTGGCAAGTAATCCGTTTTATTTATGAGCCCGCTTCTACTCTTTTATATGTCTTCTATATTTACTTCTTGGCTTTGTGTTATAGGATTCCTTGAAAGAATTGTGAGCAGTAAAAAAAATAAGAAACAAGGCAGCCGTGTACTTTAATGATAAATTAGAATTGGGGGAACTTAATTCGGACAAATTAATACAAGTTAGTTTTGTTAATTCTGTTGTTAATTCTGATGTTAATTCTATTGTTAATTCTGATGTTAATTCTGGTGTTAATTCTATTGTTAATTCTACTGTTAATTCTGTTGTCAATTCTGCTGTTAATCCTGCCTTCAATTTTCATCATGTCGCACGAATGATTGAAAATTACAATTATGGACAGGACCGGCCAATAAACGATTGAATACTAATCGCAGTTTTCTTTCTATTGGCATCGTTATGCAGAACGGTCGGATTGATTCACGCGTTTCCACCCTCGTCAGGGATTGGCTTCGCGTCCCCTCGGATCGACTGGTTACAATCCAGCTCCGCGATCTCGATAATCAGTCGCAGCCCAACGGGCGTAATTAGAACAGATCGTTCGAGGTTATTATGCTCCTTTGAGGATCGTAACGAGAACCCGCCCCTCCGGGGCTATCGCTGTCTGCATCGTTACACTTTTCTCCGATTCCGCGACGCAACGCTGACGCATCCTCCGCAGGCCTGTTTCCGCCCCCGATTAATCGCGTTCTTGTTTATTAGATCGCCAGGCGCGATTCACCTTTGGCGAATTGTAATTAATAGCATTGTAACTAACCATAAAACAAATAACAGTAAAAATTAAACGAATAGCATTTTACAAAAATACCGAGACAGCAGATGTTGCGCGAATCTCGTTTGCATAAACAATGGTCCGCGGGTATAAAGAATGCAGAATCTCAGAATATTTACAGAGGAAGGAGGGAGGAATATTTATGGACGTATAATGCTTCGCGGATGCAGCCGACCCCGGCCAAAGAGTTCTTTATCAATTAAAGGGAAGCAGAAACTCATTTCTGCTCCCGTTCGAATTTTTCTCACTCGTGTTACTCGATTGTAGAAAATTACTTTGATCACGGAATAAAGGTAAATGAACTGCCAATACGCGATCCAGCGAAAGTCGAGTAGATGTTGTCATTCACTAAACAATCAGATGTCCCGATTACTCCGAAGTGTCTTAAACGAAATAACAATTATCCGATCGAGGCATCAATTTTTTGACGAGCCGTCTCTGGTCAAGCGAAGAGCAAGTAGAAACACAAAGATACGAGAAGAACTTTGATGTTCCAAGGAACTTGGGGCTTCCTGTTGCTTCAACTTCCGAGCAGGTCTAGGGCGGGGAGGGACAGAGATAGGAGGGAAAGTTTGGCCCCGATATGAAAGAGGGCCCGTCCCTCTTGGTTCAGTCGAGCGGACAAACGGTGGAGGGTGTAATTTACCGAGGTGCGGCGAGAGATTAAACTGCGAACGAATCGGACGCGGCAGGAATTTAATCATGATAATTCCAATTATCCGTATCGCCAGGGAAAAGGGGGTAAACGAGTGGGGACCGAAATATTGAAACCGGTGAGAGAATGAAGACAATATCATCTTTTCTTTTACTTTATTAAAATTATTTTCAATTTGGATATAATTATACAATTATGAATTTCCAGTTGTTTATTCTAATTGGCCGACGTGTTGTTTGATAGGGTAAATTTTTATTGGACTGTACAGAGGAGAGGGGTCTATGCTTTTTCATTTATTTAAAAAGAACAAGAATCGCAATGGTTTGTCCTGAAGCGTTCACTTCATATAGGCAAATGCGCCACACCAGAGCGATTCGCGCGTATGGAGTACCATATGAAATGCACCCCTGGAAAATGAGAAATTCTTGTGCAGGGATGAAGGAAAGGGTATGGGCTAAACTGAATTTCATTGGTACACGATATCACTAGTTTTCCATCGGTTTCCGGGGAAAATAAATTGCTGATATTTCGTATAAGCATTCAGTGCAGTCATACAATTAATATATTTTTATCATACAATGCCATTACATGCAAAACTACTTAAATCAACATTTGCTTCACATGTAATATTAATAACAAGTCGAGTACGAAAAACAAACGACACTAATTAAAGTTTCATTAAAAATCCACTAATCAATAGTTAATTACATTTGAAATCACACTGAAAAACTTATTTCTCGCTAACTTCTTGGTTTCTTGCATCATACGCACCGAGGATCATCGAGAAACATTTTCCCAGCTCCCAGCTCGATTTATATTCGCGTTTATTTCTGCATAAAAGCTCTCGGTCCGTGTCGCGTTCACCCCGTCTTAAAATTATGATTATGAATATTCAATTTTAGCCGGGAATAATTCCGAAAATTTCAACGGTGTCATTAAAGATGCAACGAAATGCTAAGCGTTGCAAAACACTCCCCTGTCCTCATACCTCTGCTACCATCACACGCATCGTTTATTTGTTAATGCAGTCGCGTTTCCGGTTTGAAGAGGAAGCAACGAATTTGTTTACCTTGTTATTAACATACCGAATGATGTCAGTGAAATTATTGTACGCATGTACGTATGATTTTTAAGATATTATGGACATTTTTGTTGTTGATTTTGTTGCTAGTTGTTTTTGTTAGTCGTGTTAATTCTGTTGTTAATTCTGCTGTTAATTCTATTGTTAATTCTGCTGTTAATTCTGTTGTTAATTCTGCTGTTAATTCTGTTGCTAAAATTCTAATTCTGTTGTTAGTTCTGTTAAATTTAGTGTTCCAAAACTAAAATCAGACACAGATTTCCCATTGCCCCGGCAAAAGTCAATAAATCAACAACAAAAAGAAAAACGCAAGCAATAACTCTGGCAAATGAAAACAGCGCAGAGTCTACAATTCCGCGGCCAGAGAGAGAGAGAGATGTATAGCCGCTAATTAATTCCAATGAGGCTTCGTAATCTGTAAATCTTCGATTTACCCTTGGTCACGAGTGTACCCCCGTATATCATCCCATTGTGAAATGTGAAATTAAACGCGTTCCCCCGCTAAAAATAGCGCAAACTTTGTCAGTTCCATTTGGACCATTGTTTTATCTTCGAGCGGACACACAATTCCGCGGCATAAATCGTTTCTCTTTTAAACCGGGACTCGTGCCAGTGGGATAGTCCGATATGTTTAATGCTCGCCTGGCTGCCATTCAATATAGCGTAATGCAACGGCGCAGGGTGCAATATAGGCGAGGGGCGAGGCAATATGGACAGAGCCGGTCGATTTCAGCATAATCTCGCTCGAGCCGTAACAGTTTCACTACGCGATGGGAAAAAAGGGAAGAAGGCGGGAACGTTTATTGCGTTCCGTTTAGCGATGCTGCGCTGTATCCTCTGAATGGAGAAATCACCGGTCGCACGCTGTATATACACGTTAAAGGAACAAGTTAGATAAATTCGTGCACGATAAAAGATCTTCAACATTTATCGTGCGCAGAAAAAGAAATTGTACCGTTCAGTGAAATTTCAAAGAAACGTTTATACGCCAATTTGGACGATATAAATAATATCATGTTTTACTAGGCGCTATTGCAGTGAACTGTTTCCCCAAAATCGAATTCCCGTGAAAACACGCTAATTTAATAAATAATATTGCCAGCATCTACAGAAATTTGTGCCCCAGTTCTCGCAGGCCTGTAATTGTAATGGTAATTGGCTTTGCGTAGCCGACGCATTCGGCACTCAATCGAGTTATTCGCGAATTATGCATACAAAGGGTGTACGTTCCTTTTGTATTATCGTTTGCAGGCGTATTAAAAATGTGCACACGAATCTGCATATCAAATAATTGAACGATATCGATCACTATCCTTGCATAGAAAGTTTGGATTATTGTACACAATTTATAGTTAGTAAAATTGGTTAATTCTGTTGATTCTGTTGTTAAGTCTGTTGTTAATTCTGTTGTTAATTCTGTTGTTAATTCTGTTGTTAATTCTGTTGTCAATTCTGTTGTTAATTCTGTTGTTAATTCTGCTGTTAATTCTGCAGTTAATTCTGTTGTTACATACAAAGTGTGTACGTTCCTTTTGTATCATCGATTTGTAATATCGATCACTGTCCTTCCATAGAAAGCCTCAGTTATTATATCAAATTTACTGGACCGCCGTAATTGAAGGGAATGAGAGTCTTTTTTAGGAAAAGATATTAATCATTCAAGAATCTTATTGCATTGGCCATAATAATAGTCTGTTAAAAAGCATAAAAGGTTGTCCATTAAGTATTACCTTAGAATGATGTAATGCTGCTTGAGCGCGTTGCGTGTTTTCATTCACTTTCATGCAGAAACGATAATTGCCTAGGGATTACTTTTCTTTGAACAAAAAACACAGAACTGAATTGAAATAAAAGGGATATATTAAAGCATTAAATAATAATTTATCGATGCATCTAATAAGTCTCTTTCCTCAAATCGTGCATTATCCATGATTCCACCCACACAAAGACCCCGCACAGTATATTCCACATTGCCAATGTTGCAAGCTTATAAAATCGATAGAAGGCTGGCCCGAGATTCATAAATCTCCAAACTCTTTTGGACACGGTTCAGTCCGTGTAATAGAGGGAAAGCGGCGTTGCTATCGAACTCTGGCTGGGCACAAATTTATCAATCACACCTGATTTTACAGGTATTTTATTTAAACAACGCGGACTAATTTATTTGCTGAATCCTCAGAAATCAGTGTCTATAATTTACATAACAATCTCAAGTGCGAGGACACTTTTTCCCAGGGAACTATAGCAGCGGAGCGCGTAGCAATAATTCTGAAATATATTCTACACGGTCTCAGTAATTTATGTTGTATTTAACCGGCGAAGGCGCGACTTTATTCACAGCGATATCGATGAAAAATCGTTTTATCGACACCTATAAATTCGCTAAGCGTGTCCATTCTTTCATATTTTTTGAATCAGAACCTTCGCGAGGAAGAGAGACGGTAGGAACATAAATCGGCATAAAATATCTTCCCTTTATTTCCCAAACAATTCATTTCTCTTTTTCTCAAATAATGCGTTTCCCTTCTTAATCGGCAGAAATTAGTTACTTCAAGTCACCGTGCCATGTGTCTTTTATGAAAAATTTCCCTTCCATTCTCCTTTCGTTTCTAAATAACATTACTGCCATCCGATGCCGCCCTCCTTTTTCCCTCGTTTTACACTTCAATCGCGCATTCGCTGCGCCTTTCACGACCCCGTCAGAAATTCCCGTGTTTTTCAAGAAACTTTTCCCGGCACTTCCTCCAGCAGGAAGATATCCTTTAATTAATCCGAAAGCGCTCAATTTTTCATGAATTTTATTAACCCCTCTTTCCACGCCCCGGGGATTCCCACCCTTATCTGCCCGGCGAGGCAAACCAAAAAAGAAAACAGGGGGAAGAAAACATTGTTTAAGGGTGAAAAGTTACGCGTCGTTATTCCAAAGTTCATTAAAAGCAATTTTCTACTCCGGCGAGAGATTCCACCGTAAACCACTCGCCACCGGGGTTCAGGCGTGTAGGAGAAGCAACCCCCGGCTCCGTCCCCTATTTCTTCCCTCGGTAACGTCGGCCGTGACTACGGTTAAAAAGTTCCGGCCGAGCTTTATCTGTTCGACCCGTTTCACGCGCTTTTCCTCCTCCTTTCGATCCGCCGGCTTCTGCTTCGCCTTCCTTCTTCACCCAATTTCTCCTGGCTCGCGCAATCTTCTCCCCTTCTTTCCACCACCGCCCCCCCGCCTTTTTTATCTTGTATCTTAGCCGTCACACTTCCGCTTCCTCTGACGTTGAACGGCTTGGCGAGCGATTTAGCCAGGGCGATGGCCCCGAGATGAATCGGGCAACGTTTAATCAAAGCCGGGATCGAATAGACGCGTTACTTCGACGCGGGATACTTTTATTTCATTCGTCCGACGTTGCTCGATGATATTGTTCGGTGTTGTTTCCATATCGTTTTGATGTTGTTCGATGTTGCTCGATACTTTCCGATACTGTTTGACACTGTTTGATACCGTTTGATATAGTTTATATTGAAGCATCACTTTGTCGCAGACACTTTTGCTTCGTTTTCAACAATTTTCTTGGAGGATATTGTCGATTTCATTTTGTTTGATAGTGCTTAATAGTGTTCAATACTGTTTGATGCTGCTTGACACTGTTTGATATCGTTCGATATAGTCTATATTGAAGCATCACCTTAGCGCAGACACTTTCGTTTCATTTTCAACCATTTTCTCGGAGGACATCGTCGATTTCATTTTGCTTGATATTGTTCGATGTTGTTCTATACTGTTTGACATCGTTTAACACTGTTCGATATTGCCTAACGATGTTCAGTATTTAAAAGAATACTTTTCACCCACAATTAACAACATTGACAACTTACGGCCACGCATTTCCCCCGGCAATTCCCCAATAAATCAAACGAGAAGTCGCAGCCCTCCCCTCTCCCCCCCGAACCAGAAAATTCAATCGAGACACAACCCGGTCGTGCATCGAAGCTGGGGAATGTCTTTATGCGGGAAAGCAACAAGCACCGCTTCTCGCGGAGGCAATAAAAGAAATCCGCGTCCCGCGGAGCGACGTGAAAGGAGCAACACCGCGAGAGACCCAGTTCCGCGGCCGACGCTCTTGCAAATAAAATTGCAAGCAAGCATTCCATGCCGATGGAGTAAATACGCGTTAACTGAACCGCAACTTTTATTCAAACAGCACAGTGCTAGGGGGATGCTCGGTCGTGACTCGAATCGTTCGCCCCGCAACTCTGCGGGGACACTGCGGTGAGGCAGAGACAGAGAGAGAGAGAGGGAGGAAGTATGTATTTAGGGTTGTTCTGCGGAATTCGTGACGTGCTCGCTTATGGTAAAACTCTATTGAACAAGTACAAAATTGTTTCCGTAGAAAATTGCTTGGAAACGATGGACGGGAGCGTTTCGCAAAGCACTGATCTGTCGCGGTTTATTGTTTCAGATGACGGGAATGTCGAGGCAGCGGTACTCGAACCGCAGCAGCGGGAACAGATAAGGGAGGGAGCAGTCGGGCAATCATGTGCAGTGTCATGTGGCTCCTTCGGCTCCTAACGACTTGCTGCCTCGTTTATCAGTCGGCCACCGACCTTCATACAGGTGACTGCCTTTCCGTTCTTCCACTGTGGCAATTATATATTTGCGATCATTCAGACGAATCAACCCCTGAGGGGCTCAGCATCCGATCTTCAGTTACAAAAATGTTCGTCCATTTCCATCGTTAATACATCTCTATCCCGATCCTTCTTTTTTTTTTCATTTGTCTAGACTTTTCTTATCGACGGGGAAAAAAGTTGTACACGCAGTAGATCTCTCGATCCTCGTTTCTATCAATGTACCGTTCGAAGAACCACCCCTATTCCCCTGGATTTATGCGAGGCCGTGACTTTTTCTTTTTCTCCGCCATCTCGCGTCATAAATTCGACCAATCACTTAATCCCCTGCAGGATCCAGGAAGCGAAAAACGAAAATTGTTACTACGGCCTTAATACGTTGTGCGAATACTTTTTCAAGTTCACTTTTGCAGTGGAAATATCGTTTCGTTGATAATGTACCACTTCCTTCAGCTTTTTATCAGACCCCATCCGTTTATATATCGATTTATATTCGTTTAGAAATCGAATATTTATTAAATAGCCATTGTTAGTCTTCTGCTGAATGATAAAATGTCACACCCATCAATCGTGCGCTGATTAAAAATTACTAATTGCAAATCCCTTCACCCTGTAATTTTGCAATTAATTTCCAGTTTACCATTAACTCATCTTATTAATATTTCCAAGTATCATTTTTCCTTCAGCTTTTTAGTAGATCCCATCCGTTTATACATCGATTTATATTCGTTTAGAAATCGAATATTTATTAAATAGCCATTGTTAGTCTTCTGCTAAATGATAAAATGTCACACCCATCAATCGTGCGCTAATTAAAAATTACTAATTGCAAATCCCTTCACCCTGTAATTTTGCAATTAATTTCCAGTTTACCATTAACCCATCTTATTAATATTTCCAAGTATCATTTTTCCTTCAGCTTTTTATTAGACCCTATCCGTTTTCTTCTTTTAATATTTGTACTTTGATTCACGACATCTTTATTGTAATACATAAATTGAATATTTATTAAACAGAAATTATTAGTCTTCTGCTAAATTATAAAAAGTCTATCGCGCGCTAATTAAAAATTACTAATTCCATATCCCTCGACCCTGTAATTTTGCAATTAATTTCCAATTCACCATTTAGCCGCTTTATTAATATTTCCGAGCCGTTAAAAACAAAGAGGGCACATTCTCGCGAGATTCTTCAATAGAAAATCAGCCAACATTCACCCGTCTGACGCGAGGTCCCCGAAATTCGAGGCAAAAAGCTAACAAGCTTGCGAGACATTGCGCGAGCGGAAAAATATTCCGCTCACGTCCGTGCCATAACTTTTGCCGCCGTCGGTATATCAAAACACATACTCCGGGATTTTCGCGTTGATAAAGTGCGCGCGGAAACCGCTGGTCCCCCCCTCGTCAAGCGTGAAATCACCGCGCGATGCACCGAAAGTGACGCGTCGGACAACCGAATCATCGCCGGTCCGCTTCGACCGTTCGCCCGACGCTCTTCGATTAGCTAATGAATCGCGCGTGAAAACCCCGCGTGAAGCAGCGCGGGATCGCGAAGCCCGGTGATCTACGGCCGCGATGGAGAAGACACCGTTAAATGAACCGCGGAATTAGTTTCGCGTGAATTAGGATCTGACGCAAAATTGATTTGCGCTTGGCGATCGATAATTAAACACAGCTCATCTTACGCGATGTTTAAATTCCATTTTGTTTAAATGCAATTTTGCTTTTCTTTTTCATTCCTGATAGAGATCTTATTTTAGTCAGCGTATTTTGTGCCAATTATTCTTTCAGTTTGAATTAACAGATTTCTTTTAAACCTTGGGAATTTATTTGCAGCTTGGTCGCGTTCAATAATTGCGTACTGTTTCAACCTTTAATAATAGCGAGCCTGAAAAATATTGATTCCCCGCTCCACCGGCTAATTTATGTTTCTGAGGTTCTCCAAGAAACTTTGTTGATAACTCAACCCCGCCGGATTTCGGGCAAAGTGAACGCATTAATCAGAGAATTAATTCCCGTGAAAACTGCGCCCTACCGATTTATAGATCGAAGATATTAAAACACACGTGTTGGTTGCGATTTAAGGTGATTGTTATTTAATGCCCGGTGGCAAAATGGAAGAGAGTCGAGTTGCAGAGACTGCAAAATGTACACGCGTCCGTTTATAATAATTATTGAAAGCTAAAGCTAAATATATTAGATTAAACCAATAATTTCGTGAAGTTTAAATAATCGCAATAATAAATGAAAACCCAGGAGCAGTATTTATTATACATACCCAGGACGTTCGTTAAATTGTTTCATCGACTAAAGAACTGAACGGAACATTTAGAAAATTACGTGTGAATGAATAAATAAATTCGTCATTTTTATTATCTTGCTGTTCAATTAGAAATGCGTGAAGCAGTCGCTTGTACCATGCAAGAAGAAGCGTAGACAAATGAACTTGTTAAATTAGCGACGAGTTTAACCAGAAATCATAATAAAAAGCGGAAACATGGACTTTCGTTCCGTAGTTAAAAATCCGGCTGCTCTCAGAATTTTGTAGATACCGCGGTACATCCGGATGGATTTGATTTACGAAACGCGGCGGATTTTCGCGGAAAGGGCAATCCATTAATCGAACTGCGGGATTACTTGCCACGAAATTCGGAGCGCGGGTGCGACGCACGTTACGGGCCAAAGGCATCGGAACATCTGATTTATAGCTACTTACCCCTTTGATGGGATGAAAAATTCGACAATCCGTTTATGCTTGGTCCAAAGTATTGCCAATTCCTACTTGTCGCTATTAGACATTCGAGTGACGAATCAATTATCAATAATTTTGATAAAGGGAGAGACGTTTAAAATGCAATTAGACTGAATCATTATACAAAATTTACAGTTAGTAGAGTTTGTTAGTTCTGTTAATTCTGCTGTTAATACTGTTGTTAATTCTGTTGTTAATACTGTTGTTAATTCTGTTGTTAATACTGTTGTTAATTCTGTTGTTAATACTGTTGTTAATTCTGTTGTTAATACTGTTGTTAATACTGTTGTTAATACTGTTGTTAATTCTATTGTTACATACAAAGGGTGTACGTTTTTTGCATTACCGACAACCCGTTTGTCCTTAGTTAAAGCATTGCCAATTCCTACTTATCGCTATTGTGCATTCGAGTAATGAATCAGTTATTAATAAGTTTGATAAAGGGAGAGGTGTTTAAAATGGAATTAGGCAGTACAAAATTCTGTGGATAATTGGAAATATCTTTCTGTTGAAAGAGGATGGATTAATTGAATCGACAGTATTTGGTGTAGATTAGCGAAAAGGAATAATTATTTATTGATTAAAATAAGTGATCAATGTGGCAGTAGAGAAATGAAGAAATAATGAATATTCTATAATAATATAAGTCTCATAATTGGTCAAATGGAATAAAGTTCATTATCATTAGTTTACCGATAAATATTATAATGATTGATCACGATTTGAGCGTCGCGAAACGCGGTGGTTTGGAGTAATTAATTTCAATCGCGCAACGATACGTTAGCGTTAAGTAGCACCGGATGGAGCTTCGCCCAGAGAATTTCCACTTGTAGATTACGCGGCAGCCGTAAATCATCTGCCCGAATCCATCCATCTTCCGGCGCGTCTTCTTCGCGTACTCGTAGATGCAACCGTCCTATTTTTCACGATGCATCTTTCCTGCATTTGTTTGCCCCGAAGCTGGTATCTAACTGGGTAAATGCACGCCTGTTCATCTATTTCGTTTTATGCGAACGGTGGCAGCCGTGTCTGCTTGTGTTGCAGATAGAACACTTTGGAATATGTAATCGTTGAACCTTCGGATCCGGAGAGAATACACAGGACGTATATATACGTCGCTTAGATTCAATAAAAATACGCATGACGTATATATACGTCGCTTAGATTCAATAAAAATACGCATGACGTATATATACGTCGCTTAGATTCAATAAAAATACGCATGACGTATATATACGTCGCCTGTATTCGGTTAAAACATGCATGGCGTACATGTACGCCGCCAGAAAAACGAATAAAACAAAGAATACAAAGGGTAACAAGTAATTTCTGTTGTAAAAATATCGAATCGCTTGAAGTATTTAAATGAAAAAAAAAACGGTCAGGGCCACAATATTGCGCCAAAAATAGTCAACATTGTTTCATTTATTTCCCGTTCAATAATTAAACAGAACTATCTCGGTCAGCGACTTTTCTCCCCGGCTTCTCTTTCAAGATACAAACAATACGGTATAATTCATTGTAAAAACATTCCCGTTTGAAATATCATTAATACCATTGTTGTTTTAATTGAAACTCATTCTCCCCCCCGGATTTCGTCCCCCGAGTAATTGAAACGGCGCTCCGCACAAGCGATAGAATGAAGTATTTGTGTCGACTCGAGGAGGGAGCGGTCTATTCAGCCTTAAAACTTCCGGTTCCTCTACGGCTCGTTATTCGTAAATGCACCTCGACCCGGAGAGCGGAGAAAAAAAAAATAATGCTCGAGAATGTTCGCAAATGAGAAATTATTACGACCGAGCGAGCTACGGAATCGGGCTCATGAAAGAATGTAGAAAGTTTGAAGACGTACAGCGTATGAAGGGAAAATATACTCTGTTTATGTTGTTCGTTTAGTGTCCGCGTAAAAATACTCTGGGATCTCCCAGTCGCTTTAACGCAGTCGAGCAAGAAATGTAATATACCACTTTTCTCCTAGTGAAAACGCTTTTAGAATGGACGTTATACGCATCTTGGACGAGGCATGATTTGAACAACATTTAAGAGTGAACAAAAGCGTGATCGACTACTATTTCCAATGTTTTATACATCTTTACGAAGGATATTAACAAATTGCGGTTTCAAGTCCGTGTTCCGTGTCAGCCGCGAGGGGATTGTAAAGAGAACTCTCTCGCTGAATTTCGTAGAGGAAGGCAGACCGCAACAGATAACAGCGTGGCCGCAGCGATAATGCGATCACGTTCGATCGATCGATCCCGCCGCGCCGGGTAAAACGTACACGTTATCAGCGTCGTGTTATCTCGGCCAGTTGATTTATCATTACACGCCGCTGGTTGCTCCGCGCGCTATCAATGAGAGGATCCTCTGTCGATCTTCCTCTGGCGCCCCCCTAGCGGCTGGGAATCGCTGGTAGATGTTCAATCGCGGTCGTACCGCGGCGAAATTACACGGCGCATTTACCCGAGGTCCCCTGACGAGTATACGCGTCAGCAGATACACACGTATCGTTCGCGAGATATGAGATAGTTGGCCGGGTGTCGGTCTCGCGAGACGCGCAGAGCTTCTCGTGAGTTTGTTAAATTGATCTGGCGAGGATGTGCGTGTCTCATCTAAGTTCCGCAACCCCTTCCCCTCCCGTTATACAATATGCAACGCCGCGAGGAAGCGCCAAGTTAGAAAGTGTAGAGTGTTTGCGAACTAAAAAAAAAAAGAAAGAAAGAAAAATAGGTTGATTGATGCTGAACCCGATGAGGATGGCTTGCGTCGATCGCGCCTCCGCAACCAGACAGGGAAACAAAGCGGGAGGAATATCCGCGAGATACCTCGGGGTGATTACCCGGATAAATCCGAGCGAAAAACCAGAGCGAGATAAGAACACCACTACGTTGATTGGTCGGACGCACTGCCGCGAGGGAAATTGACGGCTTGATCTATTGCTTAAACCCATCACTACTTTCTTTTTTTATTTTCGGCTGAACTTGATGTACTCCCCGTCCCTCGCTTCTACGTACTTTTACCATTAGTATTTGACAAGTAATAGTAACCAAAGGCATAGAAACTTTGTTGATACCATAGTAAAAATTAAAAATTAAATGATTCATAGGGTAACGTGAAAGCGGAACTTCCTTTCCACCGATTTCCGTTGTATCCCCGATCGGTCCGATGTTTAAACAAGAGATTCAGGGAAGAATAACGGGCCGATGAAATCGTTGATGCGAATTTTTCGTCCCGATGAATCTTTCCGGGATCAAACATTCAAGCGATGGTTCAAATATTCGGGAGCGACAACGTTTCTGTAACATATACGCGGCGGTCGTGTGAAAAGGGAAAGACCGCGGCTGGATCACGGTCGCGGAGCAGCGTCAATACGGACCTATGTATAACGATTTTCATATTCGCTGAGGCAAGAAGCCGACGCGACGTTCCCTCATCGGTATCCGGGGCACGCTTTCGACGATTGCACCAGAATTCCCGATCAGTTTTCCTTCCCCCGGGCAACAGGAACATTTCCACACCGCGGCGGATAGAAGATCGGATAGAGGCTGATAGATAGTGGAAAGAAAGGAGTGGAGTCGTCTACAGTCGGCCAAGCAGCCGGCGGTGCGCGGCGGGTTGCCCTGCATTCAGGGGCCATTGGACCGATTCTTTATTCGTTAATAACTCTTTAACGAAGCCTTGAACGCAATTTCACCGCTCTACATTTTCGACCCGTTTCGGTCCACAGAATCACCCCCTGCCGTTCGTTAATCATTTTATTAACAACGGCCTCTCGTTGTCGCAGATTTACCACTAATAACGGACCCGATATCAACCAAATCGACGACGGCGGCAAAGCGATCGGTCCCGACGGACGCACCGATGTTGAACTACATTTTCGATGCGCACAGCACGTTAAACAGGCACCAGCATTATCACGACCATCGGTGGGGGCCCCATTTCGAGGGGGAGAGCAAGAATATGACGGTCCAAGCTGGTGGCAGCGCCCTGCTCGACTGTAGGATATCCTTACTGCAGGATAAAACGGTAAGGGGACAAATGTTTCATAATATACAGGGTGGTTCAAATGTCCCGACAACTTCAGACATTTTTTTTACTCCCCTTTCCCTGCACATTTTTACATATCCCTGCATAACTTTGCATACTCGAAACCCCGCTATCTTTGGTCCGCGTCCCATGGTAAATTGGAAGAACGATAACTTGCAATTAGCCTCCCCCCCCCCCCCCCCCCTGAACCTGAGGCAAAGTTTCCTCACGGCGGATACGTAGCCGCAATTTATTTTAATTAATTTCTTTGCCCTTTCTCCGTCTTATTTCGTGGCGGCAGCGAGACGTTCGCCAACTAGGCACGTCTGCCGCGGTCGAAACAATTGCTCTGTTCTAAATTAATTTAATATCCTCCCTTATTAGACGCGTCCCGGTGAGACTGAACCGGAATTATTGCCGCCGGGGCACGCTTCAGCGTAGAGTTTGCTTCGTCGCGTCGTTCCTACACGCATTTACATAACATTTGACAAATATTTCGCAGAATGGCCAATTCGGTGTGCATGCGTAATTTGGTTACTTTAATTTGGTAATTTGGAATTCGGCGAATGGTAACATTCCCGCGAGTCTGTTGTTGGCACTAGTTATTTCTCTCTTCAATGAAGCGGAAGTTAAGGAAAGTGATTAAGTAGCTCGTTCCACGATTTTTCAGAAATTGATTTAAAGTCCCGAAGGATGGTTCCAACGGCGGGTTCGCCTTTTCGTGTCGACACCTTGCTTCGCAACAGCGAGACGACAACGGCGACCAAACTCTTCGAGAAACTCGTAGGATAGTTGCATCCTGAAAGCGTTGCACTTGGCTTAACCCTAGCGTAATATTAGGCTATTAATGCCGTTGCTGTGTCGCTATTACCGCTAACGACTGTGTCGACTAACACGATTATCCGTGCGTGATTATCTTGAGAGTGCATAAACTCGGCCGGCGCTGATATTTATTGCTCCGCGCATTATTTGAACCGTTGCCGGACAGTCCCTGCGCGAACTTATAACACGCCACGCCAGGGAATATCGATCGGGATCATTGTACCGATGTGAAACATGCCTGCGGGCAAAGTAATCACGCTTTGAACGAATAATTATCGCTACTCGAATCAATGGAATGATGATTATTGTTACTCGAACGACTAGAATAATTATTATTTAACCGTAGTAGAACTCCAACCAATTGACTTTCAACGAAAGAAAATTTACGATCTCGATAAACGAAAATTTTCCTCGACAAGTGAAAATATTTACTCTTTAGATAAAAATCAATCGGCCCCCGTCATGTTCGAAATTTTTGACAGATTAACACACTCGCCCCCCCCCCCCCCTTACGCCGCTTCGACAGCAATTTTCCGTGAAATTGCTGGCGATCGATCACGATCGGCAACGATCGCTCGCATCATTGATAACTGTCCGTAACGCGGCAATCTCTGTTTGCAAAGGGATAATAATGGAGTAGGATATCCATGCCCGAAGATGTACGATATCGCGTACACTTAATAGGAACGCCGAGGGAAACGCTGTCCGGTTCCCCCGTTACGTGGATAAACTGCGGATTTCGGAGCCCCGCTGTTTATCGCGACCCAATCAGGCGCACGGTCGATCGTAACGAGCACGGTTCGACAACGCGTTTCCCTTCCGTTTTCCTCGGCTATCGCGAATGGCGGTGTAAACGTGTTGGGATTGAGGAGTATAGAAGAATTCGCTTCGCAAATGATTTATTTTTATTGAATAGTGCGCAGGGTGTGTCGTTATGCAAATATTTAGAGGGACGGATCGCTGAGGCGATTCTGAGCAACTTTTTCCTTTGCCGAAATCTTGCTTGAAGCTTCGTTTTCGAATTATTCGGGAAAAACGCTGACCCGATCGTAGCGCGCCCTCGACGGCCGCCTCGGACACTCTCGCCGCTGAGCGCGCGCTCCGATTGGTCAGTGTATTTTCGTTAATAACTCAAAAACGAAGCCTTTACCAACGTTTCGGCAAAGGGAAAAAGTTGTTCAGAATTGTCTCGCACAGTGATCCCTCAAACTATCTTCATGAGGCGGCGAAACATGTTAGCAGAAACACTTTCGTTTTAATTGTACAAGCTGGAAATTATTCGACGACCCGTTCGCCGATGTGTTTGCAGGTGTCTTGGGTGCGGAGGCAGAACAACGGCGAGAAGGTGAACCTGCTGACGGTGGCCCAGCAGACGTACATCGGTGATCCAAGGTACACGGTGAAGTTCCAGTACCCGGATAACTGGCGCCTGCACATCGAGCCCGTCAACAGCAGCGACGAAGGCCAGTACGAGTGTCAGATCAGCACTCATCCGCCCAAGTTTATCCACGTGAACCTTCACATCAACGGTGAGCGCCCTTTACCCATAAGATATTAGCAAAATTCAAGCCCTGGAAGATATTCGTAAGACATTCTTAAACAAACTAAGATCCAATCTCAAGCTCCAAACGAAAATGTAAACTTTCCCTTCCGTTTCGTTAACCCTTCCACGCTCCGCGTGCAGCCTAACGGTGCTTGCCAAGGAGAAGAAAGTGCATCGGTGTTCCCATGAGCGAGGCCGCGGGCTCGATGCAAATTAAAGGGAGGACGCAAACTCTCTCCGGGCGAAGATTCCCCCCGCCGTTGACGCTGGGGTATCGTTCGGATCGAACACCGGCGGAGCGGCAAAGGGCGGAGGGACGGCGGCAGGACAGAGCTGGAAACAATGGGAGGAAAGAAGCACTCAGGTATTCAGCGCGGGACGAAGGAAATTGGCTACGTTCCTGCTACTTTGCTGAACTACGGTGACACGGATCTAGCGTTGAGAGTCCGTCGCGGGAGGGATGAAGAGGCTCTACCAGGGCAAACGGGACGGAGGGCAGAGGAATCCAGGAACGGGTGTTACTCACGATTGAAGGAGGAGAGGAGTGAAGAGAGGTGTAAAAGAAGGAGAATGAAGGAAAATAAGAATTGTTAATGTACTTAATAAAAACTCTTCGCACTTTTCGATCCGATTAACAAAATTTGTTTGGTGCTGCTACGACCGTAGTAGAGTTCCGTGTTATTGAACGCGTATGCGTTATCATTCCTTAGAACTTTCCCCGCCTCCCTACTAACGAAATGAAATCAAAATATAGGCCATTAAACAATTCCCCGACAGAGCACTCGCGCCAGTTTAAAAGGCTAACGTCTCCCCTTTCGCATCACCGCCTAACTGCATTAGGAAACGGCGAGACAGGCCGACAGTGTCTAAGATAAAACACCTATCGGAGAGTCGAGGAGTCGGACGCGATAAGTAATGGAGCGAAACAGGAGTGGAGTCGGAGAGAAAAAGTAGCGGCGAAAGAGGGCGGCGGAGAACAGATGAAAACAGGTTCGGGAATTTCTGCTGCTGATCGGATAAATTGGGTTCGCTCGGCGAGTTTTTGTGGCCGGGGATCGCTTAGGAGTATAATTGAAGGCGAAGTGGCGCGGTAGTAGAATGGACGGTAGAGTCCTAGCGGCGGGCGTTCGAGAAGGAAGGCCCGGGAAAGCGGAAGGACTTCATTTCGCCTCGTCTTGGAAGGCTGGGGTCGGTGAAATAAAAGTGTACCCTCTGGACGGAGCGTAACGTTCCCCTTTTAAATGGTTCTACAGATTGGCACCACGGATACACTATGACTATATCTTGTGGTGGGTAGATGGAACTATTAGGTATCCCTATACTTCTTCATAAAAGAGTATGTCTAGAGTTATTAATGTGTTTTAGTAGATTAAGAATTAAAGTCAGTAACTCTTCTATTGTCCATTCTTCTATATTTTACTTGCTCCTCATTTAATTTACAACTACATTTCTATTACATCGTGCAAAATAAGATCTATTGCAAATTAATTTGTAAATACAATGTATAAGTAATGGTCCTTAAGTTTAAATATTATTTCTGTGTCATATTTTTGTTATAGATTTTGTATCATTCTTTCGTCAGAATTTTTATATTATATGAACAACATTATAATTTATTCGTCTTAAATTAATTTACAAGTACAATTTATAAGTAATAATCCGTAAGTTTAAATATTATTTCTGTGTCATATTTTTGTTATAGATTTTGTATCATACTTTCGTCACAATTTTTCTTTTCTACAAACAACATTATAATTTATTCGTCTTAAATTAATTTATAAGTAATAAACCATCAGTTTAAATATTATTTCTGTGTCATATTTTTGTCATACATTTTGTATTATACTTTCGTCACAATTTTTCTTTTCTACAAACAACATTATAATTTATTCGTCTTAAATTAATTTACAAGTACAATTTATAAATAATAATCCTTAAGTTTAAATATTATTTCTGTGTCATATTTTTGTTATAAATTTTGTATCATACTTTCGTCACAATTTTTCTCTTCTACAAACAACATTATAATTTATTCGTCTTAAATTAATTTACAAGTACAATTTATCAATCCTTAAGTTCAAATATTATTTCTGTGTCATATTTTTGTTATAGATTTTGTATCATACTTTCGTCACAATTTTTCTTTTCTACAAACAACATTATAATTTATTTATCTTAAATTAATTTATAAGTAATAAACCATCAGTTTAAATATTATTTCTGTGTCATATTTTTGTCATACATTTTGTATCATACTTTCGTCACAATTTTTCTTTTCTACAAACAACATTATAATTTATTCGTCTTAAATTAATTTATAAGTAATAAACCATAAGTTTAAATATTATTTCTGTGTCATATTTTTGTTATAAATTTTGTATCATACTTTCGTCACAATTTTTCTTTTCTACAAACAACATTATAATTTATTTATCTTAAATTAATTTATAAGTAATAATCCATAAGCTTAAATATTATTTCTTTGCCATATTTTTGTTATATTTTGTATCATATCTTCGTCACAATTTTTATATTACATAAACAATATTATAACTGATGTATCTTAAATTAATTTGTTTGTACAATGTATAAGCAATAGTTCTTGAGTTTAAATATTATTTTTGTGTCATATCTTTGTTATAAAGTTTGTATCACATTTTCTTATCATTTTTACAACATATTTTTGTTAGATTTTGTTTATTATTTAAATTACATTACAATTACATTATAATTACATTATAATATCATAGATTAATTTCTAAGAATAGTCTTAAGTAGTCTTTAAGCTTAAATGTTACTATTTTTGCAACTTGTATTACTAAAATGTTTAAATAAACGTTCAATAACAAGAACTCGCTCTGTTTTACTTTTTTAACGCCTGTCCACTCCTAGAAAAGCCTCCTCCAATTCCTTATGCAAGAAGTATCGTCGAGGAACATGCAATGCAGAATTCTGAAGCGAGAAACTTGTCAAAACAGTCCTGTTCATGAATAATTAACAAGCTCTCGGAATTTCCTGGAAAATGACGTCACATACGCCCCCAAATTTTTTGTTTTTCAACTTTGCTGCGTCAAAAAATCGAGTTCAATTCTCTGAAATCACGTTTTCGGCTAACTGCGTTCCCAAAGTATTTCTTTTGCAACTTTGTTGCGTCAAAATATCGAGTTAAATTTTCTAAAATCACGTTTTTGGCTAACTGCCTCCCCAAAGTATTTCTTTTGCAACTTTGTTGCGTCAAAATATCGAGTTAAATTTTCTAAAATCACGTTTTTGGCTAACTGCCTCCCCAAAGTATTTCTTTTGCAACTTTGTTGCGTCAAAATATCGAGTTAAATTTTCTAAAATCACGTTTTTGGCTAACTGCCTCCCCAAAGTATTTCTTTTGCAACTTTGTTGCGTCAAAATATCGAGTTAAATTTTCTAAAATCACGTTTTTGGCTAACTGCCTCCCCAAAGTATTTCTTTTGCAACTTTGTTGCGTCAAAATATCGAGTTAAATTTTCTAAAATCACGTTTTTGGCTAACTGCCTCCCCAAAGTATTTCTTTTGCAACTTTGTTGCGTCAAAATATCGAGTTAAATTTTCTAAAATCACGTTTTTGGCTAACTGCCTCCCCAAAGTATTTCTTTTGCAACTTTGTTGCGTCAAAATATCGAGTTAAATTTTCTAAAATCACGTTTTTGGCTAACTGCCTCCCCAAAGTATTTCTTTTGCAACTTTGTTGCGTCAAAATATCGAGTTAAATTTTCTAAAATCACGTTTTTGGCTAAGTGCCTCCCCAAAGTATTTCTTTTGCAACTTTGTTGCGTCAAAATATCGAGTTAAATTTTCTAAAATCACGTTTTTGGCTAAGTGCCTCCCCAAAGTATTTCTTTTGCAACTTTGTTGCGTCAAAATATCGAGTTAAATTTTCTAAAATCACGTTTATGGCTAACTGCCTCCCCAAAGTATTTCTTTTGCAACTTTGTTGCGTCAAAATATCGAGTTAAATTTTCTAAAATCACGTTTTTGGCTAACTGCCTCCCCAAAGTATTTCTTTTGCAACTTTGTTGCGTCAAAATATCGAGTTACATGTTCTAAAATCACGTTTTGAGAAATTCTTGGAAATGACGTCACAGTTCCAGGAATTGGAGCTATATAGCAAAATGGTGTTTTACGAAAATTTAACTCGATTTTTCGACGCAACAAAGTTGCAAAAGAAAAACTTTGGGGAGGCACTTAGCAAAAATCTTGCAAAATGGTGATTTTCGAAAATTTAACTCGTATTTTTGACCCAACAAAGTTGCAAAAGAAAAACTTTGGGGAGGCACTTAGCAAAAATCTTGCAAAATGGTGATTTTCGAAAATTTAACTCGTATTTTTGACCCAACAAAGTTGCAAAACAAATACTTTGGGGAGGCAGTTAGCAAAAATCTTGCAAAAATGGTGATTTCTGAAAATTTAACTCGATTTTTTGACCCAACAATGTTGCAAAAGAAAAACTTTGGGGAGGCAGTTAGCAAAAATCTTGCGAAATGGTGATTTTTGAAAATTTAACTCGATTTTTTGACGCAACAAAGTTGCAAAAGAAAAACTTTGGGAACGCAGTTGGCAAAAATTCTGCAAATTGTAATTTTTAGCCAATTTAAGTGGATTATGTGGCAGGAAGGGGAATTGGTTTTTCTGCAGTGGACAGGTATTAAAAAACAACAGCAGGTAACTTGTTTTAATTCACTGGACATTTATTTAAACATTTTAATAATGTACAAGTGATAAACTTTGAGTAATTAATAAGATTAATAAGATTAATAAGACTAATAAGACTAATAAGACTAATAAAACTAATAAAACTAATAAATCTAACAAAACTAATAAGATTAATAAGACTAATAAGACTAATAAAACTAATAAAACTAATAAAACTAACAAAACTAATAAGATTAATAAGACTAATAACACTAATAAGATTAATAAGACTAATAAAACTAATAAAACTAACAAAACTAATAAGATTAATAAGACTAATAACACTAATAAGATTAATAAGACTAATAAAAGTAATAAAACTTAGAAAACTAATAAGACTAATATAAAAGTAATAAAACTAAGTAATATAAATAGAAAATAGACTAATAAACCTAACACAATTAGTAATTAATAATGTATTATTACACTGTTAATAGTAGTAAATACTAATGTTAATAATAATGTATCCAGTAAACGCCATAAGTCTTCTTTAGTAACAATGAAATGCATAGACCATTGTCCACTGTCCGCTTCTCGTCCAAGGAACCTGTGCACACAAAAATATACATTAACTAACCGTTTATTACACATAAATGAATGTAGTTTGATCTAAATGGAAGAGACTTAACTCAGGAAATAATTAAAAGTAAAGGGAAATAATAGAAAACTTAAATAATTAAAGGAGAGAGTTGGTTCGCCTATGAATTTCGTGGATCGACTACCAAATGCCACAGCAACGAAATGAAATTGAACAATAATGCTTGAATTACCAAAATGTTAAAAGACCCAAGTGCGAAACGTACGAAGAAAGTAGAGTGACATTCGTGCATGCAAAAGTAGCAGGAGTACTAGTAACGTGAAAATCGATGCGTTTCGGACACGGTCCCTTAATATTTCTCCATTAACGAGATTCGTTGTTTCGTAAAAGGCTGCTGCTTGACAGCGTGCACAGGTACTTACGCGTTACACGGTACACGGGGCTGATATATCCAGCCGCGTTCCTCTTGATTCCGCGTGGAACCAGCTTGATAAAAACTCGGGGAAAGCACGGCCGACGAGGTGGAACGCGGGTGAATCCTGTATTATCCGGTGGCCGAGCGGGCGGAGTGAACAGTTGCCGTGGAAGAACATTTTCCGGCATCCTATTCATGAGGTCGAACGCTCAGATTTGTAGGAGGCGTCTCTGAAATGGGGAAGTCAACATTTTAGTAAAGATCCAGCGCAACACGGTGAAAATGATAAACATAATATAGCTGGGAATGTTAACAATATGTTTATTTTCAGAAGAGTGGTATGATTTTAAGAAATAATATTTGGCAAATTCTCTACAACGTTGAAATAGTAGGAAAGTGCAATGTTTAAAAAGAAGCGAATGGAAATACAAAAGATTTATGTACCGTTAAAAGTACAACATAAAATTGGATCTTGGATTGTTAAAAATAATCAGTCTAGAGTGAAAGGGGTTGGCTCTATACTTTCCTTGAAGAAGCCTGTACAGTAAAAACATCGAGCTAAAGATCCAGCAGAGTGGGATAAATAAATGTGAAGCAATTTGCATAGTATACTAATCATAATTAAAAGAAAAATTATATACAGCTGGGAATGTTATCGATGTGTCTATTTAGAAAAAGAAATATGGTTTCAAGAAATCATAGCATTTGGCAAATGCTCTACAGTGTTAAAATAGTACAAGAGTTTTATTAAAATATAAAAGATCTATGGTTTATTAAAAGTACAACACAGAATTGGATCTTGGGCTTTCTAAAGTAATCAGTCTAGAGTGAAAAGGGTTGATTCTATACTTTCCTTGAAGAAGCCTGTACAGTAAAAACATCGAGCTAAAGATCCAGCAGAGTGGGATAAATAAATGTGAAGCAATTTGCATAGTATACTAATCATAATTAAAAGGAAAATTATATACAGCTGGGAATGTTAACGATATGTCTATTTAGAAAAAGAAATATGGTTTCAAGAAATCATAGTATTTGGCAAGTGCTCTACAGTGTTAAAATAGTACAAGAGTTTTATTAAAATATAAAAGATCTATGGTTTATTGAAAGTACAACACAGAATTGGATCGTGGAATTTCTAAAGTAATCAGTCTAGAGTGAAAAGGGTTGATTCTATACTTTCCTTGAAGAAGCCTGTACAGTGGAGACATTTTTCTTCCTCCTGGCTCCTTGCTGCCAGCGTACATGCATTTCTCTAGGACCCTCGTACTTCTGGACCTGGACGCGGTCCAAGGAGTGAAGGAAGAGATTTCGAATCGAAGCTCGGTCGTTAAACACACGTATGCACACCACCGGTGATGCATTACCTTTATGAAATGAAAAATTTCAACACGAGCTCGGCGTAGAGCATGTCAATGGCGTCGTTTATTGGATCCGAATCATCGTCTCCACTATTTTTAGGGAAGAGAAGATCGGGTAAATAGTTTTGACGAACTGTTGGGTGTAGTTCAATGGAAAATAGTATGCGTTTCATTTCACATTGATTTTCTTTAGACACTATGCTAATATACTGCAGTTTATTGGACTGTTCATGATTTGGAAGACAAAATGGTCGACGAGTAGATGAAGCGTTTAAAGTAGCATCAGTAATATTTGTTTTTATATTTCAACATGTTAACAGTTGAATCTTAATTCAAGCAATGGAAACATTTCATTAATCGTTGTACACTGAATTATTGGCTATACTTTATAAATTGCAAAATGCCTAAAGAGGCAATGAAATGTTTTATAAATTGCAAAATATACTCAATAATTCAGTGTACAATGATTAATGAAATGTTTCAAGTGCTTGAATCAATATCAAATTGTTAAAATGTCGAAATGTTCAAATATTACTGATATTACTTAAACATTTCACCTACTTAAATTGATTAATCACCGAAAGCATTTCTACAATTAACACAGGATAACGTTTACCGTGCCGAAACGACATTCATCAGGTTTACTCGGGCAAACATCTCCCCGAGTCCTTTTCCACTGAATTTCCCTTAATAAAAGAAAAAAAAAAGGCAGCACTGCTTGCCGATAAATCCACGGAAATCGCTCAGGACCGAGATTCATAGTATTATTCAGCGTTATTAAGCAAACGCGATTTGTATTCGTCGTGCGGGCTGCAGTCTGTATTCGTAGAAAATCGTTGGAACTCTTGGAGAACGAACTCCTTCTGATTTCGCTCGATGGTGCCCGCGGTTTTCGGACGACCGCGCCCGTTGCATTAGAAACTTTCGTATTGGCGACGGTCCAGAAGACGACGGATAAAAAGCCACGTGCCAAAACGTTGCATGCTCCTACGTGTGAACACTGATATGTTCAATGTATTGTCAATAGTCGTGCGTGTTAAGAAAAGGGTTTGAAAGTGTTCAAGGGTGATCCCTTTAATATGCATATTATATCCAGTGTATTAAATAGGAGGCAGTGTTGCAATTATTTAGGCAGTAAAATATTGAATTTTTCATTATTCCATTTATTCTATTACAGATATTACATGGCAATCTTCAATAATTAATATGGGAGGCATAGAACTATCAACCCCTTCGTTTCTCGACAACGAAATGCTAAACATTTGTAGCCTGCTGTCTTTGCAAATAATTGTTTAACTCAATGAATCATTAGCGCCATGAAACGAGACATATTCTAATCATGTTCATAATTTATACTCGAAGATAGAGACGTTCCCCGAATCAGCAGACTTAATGTTAACCAACGTTTACTCGCAGCCCGCCTAATGCGTCCCTTAATGGAATTTCCAGCGCCGTCCGTCCAAATAGTGGACGCCTTGGGTGAACCGCTGAGGGACAAATACTACGAGGCCGACAGCACCATCGAGCTGCTGTGCGTTGTGCGCCATATAGCGATGCAAGTGCAGTACAGCGTCGTCCAGTGGCTTCACGGCAACAGAGTTTTAAACTACGACACGACTAGGGGTGGTATCAGGTGACGCAAAACGTTTACTTTGCTCATACATCCCGTTGCATTTTTTCAATCAATTTTTTTGTTTCATCTTCGATCGTCGCATCCGAAATGTTTACTTCTTGCGAGTTGCCGTTGGGGAATTGTTCGAGTTTGAAAGAGATTAATTAATAGCGTCAAAGGGAAGATTGTAATATGCTATTTCAAACAATTAAGAAGCATTCTTGCTTGGAAAATAACATTTACAAGAACACACCTTTGTGTTTTGCTGAGATTATTAAAAGGGTGAATAGTTTCAAGTGGAATTTATTACATAAACATCTCGCATTGTTTTTGTCAAGGTTTCACATTCGGGTATTAATTATTAATTCATGGAAATTGAGGCCTCGTAAAAGAATTGGCTTAAAGTCAATTTCGATGCAAATGTTCTTGGGGGAAAAAAAAGGAAACATATATCCAATGCATTTGAGCGGATATTACAGAACCGCAGAGTTTCGCAATGGTCGGACGACCAAGATCGCATCAGTCCGCTCAAGCGATTCTAACATATTCTGTTCGACGAGAGAAATTGGAGTCGATTCAATTTCACCTTTTCCGCGCGCATCGTCGAATAAGTTTGTGGCCGCAAGAAGAATTCATTATCCCAGTTCCGTCTAATTGAAAACGTTCGCCATTTGCCACCAGGTTCGGATAAGAGGAATATCAAAGAAAGTATACCAGTCATTTGTCAATGTAAAATAGGAAGGCGATACAAATGTATCATTATTAAAATAAACTAAACTAAAGCCAGTGAAACTCTGGTCTTCCCGCATTGTCGATAAAAGAATTATTAAAAAACAAAGCACTGGCCAGCAGAATCAATTTCCACCGTTGAACAACGAAATGATTTGCCACAATTTCACGAAATCGCAACTACTTTGTTCCCTGGCCGACGCGCTAGAAGCTCGACGATATAAATCAACGCACCGCGTCTCATAACTCAATACAAGCGAGTACATCAATCCTGCGAGCATTCCCCGCTAGCCCTATTGCGGCGCAAGCGATGCACAAAACGCGGTGCGCGGCCGGAGCTTGGGAACGGAGGAGAACGCTCCGCTGTTACGTTCGGAAGTCGGGCTACGGGGATCCGGCATTGTCCGATTGCGGCCTAAAAGCAGCTTTCGCGGCCCGCTAGCTATGCCGCGGATACGAGCGATCGCGCCGGGCACCTCGTCATAAATCATGCACGACGGCCGTTCGCTTTACGCGCGACAATCCTGCGGCTGGCTGGAGAAATCGCGTTACAGCAAAGCTGCATAATCCGGCGTCGACGATCGGAAGGGGGATGGTATACAAATTCCGTCCCTCTGTGTCTTGATACTTGGGGGGGGGGGGGGGGGGGGAAGTATACAGGTAGGTACGCCCGGCTTCGAGAATTAACGGATGCTGGCAATTAACGCGCGTGTGTGTATATATCGGCGTTTAAGATTGCGAGGAGTAGTTGGTAATCAGGGGGTAATTAGGATAATCGAGATTGAAACAGTTGAATTTGTTAGAAATTGGGCGAAGAGGTTTTGGACACTGATAACTGGACCCTGACTGGAAACCGATAACTAGACACAGACTGGACACTGATTGGACACTGATAACTGGACCCTAATAACTGGACCATAATAATTGGATCCTGACTCGACACTGACTGGACACTGATAACTGAATCCTGATTGGACACTGATAACTGGACCCTGACTGGACGCTGATAACTGGACCCTGACTGGGCACTGATAACTGGACCCTCATTGTACACTAATAATGCTCGGAGATATGTGAAGGAATGTGAGAAATGATAATTTGTTAGAAATTGTGTGAAGAGGCCGTGGACACTGGTAACTGGACCCTCATTGAACACTAATAACACTCGGAGATATGTGGAGGAATGTGAGAAATGATAATTTGTTAGAAATTGTGTGAACAGGCCGTGGACACTAGTAACTGGACCCTGATTTAACACTAATAATGCTTGGAGAAACGCTGAGCAATGTGAATAAGAATAATTTGTTAGAAATTGTGAGAACAAGACACTGGTAACTGGACCCTGATTTGACGCTAATAATGCTGGAAGAAACCTGGAGGAATGTGAAAAAGGATACTTTGTTAGAAATTATGAGAAAAGGTCCTGGACCCTGACTGGACACTGATAACTGGACCCTGGCTGGACACTGATAACTGGACCCTGGCTGGACACTGATAACTGGACCCTGATTGGACACTAATAATGCTGGAAGAAACCTGGAGGAATGTGAATAAGAATAAACAGAAATGTGCAAATTGACAATTTGCAACTTTCATTTTGAAGGAATTATGGAATATTTAACAAAGAAGAAATGCCAAGTATTTTCTTTTTACTTGCTAAATATAATGTGAATATTACTGAGGGAAAAAGCGACGTACGAACGGGAGTGAATAAGGAAAAGAACAAAAGGGGTGGAAGAGAATGAATTCCATCCATCCTCGGTGCATTAACGCGAAACTGAAAGAAAGCTAGGGGTTGCTTAACATCGTGGATCAAGGAGCAATCGTCCATTCGCCGGTGATAACGAACGGACAAATTGCGAACTGCGGAAAGTTTTTCAATTAAAGACCGCCAACCTTAGTCTGTATTATCTCACGACTGGAATGAAACGAAGAGGAAAGCGTTTATTGTCGACCTCGAAGCAAAGTGTCCCGAATAAAAACTGGGGTGTTAAACGCTTGACAGCTGTAAATTATTAAGTATAACAATCAAATCGTTAGCATTAAATGTTGGGGACCAATTATTAGAAGTGTGGTAAATAAAAGGGGGTGGCAAGAAGCAACGAGATAAATATAATAGTTACACACAAATGAAATGAACTGATAATAATAAGTAGAGAAATTCTATGGGGTTGATTTGATTTTCTGTTGATATCAAAATCTCTCGTGGCAGTTTCCCTTGGAAATATTCTCGTTTCAACACCGGTGCGCATATGTTTCAGTGTGAAAACGGACCTAATGGAAGAGGGGGCCAATTCGACTCTCAGCATAGCGAGGGTGGGACCAGCTGACAGTGGGAATTACACGTGCCATCTCACTACCATGCCCGATCAACCTGCCACTGTTCACGTGCACGTGCTGAACGGTTAGAACAATTACTTGTCTCGCTAGCTACAAGACACAGCTCGCACTTGATTGCAAATAACAAGAATATAGTTGACAAATGTTCGATGGACAAAATTGGAACGAAGAATTGGACGAATCAAAGTGGACACTATTTTTCTGTTTTTCTTTCATAACAATCTGTCCAACCTTAAAAATCTGTACTATTTTTTTTACTGTCTTCGGTACATTATCTCCAGTATAATAACTTCAATTCTAAAGTTTATTATAATACATACTGTCCATAATACATTGTTAACGCACACCAAACCGTTCCACTCTGATTTCGTTTTCCTTCGCTCCGTACTCGTATTTGTTATACACTATTTGCAAAAGGCTCGGCTATATCGGGATTTGCCATAGCGGATTTCAATGAAAACCAACAATCCACGGTTCTATTGAGCTCGAAAACGAACACGCCATCCGTTCCATCGTTCCAGGCTCGTGCTAAACGCGAAGCAAGCTTTCGCCAGAGAAAAAAGTTTAGCTTGTAGCGTTTTAAAATTGGGGGGGAAAAAGCTACGTCGCGCAACAATGCTCCCATCGCTGGAAGATTCATTTATTCGCGATGCATATATTCCGTCACCGTTTTTCAATTCGTAGCTTTAGACGTTAAAAGGGATATCAAACGAACGTTTAATTAAAGTAATTCAACTCGCTCGTCCGAGCGTTCATAATAAAAGATTTTATTAATTTCATCGCGCTAATCAACTTCCGGCAGATCTTAATTTCCACACGCCTTGCGCGTGTCTAGTAATTATTCTCATTTGTTCGTGTCAGCGGTGGGCATATGATTTCTAAATAAGACGTGTTTGAATAACTAGTAAACTAATTATACAACGCACGCGTATAATTGATTATGGAATCGGCTGGCATTGATGTGTGCGCACGCGTTTATTTGATCAACCAGTTTATAGTAACCTGATAATTAATTCCAATTGAATATTAGCAAATATTGCAACGAGCAACGAACTTGTTAAACATATTAACTATTGCGGATTGTTGTTATTTCGCTCGGTTGAGATAGTTTCCAAAACCTCAGGGATTGTTTTAGGGGATGGTTTAAGGGTGGAATATTTAACTAAATAAAAACAGCTGGCAATAGATCTTGTTTGTTTAAAATATCGCTTGAGGGCAACCTTTTGGAAAGGGGGCAGCGGTGTTTGAATGTACTTAAAGTTTCCAAAATGTCGGCAACTTTTTTAGGGGACGATTTAAGAGTGGAATATTTAACTAAATAAAAACAGCTGGCAGTAGATCTTGTTTGTTTAAAATATCGTTCGAGGGCGACCTTTTGGAAAGGGGTAGCTGTGTTTGAATATACTTAAAGTTTCCAAAATGTCGGCAACTATTTTAGGGGACGATTTAAGAGTGGAATATTTAACTAAATAAAAATAGCTGGCAATAGATCTTGTTTGTTTAAAATATCGTTCGAGGGCGACCTTTTGGAAAGGGGTAGCTGTGTTTGAATATACTTAAAGTTTCCAAAATGTCGGCAACTTTTTTAGGGGACGATTTAAGAGTGGAATATTTAACTAAATAAAAATAGCTGGCAATAGATCTTGCTTGTTTAAAATATCGTTCGAGGGCGACCGTTTGGAAAGGGGTGGCGGTGTTTGAGTGTACTTGACGGTGTTTCAGGAGAAAGCTTAGCCGAGCTGCACCACGGTTCAGCGGAGAGGGCAACTGCGAGCGGCTCGCTGCTCCTACTATCCGTTCTCCTCGTCCGGGTACAACAGGTGCTGAGATGAAGGGTCGTCGACGTTCCCTGCGTACCGGAAGGGGCGCGAACCGAGCATCGCGACGCCCCAGTCACAATGTCTGACGTTCCGTGGCACGGCGTCGCAACACAATACGGACTTTTATATTATCGTTGGAGAATGGACGTAGCCGTGTGGACGGGCGAGCGACGAACGCGAACGAAGTGGGGGGTGGGAAAAATGCGGGTGAAAACGAGGGCTGAAACGCTGCGAGATAGAACGGCCTGTAGCTAAAGGTTGGCAGCTGTGATTCACCATTGTCTCCTCGCGCCGATTGAAAGTGACTCTTTTTACACGCGCCAGTTTCTGTAGCTACGATGATACGCTCTCTCGAAACTCTCTGTGAAGCGACTCAACTTCGCCCCTTTGTTCCGTCGAGACCCACCCCTTGGGAACGCTTCGAATGGGACTCGAGTCTAATCTTTAATTTCGAACAGATTGCAAATATTAAAACGGCTATTAGATACAGAATACAAATTAAGATTGATTGCAAATTGTTCTTGACACAATTTTATTGCAATATCTGAATGTTTAGAAAACACCTGGCCAAGTGAAAATTACTTGAACGTGGCCCAAACTGCCAGTGGAACGAAACTCTAGTCTAATCGTTACTTTGAGCCAGCATTCATTTAAAAATTCCACCTTGAATGATGCTCGTTTGTGACTTAACTTTTTCGCCCGACAAAGTGGCGAAAACAGTTTGGGACAAATGGGTATTATTAAAGGAGGACTGCAGAATGTAGAAGATCAGTTAGAAATTGTTGTAAGTTGTTGCTGGTGGTTCAAAGGCTCAAGGAGGGAGGGCAGAGTTTTATTGGGGTCTTAGAATTTTTTAGAAAATACAAATTACTTTAAACGTGGCTGGAATTATCAGTGTTATCCAGTTTTGTAAAGGCCGAGGTTGCATGAAAGAGGCCGGAAGGCGGGCATCGTGTGATAATCGATGGCAGATTAGTTACTGCAAAGTTGCATTTGCCAGTAAATTGCTCGGTCGCGGCTGGAATATCGAGAGAGTGATAAAACGTCGAACGTGTCCGACATATGCTTGACCCTGTTCACTGGAACGGGAACAGTATGCTTCGTAACATCGACTGCTTGCACCGTTAAATGTTTGTGCCTGCACTTTATTGGCATGTGAAAGTATCATTCGCGAAGCGTTTTATTGTTTGTTCTTCTTAATAGCGGAAGGGGAATGATTTACATACGGTTAAGAGTTCTGTAAAGATAATCCAAAGTCCGAGTGGGAAATTAAATGATATTCACATATTGTTACGTAGCTTATGATGAAGTTCAAAGAACCAAGTCTGATGAATTAAATACCGGGGTAAAATATTTCATATTATAATACTGTTGATCGAACGGAACATTGATATTGTTCAAAGATGATTGTCGCGAGTTAACAAAGTCCCTTCGTTTACGAATCAAGTATGAATTGTTTGTAAAGTGTTCTACAGCGATTTTGTACGTTTCGAACGGGCACAACGGGGAGTGGAACGAGAAATTGTTAATAACAACTGCCAACCGAATCTCAGGCGCACTAATTAAGCAGAGTATCGAAAAACCGAGAACATCTGTATCGAGGGGCTGATTGAAAAGTAATACTCGAATTCGATATAAGATTCAAAGTTTTCGCCAGTGGTGAGATTATGAAATATACGATATGCGTTTTACAAGACTTTGTTTCTTTCTTCTGCACACCCTCCTATCCTGAAAACTACATCCGGATAATCTTGCGAGATGAAAAAGTACTCTATGCTTTTGTTCTATCGTGCTGTTCTGTTAAAAAATTGATTCTAGATTCATTCTGTTAATTTTCCTAAGTTATCAATTGTTCTAATTCTTCTAACTTTCCCATTTTGTCTAATTCTTCAGTTTTTCTAATTCTAACTTTCTCATTTTTCTAATTCTTCTAGCTTTCTTACTTTTCCTAATTTTTCTAATACTTCTGATTTCCCTAATTCGTCTAATTCTTCTTATAAAACACAGCACGCGTGTCGTTCTAAATAAATACTGCATTGACCATAATTGGTGAACAACAGCAGGGTAAGGATCTAACTAGTTTTCAGACGATCGCGTGCCTGTCGATCTTTCCTACCCTTCGTCAAGCTCTATGCACCGTAAAATCGATCCCCAACTGCTGCACATGAACAGACAGGAGGGCTGATTAGACAGCCACTTAAAGTTATTCCAGGGAAGAAACTTCTTGCTGTATGTAGGTCGATTTCTTAAAGTCTGATGACGCTTCGATTCAATTTATTCGTCACAATCGAACGAAATGCGATTTATATTCAATAGACGAATACGTAAGAACTCGCAGATCTAATTGAAGAATTGAAGAATTTGCTGCTTGAATACTCGAATGCTTGAATGCTCGAATACTCGAATGCTTAAAGACTTCAATGCTTGAATGCTAGAATGCTTGAATACTCGAATGCTTGAATACTCGAATGCTTGAATACTCGAATGCTTGAATACTCGAATGCTTGAATACTCGAATGCTTGAATACTCGAATGCTTAAATACTCGAATACTTGAATGTTTGAATACTCGAATGCTTGAATACTCGAATGCTTGAATACTCGAATGCTTGAATACTCGAATGCTTGAATACTCGAATGCTTGAATACTCGAATACTTGAATACTCGAATACTCGAATACATCACTACTCGAACACTTCACACCGTGACTATTTTATTTAAATTTACGCCTGCTTCAGCACTATCCCAGAAATTGCAGTATATTTAACAAAAGTGACAAGCGAAAAACGCAAAATGCTTGAAATATCCCTATAAATATCGATTTCATCGCTGAACGATAATTCGCTCGCACCCTCGGACCAGGAATAAATTTTTCTGCCCTATTTTCGCCCGGCTTTTTTGTCGCCGGTCCCTCGTAATTCAAGTTTAGCATCGCGCGCGCCCCTCTCGCTTTCGAAACAGTCGCGATTCGGGAGGCCAGGAAGCGTAATACGCAGTGGTAAATAATGATCGCGACAGCAGGGTTTCCCGCTGATTATTTACGACCGCGCGGTTTCTCGATGTGTATCGAAGGTAATTAATAATCGGACAATAAACGAACCGCAATACCGATCCCTGGGGAAGAAAAGTCGCCCACCCCCATTTCTCTGCCCTGCTCTCCCTTTGCGTCCTTCGTTTATTGCTGTTTCTATCACCAAGTACATATTTATACATACACCATATTTCATCTAATTAATTTATTTATATCTCTTTTTGTCTCTCATCTTTTCAGAAACGTTCTTTCCCCGACAGTTTCCTCTGTAATATTTATTATTACATTTCGTCACTCTTTTTCTCTTATCAGCTGCGTTTAATTTATTATTAATATTTCGCTCTTCCTTTCTCCCGTCACTTTCAACCCTTTCCGGCTACCGCGTTCGGAAAAGGAGAAATCAATTCCCCGTCGCGTTTCCTCGGCCCACCCCCCGACACCATTGTATCATCGGGCTATCGTTCTCGGCCGTTAATCTAAACTCTGGACAAGACCAAACGCGAGATATTGCGTCGAATATTAGGTGGCCGTTCATCATCGCTTACCAGCGGGACGCGGACGAGTGTAAATCGCCTCGTTTGTTTGTTTTTTTCCCGCACCCCTCCCCATGAGAAGCACACGGATTGATTGGCTATCGGCGCGCAATCAATCGCGACAACGATTAACGAGCCTCCTTCGATTCGTATCAATATCGGCGGTATTTCATTTCTCGGCCCGGGGAGAAGTTTATTTATTTTCGAACCGTGCCCTCACCCCCGCCGGCGCCGAACACGATCTCCACGGTGCCTCCTTGTTCCGAGGGAGGGGACGTGCCGCGCATCCGCTATCGCGTTTTCGCGAAACACCGGTTAAGATAACTTATGTAATAACGCGATATTTCATACGCGACGCACGTACGCGTACGACTCTCGCACGCGTCCCTCCTTTTCCGGGCTTCGCCCCGTGCACGACTGCGACGGGGAAGCGATTCGAAGGTGTTGGGGATTCGAGGATTTTCCAAACGCTACATACGTACAATTAAAATAATAATGATAGTAATATGTGTAATGTAGCCTGAATTATTCGCTCGGAGGAAATTCGTTAATGTCTAGACTCCGGACGCGTTTATAGAAAACTTAAAGATGCAGAAATAGGCAGAGTGCGCAGAATGTGGAAAAATGTACGAAGTATCTAAATTGTTATGCGTTTTATAATATCTACTTGTCGTTACTACATTCTCAAAGATATGAGTTCGTATAAAAATCCGCAGTCTCTTAATAGCAATAATTCAGTAATATCTGTAATCGATTATTAAGTGAATCGTTGATTTATTAATACAATTGTGCCATTAATATATTTGTGAACGGGTGTCTCAAGATATGAAAATGTATCTTAACTAATAGCCATCGAATTTGGAACCATTCGACGACAAACTTTCTAAAGGAAAAGATTCACGTCGATTTTAGTTTTTCATATTCCACCACACCCTTTCTTCCCTTTTCCTAAAACGCAAACTTTGCGTGGAAACAGCGACGTGTCTCCTCCCGTGTCTCGTTTATTAATTCAATTGGAACATGCACGGGGACAGCGTCGTTCCGACGAACGTTAAGAAACGGACAATCGTCCAATGGGTTTGAAAAGAGGACAAATTGCCCCGAGCTCTTCGTTCCCCCGCTTTTTCTCGCGATGTCGTCTACAATGGGGATACGATCGGGTTCCGGGTCGATTGTGTCGCGATGATAAAGACGGGGATTAGGGTTTTTTTACACGCATTCCGAGGCACAATCAGAAAGGCAATTTGCGAGCTTTTTCTCGGTGGCTGTCAGAATGTTTGGCACTACGACAAATGGGCGAATCGTTTGATGATATTTGAGAGGATCTTTGTATGCTCCAGTTGGGGAATAGTATTCAGATGTGGATTAATGGGGAGTTTTGTAATCTATTGAATCCTGAGAGTGAATTGAATGAGTGGAATGAATCGAATGAGTCGAATGAATCGAATGAATTGAATGAATTGAATGAGTCGAATGAGTCGAATGAATCGAATGAGTCGAATGAGTCGAATCAATCGAATCAATCGAATCAATCGAATCAATTTTAAATCAAGTAATTCACAATCACCAGTACAATCAGTATTAACAGTCGTCAATGCAGCGCAAAACTTTTTCTAATTCATTGACAATACCGCGAATTAATTAATACTGCAAATTAATCAATTAATACTGTTTTACCGAGAGCTCCACTAACGGCATTTTATCATTGCATAAACCTGCACAGGGGAAAAAACGCGTCACTGAAGCGGACATCGTCGCGGTAATGGAATGGCGGAAACGATTAGAAAACCCGAAGGGCACTCGGCAATTACAGGCAATTTTATGGCGATAGTATCGACCGTGCGATGCATAAGTATCGCACGCATATTAACATCTAAATCGCTCGCGGAATTCCACGCGTGCGAACAAAGGTGGACGAATTTAGAGAGAGAGAGAGAGAGAGAGAGAGAGAAGAATAACGAATCGACGCGCGAGTCGTCTTCCCTTCGAATCGCCAGTCGATTTCCGCGGCGAGAACTATTTGCAGCGAACCGGGAAAATGAAAATTCTTTTCGAAACACGTAGAAATTTCCAATCGTAATAATAAAAGAGAGGAATAACGATCGAGATGTCAGACATTTTCAACGTGTCCACAGATGAATATTCTAATACAAAACGGTACAAAGCGACAGTGTAAAAGTATAAAATAATGATGATTCATGGCGATAATTAAAGTTTGTAAAATTAATAACGCGAGTTTCCAAGCCGAACGTTACTTTTTGTTTTTCTCTTTTCATTTGCCCGCTTTTTGCTGCCCCGATAATTATTATCGTCTCATCGCGATAATGACACCGGTTCCCCACATATTGTAATTGTAAGATCGGAGAAAAAAAAAAAGGAGAACCTGCTGGCAAAGAGGACGGTCCAAAGAACGCTTCGCTCCTCGTGCCGGACTTACTGTCGCTCGTGATCGCGGTCTTAAAGGATTATTCTGCTGATTTTGAAGGGAAGAGAGTGCGGCGAGGAAAAATAATCCGAGAATCGTTTCGTTGCCTACGAGGCGTTGCGTTTCGAGTGATGTTTTTTGTGAATTCAGTGAATCGAGCACGAGAACGCTGTGAGAGTGAATTTAGTATCGATACTTCTTCTCGAGTGAGATGAGTTTTTAATAAAGTTGCGCTTACTTAACGAGCTAGTTAAGTTTAAATAGAAAAGTTGCGCCTTATAGGAGAACAGCTGGTGTACATTTCGAAAGGGATGGAGGATGTAAGAAGGCAAGAAGCGGATTAGGGTCAACGAAGAACAGAATGAAATTAAGATAGAAACATGGAGATTGATATCTATGTTATGAAAGTGGTAGCATTGTTTAAACTAATGGGCCAAGCCTTGCGCGTGACAGATTACGATAACGATACTTTTCTAAACTGAGACACTTTTCGAAGAAGCATGATCACTTATAAAATCAGAGACGTGAGAACTGCAGCTTAACAAATTGCATATTGCATATTACGTGACGGGCAGTGGTGTGAAAAGAAACAAACTATTACACGCTTCTGTGATCATCCCAAGGAGGACGATAATCGGTAAGCTCGCTAATTAAATTAAACGATCAAGTATTGATATACCAAAGGTTTCAACTAAAATGATAATCGCTGTAAACATAATTTTCGAATGGCATTTCTATCTCGAACAACTAACAGCTTGGCCGGCATTGCATTCTTTCGCAAACAATTACTCTGTCATACTGAATGGCAAATGATAAAAATAGAATGATATATTACGCTTGCTCGATTCCGATGTCTGTTCGATATAAATGGAAACTAGTTCTGCCGTCGAATGATCAATGTTTTCGCCTTTCTAGCTTCTCCATATTTAAACGCGCGGTACTACGAGTACTGATACTACGAAACGTTTAAGCTCTTCCTAAATGAACTTACTGCAACGATCTTTCGCTGAACGAAAGCCCCTTTGTTTTCGTACGAACGGGCCGATGTCACGCAATCGCGGACGCGAATCGCTGGCCGCCGTGGAATCATGATATCACGCTCGAATATTTTAATCGCAAATAACACCTGTTTGCGCGCAGTAGCACGTTGCCGAGGCGAACAATAGGAAGCTGGTCAATGCCGGGGGTTGACCTGGCTTCCGCTCGACGATTATTCACGCGACGCACAGAGAACAGTAAAAAAAAAGAAGAAGAAACGGGTGCAAAAATGTGGGGGATATGCCACGGTAGCATTAACAATAATGAACACAATTGTAACGGAAGTGTTGATTCATAATCCAGCCCCTGTAAATATCACAAAACCATGAATATTTTACGGAGCGATTGTTGAGGCAATTTCGAACAAGTTTTTCCTTTGCCGAAATGTTGGGTAGGGCTTCGTTTTCGAGTTATTAACGAAAATACACTGACCAATCAGAGCGCGCGCTCAGCTGTGCGGGTCGCCGTCTAATTGGTTCAGTCTTTCTCGCGAATAATTCGAAAACGAAGCTTCAGCCAACATTTTGGCGAAGGAAAAAGTTGTTCAGAATCGCCTCAGCAATCGTCTTGCAACATTTGCGCAATACTAATTTCCTTTGAAACGCAGCGAAAGTAATAATACAGGGACAGCCGCTCTCCGATGAATTGAATCGCCTTTAATTCCTACCCTCGCGCTAAACCTTCCTTGCAGCATCACTGTGAACGCGACCAACCGGCTAATAGTCAGCGACAATGATCCAGACCAAGAGGAGGGAACAGCAGGGAAGATGACAGCGTACCCAGAGCCGTCGAGCAATATTTCGACAACCGTGTTACCAGCCTGCGACAACCTGACAGACATCGTCGACCACTACCGCGGCCTTGACCTGGCCCTGGGCCCTGGGCCGTGGCGCAACGTCAGCGAGTTCGACCACCTGTTCGCGGAGGCTAACGCGACATGCCTGGAACACGCGCCGCAGCTGACCAACGCCACTCTGTGCAAGGTGATCGTACTGTCCTCGATGGCGATCCTCGGCTTCCTGGCGAACGCCGCGACTATCTACTCGATCGCCAGGAACCGGCGAAAGTTTCACACCTGGTCGGCGATCTACACGTTGATCCTCCATCTGGCGGTGGCCGATCTATTGGTCACCGTGTTCTGCATAGGGGGGGAGGCCGTGTGGAGCTACACCGTCGCATGGACATGGGGAAACGTGTCCTGTAAACTGTTCAAGTTCTTACAGGTGTTCAGCTTGTACCTGAGCACGTTCGTGCTGGTGCTGATCGGCGTCGACAGGTTCTTCGCCGTCCGGTACCCTATGAAAGGGCTCAACACCGCCGACAGGTGTCTCAAGCTCGTCATCGTGGCCTGGATATTGTCTCTGGTTCTGGCCGCGCCACAGGTAAAATTGATGATGAAACGTTTAAACCTCAAGTGATATTTATACGCATTAAAAGCTTCGCCCTTACTAAGTTTCCATTGGGACAGGGTTCTTCGACCCTTCAAAAGTTCCGCGCAACTTTCCGAACTCCGATAGCCAAGTGGCAGTTCCTCCCTAAAGTAAGTTTAATAAACATTCGATGTTTAGCGAAGACTATTATAAAACTAGAAGGATTCCAGAAAGATTGTGCAAGGTTCAAGACCCGGGCCTGCTAGAGGACTCGTTAGTAAGGCTACCTAGTAGGTTCTTAGTCGGGATAGTGAGGGATAGTCGCGGGATGTTTATATAGTATCTGATGACGGGCGAGCACTTTCGAGAGAAAGCGGCGGCCCGCGCCAAGTCCCTCTAGTTGCAGGAGTTGGAGGTCGCTACACTTAACGAATCTTGGACCGATGCAACTGCACGGGGAATGAAACGTAATTTTCATACACACCGGTCTCCGTCGTCGTAAATACCGAGTAATTGCGTTACGTCGAAGCAAGTTGGGAAATATGGAGTATCGTCGCGAGAGGAAAAAAACGGATGGGGACAAAAAGATAATCTTCGAGACCGGTTCTCGATGTTTCTTTTTTTTTCTTCCTTTTTATCGAGACCGTCCCGCAATTTATCCGGCTTAACGCTTAATTAACGTAGTGGATATAAATCTCGAGTTCTCGGGAAATTTAAATGTGTATAGAATTGTATTTAACGGCGGGAAGCAATTAATCGCTGCGTCTCGACTGCTTCTCTCGATTGCCCGCTTCGTTCGAGCAATTAATTAATCAATTTTTAACATTCACCCGGGGCTGGCTAATTATAAATATTATGAAGGATGAATTGCATCTGTAATACCCGGCAAAAGGAATAAACTATACTCAAGTATCGATGCGAGGATTTATAACATTGTTATTCTATTAACAAAAAGAGATTATTTAACTTCTGTCTACTGTGACTATTTAACTATCTGTGAAATTTTCAGCAAATTGGAGCTAATAACATACTCGCAATTATTTTCTACCTTCAATTCCTCGTATTGAAAGGAAGTGCAATATTTTAACTGGAGCCATTTCGAAGTATAATAATCAAACTGCGCGGATGGGAATAAATTCGTGTAAAATGGATCGCCATTTGCTTTGATGTGAAGCACCGCGATTTAAAGCCGTAGGGAACGAATTCCAGGAATAAAAGATTCAGTCCCTGACGTGCTCCCGATTCCGCGTAGCCATTAGCATCTCGATAGTTTTTCGTTAGCGTAATTAATGGCCGTAATTAATACAATTATTCGTGGTTAACGTAAGAGGATTACCCGGACAAGACTTCGTTCAACGACGTCAATTAGTACACCTCTTATCCCGCCACGGTTCGTTACCGATTCTTTTTTTTTCCCCGCACTTTAGCGGTAACTGAAATCCGGGACTTTCGATATATCAGCAGCAATGATGACGCTAAACGTTTAACGATGAAAATTGTATATCTACGAAAATATTCTTACAATTGTTATTCGCAAGCATGGACAGATGTGACGATGTAATTATTATACACCAATGAAAATACTCCGAAGTGTAGATCAAAATACAAAAGGAAAAAAAGCTACATACACGAAAGTTATAAAAATATAAGGAGAAATCACAGGCAGCGATTGTGTCGCCCTCTTGCGTGGCTGGGAAAGCATTCCTCTCACTCCTCCTCTAATCGAATGTAAATGCCAGCGTCAGCCATATTTTTCTACAAGTCCAGAGTAATATCTGCCCCCTTAACATTTCGAGGAGAAACGATTCCCCTTAATTAGCCGCTTCGCGAAACGCGAACTCGCGATAAACGAGGACACGCTTGCTAGTCCCCGACCGAAGAGACATTGGACAAAGAGCTTCTCTCGCTGGCGTCGGAATCGCCGGCCTCCGAGGGCGGCTGTTCCGGCTTCACCGCGGCGAAATAGTGCAGGGCCCGCGGCATCATGGGCCTCTTCATGCGATTCCGATCGCCTTTGCTGCCCAGGCCGCCGCACCGGCACTTCTTCTTCCTCCGCCTCCTGCGCCTCGGCTTGCAGCCCCTGCTGCGCCTCCGCCGCCTCCGCGACTTCCGGCGTTTGCACTTGCACCGCTTCTTCCTGCGTCTCCGACGCCTGCGCCGTTTCTTCTTGCACTTGCAGCTCTTCCGCCTCTGGACCCTACGCTTCCGGCACGCGTCCAATAGATGGACCTCCTGCTCGGCGATCTCCTGCAGCTTCATCGCGCTCGACGTCGGCAGGATGTAACGACCGCCGTCCTTCTTCAGTATCCCGTACGTCACGCCGCGTTTCAACGCTGTCTGCATCTGCGTTCAATGTTTTTTTTTTTGTTACATCGACGGCCGGAGATTCTGTTACTTTGATTTCTTTGTATTTGCTGACCTGACGGCGCGCCATACTCGCGGGCACATTGTAGACTGACGACAGATAATGCAGAATGTCCCTAGACGTCGCCCCCTTCTGCTGGCGGAGATTCTTTATCGCGGAAATCACCAGGGCGAACGCCTTCGCCGAATTGTTCACCATGATCGACGCTTCCGACTGAAAAGTGTCGTTCGCCTCTTTAATGAGAATGATCTTGCCGAATAGATTTCTATAAATACTTGGGTCCCGGACGGCTCTTGCTACTCGTTGGGGCGTCCTCTTCAGTCCATGACTTATAGTCTCTTCGGGGAAACTTCGAATAGGAATACGATGAATTTTGCGCGACGAAACGACAGGCCGAAATGCTCATATGTCACATTGCTGCTGATTGAATTATTAAACGAGTGAGCATCGACGTTTGCAAATGAACGATGCTACTTGAACCCCCCCTCCCGAGCGAGACTTCGTTTCTTTCCCGAGGTACAAGAAATTGTTGTACGAGGGACTCGCAATTGTAAATCGTCGCAGTTAATTGTAATTAGCATTGGGAACGAGTCGACGAGTAATGTACTTTGTTAAATATGTTGCTTAATTATATCATGAAGCGTTTGCAAAATTTAAGCAACTTTCCATCCCCCATATGATTACGCAAGAAATTAGTGTACATTCATTGTAATAATTATATTATTCCAATTCGATACGAATCGGGAAACTGATTTATTCTAAGCAACTTGCAAAATGCACAATCTGTCATTTATATTTCATTCATTAAACTACGCCCAAGCATTTTTATTAAATTGCATTTTGTGATGCTACTTTCAGATTATTATATTTCGCGTGGCCCAGGGGCCATTTATTGAACAATTCACGCAATGCGTGACCTATGGATTCTACACGGAACCGTGGCAGGAGCAACTGTACGTGTCCCTCAGTTTATTCTCCATGTTCCTCCTTCCTTTAGCTATTCTCATCGCTACCTACGTCTCCACCGTTATTACGATATCTCGTGAGCATATCTTTAATGTCCTTTATCTTAATAATTAGAGCGTAGACGCGTGCGAACGTTCTTATCAAAATCTCTCTTTTACAGGAAACGAGAGGATGTTCAAAGTGGAGGTGACGAACAGTAACGTGCGCCACATAAACGGGGACATAAACAGGAGGAAGTTAATGCATCGAGCAAGAATCAAATCGCTGAGAATCAGCGTAGTCATCGTCGCCGCATTCGTCCTCTGGTGGACACCTTATTATACAATGATGATCATTCTGATGTTCCTCAATCCCGATAAGCATGTGGGTATCGTCGTTTTATTTGCATTCCTCTTATTAACAATAAACGGATGGAAATAGAACAGGTATTCGTTCATGGATTATTTAACCCTTCCATTTTCAGCTTAGCAAGGAATTGCAGAGTGGAATCTTTTTCTTTGGTATGAGCAACAGTTTGCTGAACCCGCTGATATACGGGGCGTTCCATCTCTGGCCGCGGAAGAAGCAACAGAATTCTATTCATAGGTGTGCCAATGTTCCAAAGAATAATTCTTTCAAGCGAAGAATATATATTCATTTTTCTCTTTCGCAACTTTCAAGGGATCTGTCTACGACGCAACGAAGACTCACTCCGACGAACAGTAATTACAATCGAGAGTCAGGAGAGACCAGAATACCGTTTCTGTTGAAAAACAACTCGGCCACTAGTATGTGAAGAAAATTCGCGAGAAGAACGAACAAATATCGATTCATGCAAGACAAATAATATCACAAAAATCGCTCATGTGATTTACTCTATAAAGATAATTTATAATTTATGCTAATAAAAGGAGCTATTCAAATAATTATGCATCTGTGCTTTTACTTCATTATACCTATCGATATTATTGTATGCTCATACGTAATTGCATCGCGCTAGCATGTTGTCAAGAATTTCAAGGGAGATTTAAATATATTTCAATTCAATTATATAATATCAATTCAAATTTTCCCTCAAAAAAATGTGTAGCGACTTCCTAGGGGATTCCCCGGCTCGGGTAACTAGCTTCGAAGGGAATCCCCGGCTTTACGGAGTCACGTGCATGCGCATTAAGACCCGTCCCATATCTCGTCACTGGGCACGTGGCGAAATTAGGTTAGGTATGAACGAGGTGCGACGAGTGTGGTATGCACTGCGTGCTTCTTTCGTTTTGACATGAAGAAAGTTAAATGAAATGTTGGAAACGTCGGAGAACTACTCTTCACATTTCTTTGAGTTTTCTAACTCTTGAATTGTACGGTGCGTTTACCTTTTTACGTCATATTTAGGTAGCGTAAGTAATTTAACCTAGTTTTATTTCGTTAAAGAAACGAAAAGTAACTGAAATTAATCATTTCAGCCGATTTCTCGTACGTAGAAAATAATTTCAATAAACATCGAAGTATCTGAGAGGTATAAAAATTGCATGTTCTTTTTGCGTTCGCAAACAATTTTTGCATTCGATTGGCTTACTTAATTATTCAAAGAAACTCAATAAATTCATGTTTTTCCGAAAGCAACGATGCACACATCTACTCCGAACGAGAGAAATCCAAGAAACACGAGAAAAAAGCACAAGAAGAACGCACATAATAATTTAAACAATAATGCCAAACTATCGGAGAACATAGACGAAATTCGGGGCGAGGAAAATAAAGAAAGGCGAGAAACGTCGTTGCCGAACGGCACTGCAAGCGACATATCAGAAATCGAAAAGGTTGATAGAGATCTAGCAATTAACAAAGATGGCAAAAGTTCAGAGACTAATCAAACAAATTTAGATCCTACAGAAAGCGCAGAATCTGCGGAGGATGGTATCGATAATAACCGGTTGACGAACAGAAGTCAGACTTCAGTAATTAATATTCGTCGATTAGAAGATTTATGCGCAACACCTGGGAAAGACGATGCATTAATACCTTTGGAGAATGTTAAGATAGAAGACGCAAGCGGTCCGCAACTTCTCAGCACTGATTTAAATAGAAATTCAATAGAATGGCATTCGAGAACCGTGAATGAGTCACAAGGTACACAGCTTAAGAGCGAGTCGCTCTTTTCGGATACAGACGATACACAGAGAAAGGGAAGGGAAAGGAAGCTGAGCAATCGCATCGACGAGTGTGATGGGTTGTCCGATATACTTAAATTGGGCCTGCCTAACGATTTAAACGACATAGAAGCTATTGCTATGCTGCACGATTTGAATTCTGTGATGGAGTTCGAGGAGCACAAAGTCTCCATAGATCTTTTCTCGCCCGCTGTTAACGATAGCACACAAGGACAGGAGAACGTGGAAACATCCACTGATACGAAAATAGATCCGCTGTGCATCGCGGATGATGAAGTAAAGAATACGAAAGGCCAGACAAAAAGGAAAAGATCGAAGAAAACTAGTCTGAATAAGGGGCAAGAATACGGCGAGGATGGGGAGGAAAGCGTTGTAAATAACGGTAAAGGCGCGAGAAAACGGAGACGCGTTAATGAAGATAATACCCAGAAATGTAATATACTAAACAGTATTCTCGGAGAATTAGAGATCGAGTCGAATACGAATGATTCGGCGAGCGATGAGGATGAAATTCCGGAACCTGAACTGAAGAGGCTGTACCGCCTGCAAGTGAGACTGATGCACGAAGTACCGCCGCAGCATAAGGTCGAGCACACAGCAGGCTCGAAGAAATTAACGCAGATAGAAAGGAAGCGATTCTTAAAATATGGGCCGATGAAACGCGGAGCGTATACTCCTACCGAGGACAAGATAATAAGGGATAACTGGATCGCGTTTTGCAAAGAACACGAGTGGAATCCTAAGCACGTCGAATCCTTCATCAGCATGAAGCATGGTAATAAATTTTACATTAGAAGTATGGAAGAGAGGCAGAAGTTTGCACAATTCATAGCGAATGGTTTGCCATGTAGAACACTGTACAGCGTGTGTCAGAGATTTCGATATTTGTACGGGCATCATGAAAGAAGTTTTAAAAGGTATGATACATTTAATGATTTATCGGTGGAACGTCGATCGCATACGTGTTCTCATACATTTTCGTAGGTACACATGCAGCGAGGACAATAAAATTTTGTCCCACATGAAGGATGGAAGAAGAGAACAAAAACCGCATCGAAAGTTCGCTGAATTAGCGAAAATGTTGAATCGTACGGCCCACTCGGTCTGGTTGCGTTATCGAATGCTCAAGAAGATGCAACGCAAGGAGAAAGGAAAAGGTGTGGCTCTATTTTAGACAAAACTATAACATCGGGACTAATTGAAAGAAAATGTTAACTCATTCAAATTCGATCGTTTTAGCATCGCACGAAGTTAAGTGGACTTTATCCTCAATCGCGAAGTTCATCACAGTTCTTATGGACATAACACTGTGCGAGGAAGTGGAGGAATTAAAAGACGCTATCATTCCGAAAGTAGTGTGGCTGAAGCTCGAGGAGAAACTGAACATCGATTACAATGTATTAAAAGCGTTCTGGATAAATCAGCTGCATATGCAGCTATTTTGTCCGGAACCGATCTATTTGAGCGATATAAGAATCAAATTGATCGAATAGTAAGTATCTGAAATGTAATACCTGGAGCAGTATTACTTTTCGATGGTTCTCTAATAGCTCTTCGAAAAGGAAACAAGAGAAGTCGAACGTTGTAGTAAAAACTCACATTTCAGCGTTTATGGAAAAGGAATTGCAAGTACACGAGAGATAGTGTGGTCGGGGGTTGCGAAATACTTCGAGGGTGTTACCAGTGCCTTTCTATGTAAAATATTCTTATATCTGGTGCAACAAACCGCGATAAAACTACGCACGAACAATTTTCCTGGTAAGTTTATAAAAATACGAGCTTGATGTTCTATTGTGTAATAATAAATACGTCTTGCGTTTTTCAGATATTATCGAATATTTATATCGTGAGAAAATACAGAGCATAATAAACGATCCGAATGATAAATTTCTACCAAGACTGTCTTATGACAAAGGACAAGTTCGAATTATAGACGAAATCGAGGACGATGACTAAATACGATGGATAAGCAATATCAGTACAAATTAATCTTCTATTGTAATTAATTATAATCTGTAGTACTATAAAATGTTAATAAAAAAAAGCTCCTGATATTTACATTTATATTTAAAAGGGCGTGATTATGATTTATTCAGTTAAAGTTAATACATTATACATACATTCCAATGCTCTCCGAAATCAGGAATCAAGCTTTGTTCTTCTTCGATTCCTTCTCCAGAACCTTTTCCTTCGCTTTTTGATACAGGGGTACCAGCTTGCCTTCCTTGGCAAGCATCTTAAGCAGCTCCATTATTAAAGGCAGATAATTGTGCTTCCTTCTAATATTTTCTATCTGATATCTCTTCGATTTTCTAATCTCTTTATCTATCAACGCCTGCAAGCGCTCTATCTCTGCCGGATCGTTAACGTTTGCCTTTTGCTGTTCGTATAGCATTTTCCTATCGGTTACTATCGCCATTAAATTAAAATGTATTTCCCCCTCATTGTATCTACGAAAAGTACGAAACGTTCGCTTGTATATATTATAAAACGAAGCAATATGTAAATTTCGCTGCATATTTACTTATTTATTCGCTTTTGTATTATCGGCTTCGCAGCCTGGACCCATTGATCCCCGGCTGGACAAGGACCCAAATCCATAGGCCCATCCTTTAGGCCGTCCAACTCGTACAGCCTTCCATCGATCGGAACATAACTCACGAAATGAAATACATCGTCGTCTTTGGACGCCTGTTTCGAGTCGTATTCAAACAACGTCTGCCTGCAACAAATCTTTAATAACATCGATAATTCAACTACAATATCGTTAATATCGAGTAACTCCGGACAACGTACCTCGAGAAAGAATTGTGCACCTCTCTAATGACATCTGAATTACTAAGGGCGAGACCTCTCATGTTAGCGTCGAAGCTTTGACAAAAGTTTTTGAATTCCTCCAAGTTTGGACCCAACGATATATCAGAATGCTTAAGATTCAACAATACGCTTAAGATTGCCTGCGTCGCGCACGCGTTATTTATCACCTGAAATAATAACATTCAAAGTTTGTATTCGGGAAGTACGGAAACTGACGTGCACAAGAAATACCTGCTTCGCAAAGAATATTTTGTCCAATCTATTGTCCACGACGACGTTCCCTGACGGCTCATCGTCTTGCACCCATTTGAATAAAAATATCAAGCCATGTATCGGTCTGGTAAACAAGAAAGCTTGATCAGTGTTGCACGATTTAGTTTCTACTTCGTGGTTTTGCATTTGCAACTGAACTTTGTTTTGAAAAACGTGTAGTTTCTGTTTAAAATCGTTCTATGTTGAGTTGATTAAAAGTTTAAGATTTAATCGATGCGTGGAAAAACAAGTTAAAAGAGGTTATGTTTTACGAAATGAGTTCTCACTTCAAATTGTCGAACTGCTCGTCATCCAAACTCCATAATTCCTCCACTTGAGCTCCTTGCACGCCTGCAATGAAAGATCTCCGTGTCAAATATATGTTCTAAACTTATAATCTTTAAATAAACAAGGTAAATTGAAGCACGAAGCGTAACGTTAACCACAACTGTCAACGCAAGTATCGCGGGATAGAAACGGGCGCAGGTTATGTCGTATCATAAATAAATCGTATCAAACGAAATTGATCAGAAGAATTGCTGAACATTTACCGAATTCCTTGATTAACTCTGTGAAAACGCCGGGATCGCTCTCGATAAGACACCAATTGCCCGCTGAGTCTGCCATGTTTAATGCCGCACTCCCAAATACAATACTCATTCACGATTACTATCGATGGTCAACCACTATCGCACAACTATCGATAGGTTATTTTATCGATCACCAGGTTCAAGATTTGCTGACATGTAGGGACATATTCTATCGACACCTTGGTCATTAGGCTATAGTAACTTTTAAGATACATAGTTTGTAAGTCTAGTTTTAAGAATAGCGGGAGATTTAAGCGAATCATTCTTCTCCCAAGCGTTCTTAGAAAAGTAATAAAAATCTTAATTAGAGATCACAAGTGTTGGAGTTGATAATTATCTCCCCCTAACGAGCGTCTATTTTCTAATAAATAAATAAAGTAGTTTGATAAATACCCGAAACAATCCTATTTATGAAAAATTAAAAAAGGTATCGAGTAAAAGAAATTCTATTGCATGCGATTAAATTCTAAGTTCTACATTTGCAATCTACATTTTTGCGCTTTATCATTTAAACTTCGGAATTCTAATTTCGATAGGTATTAAATTAAAATAATGCTTCCGGTGCATTAGTTATTTTTCTGGAAGAATTCCTTTTCTAATTAAAACAGTTTTTATCTCATTACAGAGAGTATCTTAAAATTAAGCTGCTGATCGAATAATCGCAATCGGGGATTAAGTGTATCGTTTTGAATATACGAGATTTACCCAAATTGCCAGCACAGCCTGATTTATTAAGTGGTTGGAATAATAAAACATGAAAAAGTTATATAATTCTTCCATAATCATCAATTAATATCATGGGGCTAAAGTACAATTTACACTATGTACAAGCAATAAATTAATTCGAGTCTCAAAATATATTAACTAACTATCCATCGACGCGGCTCGTCAATTCGCATTAGTGATCAAGTTGTTCAACAAATATTATACATTAGGTCGACAACAGATTTCAAGAGTATACTTTATGCAAACAGGGAATCGCAAGATGATAATGATAGTATAGGGAACAAAATAAAAATGATTTAGAAACGAAAGATTTTCGGTCGTTGATAGAAGAAAAACTACGTCAAAAAGTATCGAAGATATATATCGACAAGCCATGTATCATACAAAGCCAAATGCGCAAAAGTCGTTAATAAAACTATTTTTATCCTTTACCGTAGAGAAAGCTTTAAACTTTGAAACTCAATTTATTCGTGAGCAAAAGCGGCGACAGCATTTGGCTTATAATTTGAATGTAAATATTCTGGCTGAGATATCGTAATGCGCGTAATAAAAATCGCATAAATCTATGACCAGTACTGTATATGTATGCGAGTTGTATATATTAACACTTCGTTGAAGCACCTACCATTGTTTGATTTTGATATCATTAGTTATTATTTTCCGATTGGCATAACGACGACAGAATGTCCTCATACCGTCGCATATTCGTCTCAAACGTTTCCAGCTGTTTAGTAAGATCTCCAACTTGCTCCGCGAGCGTTCTCTCCTCCATAAACGCGTGCAACTGGGGCGCGCTTTGGCACTCCCGATAAAACGCTCCCAGATCGCTATTTGTATTTGTCACAGCGAATGGGGTCTTCTACAATTCCAATATTGAAAGTTTTTAGACAAATCAAACATTTCTGGCCCGTTCTAAGGATAGGAACGTTAATTACCAAATCTACCATAATAAAATCGTCGTTGGCACTGGTCATCGAGCAGCTGCTCCTTCTCGAACCGTTCTGCGAGTTGCATTTCGATGTCGTGTTATCGTTAGCAAGTCTTTCATTATTTCCGTTACTGCTATCGGTAGCGGTAGCCGTAGTCACAGTCTTTGTAGTCTCCGCTGTCGGGACAGGAGGAGGCGAGGTTTGTCTAGGAGTTAACAGAGAACTGAAGGGTACATCTGGTATAACGAAATCCTCTTCGTTAACGATGACAGGCTTATTCACAACGAACGCTCCGACTTTGATCGTATCGCTCAATGATTTCGACGTTTCCTCGCTAAAAACGAAAAGGAATTGTGAATATACTCGGAGCGAATTAATGGCAAACATCCGAGGAATTTACCTCTGTTGATACCTTGCGTGACGAGGACTCAGATCGGAATGAAAATGATCGCTCTTTAGCATGATGGAATCGCGACCAGTGTGAGTAGGAGATATGGTCATTTTCGTTCTATACGAAACCGACAAATGAATCGTTCCTACGGGCGTGCACAATTGGCCCACTCTAACATGTTTATAATTATCACCTGCAAAAGATATCACCAAGCATTATGCAATGCAACATTCTTTCTGACTAATATATTGCGATTTTTACCTAAAGTATGCAGCTGCGGCTCTCCCATATAAATTCTATAACAAATAACATAAGAATCCGGGCCTTGTCTTCTGCTCAGCTTGTACGCCGGAGTAATTCTTGATACAGACAACAACGATTTCAATAGTATACCCATTCTGTTGTACACCGTGTACGTTACTCTTATCGTCGGATCGCTGTGCTCTGGCAAGACGCCAAGACTCCAGGTCTCCAACACCATCGTATCACCCTCGACCGTTCGCAGAGAGATTTCGATACAGAGCGGTATCGTCGAATTTACTAATTCCACGCACAGAGCCCTCTTGGCCTCTGCGAGAACCTCCGGTACATCGTGAATAGCTAGATTGAACTGGAAATGAGAATACCTCAATTTGTGTTTCTAATTAAACAAAGCTCCGTACGATCCTTGCGAGGCTTACCCAATCCGTTCCGGACGAGTTGGGCTTGCACTTTGTGCTGACCTTCTCGCCCGACCTCGACTGCACAATGATTTGGGCGGCTTTCAATGCCAGGAACTTGGTGAACTTATCCAAGTCCTTCTTGTCTTGCATGCTAAGCTTCAGGGTGGACATCTTAACGCTGAGGGGGATACCTTTGAGGACGATCACGGACGTCCAATGAAAGAACATCGGATTCAATGGAACTTAACAGAACTCCGACCGTGCCAGAGCATCTCCGCCAGCTGGCTGTAAAACTACATGGTGAGATCGTTTCTGAGACACACGGGTGTAACGAAGCATCGAGCTCGAGCTGGGAGACCGATCTCTCCACTTCCTACGATTCGCTAATCCAGCTACTCGAACGAAAAAGTGGTAATCTGACAACAGCATGGACATCGTATCGCTGCATCGTAGGGAGCTGCGTGGCAGGATGATACCGAGCGATTTTGGATTGAGACCACTTCTATCGCTGATCGAGTTCAGTGGAGAAACTCGGGAGGGATGTTATCCGAGTCGACCGATCAATTGTTGGCCCGCTCGAATAATACGTCCAACCGTATCAAGTGTTTCAATTTCCTTCTATCACTATTTTTACGACACGCTGTGGTGTGTGCGTGTGGATCGATCGGTCGTGTGTTTCGTATCGCAATTACCACAAGATAAGAGGCGTCCACATGAATATACGATCTGCTGAGTCAGTTGCGAGTTTAACGATTCTTTGTCGTTTACATTTGTACGTGAGATGCTAGAACGATATAACGAACGGGCGAGCGACCACTTCCCTGTTAAGAGTTCAAAGTTTGCGAATTTCGAACCGCAGCGCAAGTTCGCGTTCGAAAAACAACTGTCACCGCTATCAGTCTTTTATTTAGCGCACGATAAACGAACGTAACTATCCAAGACTGTATTTTACAAAATCGTAAGATACTATCGAATGATCGTCGGTTTGTTATTGCATTTTATCGCAAATTATTTGTCGGATTACATTGTTACATCCTATTAACGTTCTTTTCACTGATTGGTCAGGTGATTGGGGCAAAACAGCTGATCCTATTGAGACATTATAAAACGTGTTGCGCTACTTGTATTTCTTCGTTCAATGCTTGATCGGCACGCTAGGGATTTTTCTGTATTCCCCTATGTTCCTTTTCCGCGGTCAGACTGCAGGAGGAATTTACTATATCCTGTATTTAGGTTGGCTTACAGGCGCGAGATAGCGCCACGTACATGATAATATCTTTACTTCAAAGAATATTGAAAATTTAAAATTGCCGCCTTGTTCAGATGCTTATCGTTGAAATGTTCGAGGAACAATGAACGTATTTCGAATATATATTTATTGATGGCAGGCAATTAACGCTACATTGGCGTTTATTTTAATATCTTAAATGTTACACAGAAGAAGTGAACGTATACAAGTACGCAAATGGAATTCTACTACATATATCTATACGTTTCCCCCAACCGAGACTTTAAGGAATGCAAAATACGGCTGGTCGTGTATCGACGAATATAGTCATTAATTCATTGCAACCACGCGCGATTTATCAAAAACACTATGCCCGTTATTAAAGACTGCAGCGTATACTGTTTGCGACATAAAACATTCGAAAAAGCGTAATCAGAATAAATTGTATCCTTGTCGAAAAGGTTTGAGAAAGTCGGTTGCCGAATTCAAGGAGTATCCGCGCATTGAAATCTCCGTCTTTCGCGCAACCCTATTGTCGAAAACGCAAATACCTCGGAAAACAACATTTACGATACATACATATTTTAATGCGCGATATAGTTCGTTCCGACATTTGACAAAAAAAAAAAGAAGTACATCTGTAAATAATATAGATATGTATATATATATATATTAAATAAATAAATATATCTCCAGCCGGAAAACTGACTATTAAATTATTCGCACGCGCTTTGGCGCGAGTGAAACGAGGAAATACGATCAAAGAACGACAAAAGTAATAGACGTAAAATTAATTACAATTAGAATTATTGCAGCGAGTCGCTTTCGGAACGAGATCCGTTTTTTTTCTCAGTTTCACGCGCAACACAATCTATCCGTGTCTCGATCGTGATTCCTAATGAACACTTGCACGTCAATTATTGTGCACCTCCTGCTCCCCGTGCACTGTTAATAAACTAATCGTGAAGAAGCATATCCGGCACCGTTTTTGGACCCATGCAAAAGAAAATTCCGCTGTCCTGTACAATGAATCTCTACAAAAATGATTTTCTTATTCCATTTCTTTCTTTCTTTTTTCTCTCTACGTGTAATCAGTTCCGCATGCCCGATACAATGGAACAAAACAGCGTCCCATTCGGCACGTGCTTATACGTACATCTTAAACAGTAATAAGTAATAACAGATAATTATGATATTATACTAGAGTTTGTTTCTCCATATTTCAATCGGTCTTCTCGTTACATCATAATACTTAACAGTTTCGCGTTCGCTTTCTTTTCTCACATATACACGCTACCAACGCACGCGTGGCCTACGCGTCCGATGATAAGAATTTCAATTCTAAGCGAATTATCATTACACACGCAACGATCGATTAAAACTTCCAACAACACCATCGAGCGTTTACTTTCCTCAATTAAAAAGCAGCTTTTCGGAGACAAGAAAGCGGGGAGGCCGGGGCGTCCCGAATATAACTTAAACAATACGATTGCACATCAATTTCATGATCAACAAAGTGTACATAATTCGACCCTAGACGAAAAAGAAAATCGTCCCCGGACGTTTGTAAAACTAAGAATAGGCCACGCGCTGATTACACACTGCATGGAGACGAACGACAAAGCGTATAATATACACGAGTTTCTATATGTATATATATATATATATATATAAATATTACTTATCCAATAGAATATGAACATGGCTCCAGCGTATACGCAAGTCGTTCCGATATAAAAACCACAGATCAAAGAAAAAAAAAAAGAACTTAGCGGCAGACTCGAGCGCGAAATGCAGCCGTCGCGAGTCGAGCGCATTTTTGTTGAACTTGACATTTCTTTAGTGGCGTCATGCTTAAAAAAGCAAAAGACATTGTGAAACTTTACATATTGCCGTCGGGTCTTTCGAATCTCACGAATGATTGCCTTTCATGCTTATAAAACTCTCTGTCCTGCTGGATGGCTCCCGTATTTAGATAGAAACGGCTTCGTCTTATAAATTGTGACGAAATAATTTATTACTTAATGTTAACACGTTCGCTACCGCGGAGGGGATCCGAATTGTTCTCGCGGACACAGCGGATTTTCGATCAACGCGAACATGATGGAGTATGTATATATAAAAAAGACTTTGCATGGGCTTAGTTTATTCATGAATATCTCGTAGCGAACGTGTTAAGTCTGCGTGTATGCACTTTGCGCATACTTGCATAGTGGCAGTGAGTTGAACTCTTTCGAATAGCGCCGGTGTAATGGATTTCTCCTATGTTTCGTACTTTCTTATCAATTCCGCTATGGAAGTGTAATAATAATTTAGCCTAGTGAGGTTTCTCTCATTAAAAACCGAGCCTCTTAAGGTGGTCAATACTAGTCATCAGCAATTAAATATATGTATATATATATAATATTAATTTTCCTTTCTTTAAGAGCGTCGAACGTCGATTCGATCGCAACGCTTTTGTACTTAAAGTTAATGTACTTTAGTGATCGTATGTTCTTTTAGATCCCGAAGGTTTTAGCGAGAACGGATGATATTTAAATATATCCTAAAGCCTTTTACGAATCCCCCGTAACTCGATGCAACAATGAATTATCGTTAAACAATAATGATCGTTGCTCCGGGGGCCCCTTACGCAATGAACGTTAAGAAATCGATGGACGTCGACCACGTAAATATAGAATAGATTCGAATTTCGTCGTGTCAGATTAAAAAAAGAAACAAACAAATTATTAACATCAAGTGGGATCAACGTGATCCAATTTAACGCGACCTAATGTATCGTATACATTTACTAAGAACAAAAAGAAGAAGAAAATGAAACGATAAGAGATTAAGCTAATTACGAGAATTATCCGACAGCAAACTAGGGCCATCCTTCAATCGGAAGCGAAGAACCAATTATTCAACGATTGTACGATATTGAATTTCTCATTGCGCCCTGTCTCTTAAACAAACATTACTAACGACGACGAAATTGAGCAATTACATACTTTAATATCACCATTAACCGTATTATCAAGTTGCCGGAAATTTGTAACGCGCGATGAAGACTATGATATTTTCTCCGTTAGACTGAGCTCAGTCTTGTTAGTTTTGGCAAGAAATAAGAATCTTTGACTCTCGCGTGAACGTTGAAAAGAAAAAACAAAAGACTTGCAATGTATCAAACGTAAGAACCTTCGCTTTCCTTGTCTTTTTTTAGTACGATGTCGAATTGAAGAACTGTCTCGATTCGCTTCAAGGCCTTCCGTAACGATGATACTAGCTGTGCCACGGCGACTCCTCATTAGATACCGAACCATCGCAATTTCTTTATGTATACATACGCACACGCACACTCACACGTATCTAACACACATATAACGTGAAATACGTAAAATGACACAGAGCACGCCAGCTAAAATACAACGCAAGTTCGGCAAGGCGAACGCAATGCCTTCGCGCCAACGAACCCGACGAGCGTTTCCCCCCAAAAAATCCACAGAATTATTCGATCATCCAGATCCCACCTGTCCATGGGTTTTTCATCCCGCGATTCGTTGCCCCAGTTTAAAACCGGAGCTAGAACGATTAAATACAGGCCAAACAGAGTTTGCTAACCGGGCAGACTGATACACCTTTTTACAATCTTTGGCAGTTTAAAAAATGATCCGCTGGCGAGCTCTAGGATCGCGGCAAGACGTTCACCTGCAGGCGAACAGTCCTCGCGAGACCGGTCCGATTCGCAGATTCACGGGGCCACTCTTTATCGTGGTCCTCGTTACACTGCAAACCGTTCCGGGATTGCTTTTGAACAAATTACTGGACGTTGTTCTATTGATTCGTTCAAGGCTTGCGAAGGATACTCGTCGACTTTCGCTACTTTGAAATGTTCAAATTATTGTCAGCTCTACGGTTGAATACATTCAGGAATATCGCTCTACGACCTTTCTCTGTATAAAGTGTATGAAAGTTTGCAGAGGACACGAAACCCAGAAACGGTAGATCTTCCCGGCGCGAAAAGGAAATGTAACTCAGATCGTTAGGATTCCGCGGGCAACGCAGCCCTGCCACTACTCCCGGGCGTTAAAGTCTCCAGCCAGCCGGCGATGGGCGTTCGGTGCCTTTCAAATCCCTGAGCCGCAGGCGCAAGATTTAAATGTCGTAAAATTTGTAAACGTTTTCAACAGTACTGTAACATTACGTCTCTTCGCGAAGCTCCCGCGAACTCTGTCGTTCGCCTCGCACTTTTTCGCCCATCGCTATGCCGAGCACCTGTGTACTCCGCCGCATCGTCGTGGTCCCGACACGCGCGTATCATGGAATTATCACTGGCCCTCGTCATCAGCGTCCTGTACTATGAGGCTTTCGCGAATTGGATAACAGAGTTCTGCCTTTGCGAGGCGATCAGGCCGTTCCTCTCGCTCTCCATGGACTCCAAGATCATCTTGCACCGCTTCCTCGGCGGAAGGATCAGGGTCTCCCTAACGGGAATCGCCAGATCTAGGGGATCCGGCGAGGGTACAGGGCTGACGGGATTGCTACTCGGCGGAGTTAGAATCGGCTCCCTCTCCACCCTGATCCCGTACTCCCTTTGCCTCTCCTCTTCGACCGCCTCGAGGGCAGCCTCCACCCTCCTGCGGGCGTCGTTCCCCGGCAGATTAAGCAGGGACGAGCAATCGGCCGGGAACTCGTTGCTCGGCACACCGAAGCCGTTATATGCAGGCGACACCTCCGGATAGAGGAACAGGCGAGGATGCTCGGTGGCCACCGGCGTCGCCTGGAAGCCTCTGTCCTCGCCGGGGATCAAATGCGGCTGCGAATATTGCTCTCTGGAATACATGTAATAGGGGAAGTCCCTGGCGGCGGCCTCGTAGGCGGCAGTGTCGCCGTTCGGCTCTTCAGTCTTCTGGTTCTCTTTGTCGCTCGCGGTGCCCGCGCTGTTTGCCTGCGAGATCTCGATCTCCGGCTCGATCGGTGAGTCCCGGGGAGAACCGACGACGGACGAGTCCGAGTGGGTCTTTATGTGCAGCTCCATCGTCTTCTTCGAGCCGAACGTCTCGTGGCAGAGCGTGCACTTGTAGACCTTCTCGCCGTAATGGGCGACCTGAAAAACCAATCCAAACCGTTTTAACGCCGGATCGGCAACGCGTCCAACCTCTAACAGGACCCCGGGCCTGTACAAACCTGATGCAACTTCAGCACGTGATTGTAGCCGAACGATTTGCCGCAGATATCGCAGGTGTACGGTTTCTCGCCGGTGTGCGTGCGCGTGTGCACCTTCAGCTGCTTGGAGCAAGTGAACCCCTTGCCGCAGGCCTTGCACACGTACGGCTTTTCACCGGTATGGGTGCGCATGTGTATGACCAACTGTCCGCTCTGAATGAACGTCTTCGAGCACACCGTGCACTTGTGCGGCCGTTCCCCGGTGTGGATACGCATATGCCGGTGCAGTTTGCCGCTGTGCTCGAACGCGCGCTCGCACACGTCGCACTTGTACGGCCGTTCCTTCGTGTGTATGCGACGGTGCACGCTAAGGTTCTCCTTCACGGAGAACGACTTGTTGCAGTACTCGCATTGGTACGGCTTCTCCCCGGTGTGTGTACGGTAGTGTCTAGTAAGGCGCGCGGGCACCGCGAACGTTTTCCCGCATATGTTGCATCGGTAAGGATCCTCGCCGTCTTTACCGTGCGAGCGCAGGTGGCTCTGGTACAAGCTTTTCTGGTCGAACGCCTTCTGGCACAGCAGGCACTGGTACGTTTTCTCGTCTACGCTCGCCGCGAGCGTCGCCGCGCCGCACGGCGCCGATGTGAACGCGCTCAGGTCCGGGCTGCACACGAGACTTTTCACCGGATTCGCTGCCTCCATGCTCGGGATTTCGTTGCTCGCCGACATCTTCGTTGTGTCCGAGATCTGCTCCGTCTTATAGTAACCGACCATTCTTCGCTGGGCACTAATCAATCTGAAAGGACGCGAACGATATTAGAAGGGACGGTTAAGAATCGATTGGAAATTTCAAAATCCCGGAATTTCAAAATAATCCAAAGTTACAGAATCGGGAAGCGTCAATATTTGTTTTTTTTTTTACCTGTAGGCTACCAATAATTGGAATGACGCATCTATTTGTACTGCGGAAGACTAGGCGCGTGAGGTAGATCGACATGAGGTAGATAGGAAGAAGACAGTAGGAACGTGTGGACGCGACTGTGTGTAAACGCGTTGATTACGCGCCGCTTTGAAACGTGGGGTAACACGGCCTACTCCACCCCCCCACCACCACTCGACCCTATTCAAGTCCAAAAAAAAAAAAACGCCCACGAATGGTACGACGCCCCGTGCGTACACGCACGCGCGCGCACGCACGCACACGCATCCTGCATCCCGTCCCTGATCCTGCGGGGCCTACGATAAACCTTGTATCGACGTCCCGAACCTGCTACGCGTTTCCATTTCCCCTGCTTAGGACACAAGGGTCATTTAACTGCCGAAAGACGACTTCCTACAAAGAATGCGCTCGATATTGGCCCCGAGCGAGATATACTATCCGGCGTTTTTCCGTTTCATTCAGCCTCTACATTAACGCGCTCTAAAATTAGAGAGAAATATTCGACACGCGCAGTATCTCAATTAAATATTATCGCCTTATCATTCTACGCGCGCCAATATTAAATACCGCGGCACGTTATCGAGAATATTTACGGAAGTAGTTGCTATTTTTACTGGCGAAAACTTTTAGTCACATCGAGCAATTAGTATTTAACCGAAGATGTAACACGTTCGAATTCCGGGCGAAATCGAACGGAGATTTATATGTATATATATATATAGACCTAACTTTTGAAAGGTGTAAAAGCTGAGAAAATGTCTAATACTTATCGGCGAGAGACCTGACATTGTTCGCACGTTCCGTTGCGAGGTCGTCGGTTCAGGATAAGTTAAGGCTGGGTTAAACCTGCACGCGCGTGGCTGTCCGTGAGGCAGCCGCCGGGGTCGGCGGTGGTGCAATCCGCGCCGCGCCGCGGTAGAAACCGCCTGCCGCTGCCTCCACGTGTACTCGCCGCATTTTTTTATAGCGATCACCGACCTCGTGCAACGCGCCGCGCAGTAAGGACGTTGAGTTACATCACCGACCGTTGCCGCAAATCGTCTCACTTTCCTAAGCGAATGGTGGTATTGTAATTCGTCTCGCGGAAACGCCATATTTTCTTTTCTGTTCAACTAAACGATACTTCCAGGATAGGAAAAGTGTGATCGATGGCGAGAAATGTCGCCGACAGCGCAACCGAAGTTCGCGGCCAAGGTAAAGACTACCGATCTCGACGGTAGCGGCTTTTCTTTACGATTTTACTTTTTCTGCAGCTTTTCGTTGGAACCAATGATCCGATGATTTTTCTCGATTCAAGTTCTTTCATTTTTGAAAAACCCATGCGCTCATACGGTACATTTACACAAACGTTGGCTCAAGAACGCACGTTTTTATATATGACGTACGAAATAGAGATGTTAGGAACACCCACCTGCGATGTTAGACCCTGCCACAGCCAATAAATCCCATGTTCCGGCTCAGCATCCTTTCAGGGATCAACGATACAACTAGAGGGATCGATGCGGGAAGAAACTAAATACACGCGTGATGCTTAACGCATGTCGCGTTGGTCACTTCACACAACTGAATAGCGAGGAAAAACTGAAACTCCGAAAACCAAAGGACCCGCCTCAGGACACGGCCAATTGTACTGTGCAATGTTTACCGCCTGGCAGTGCCGAACGGCGACGGAAATCATCGATCACGGCCGAAGCGGCTCGCTCGACCCTGCCCCCACCATGTACGCTCCTCCCACCGCAGGCACCGGCGGCGACCTACAATTTAGGGCGACCAAGTGCTTCTCGCAGCACGTGGAGGCAGTCGTCGCGGTTTCCGACGACCCCGCCGCCCCGAGAGCGACGAAGACCGCCGACAGAGGGAGATACGGATACCGCCTGTCTATAGGGACGCGCACACACACGCATACACGTGACGCCACGATCGCTTTGGTTAATCACGGATTCGTTATCAGTGGTCGAGTAATCAAAATACGCAGAAACCTATGAATTCATGTTTCTTTTTTTCCTTCAAATACTTCACGTCAAACTGAATCGGAGCCACTGCAAGGAATTTTGCTACAGTTATTAAGGGATTCGCAGTAATGCAGTAATAAAGAATCTTTTGTAATGAATGCAAATGCAATCATTCTGTCGATAGATAAAAGGACGGTTTTCGCTGTTGCCTGTACACGTGCCTCAGGGATGAAAGGACTGACCCGTCGAAAAAGGGCGTTCATCGTTGACGGGGAAAAGACAGTCTCGTATAACGGCCGGCATCAGAAGCTGCGAGGGGTTAAATCCGGTCGATACGAATGTGTTGGGAAGTCCACGATCGGCGCGTGTACTTTCTCTTTCTTTCTCCTAGCTTCTGTAGCTACCGTCCGATCCCTGCCAATAGTTACTTTGTATTCATTTCCCGCCTATGCACAATTGAATAAAGACAAAATTATGCACCTACATTTTTAAGAAAAGCGCACGCATTTAAATCCCACTAAAAATTGATCATCAATAGAGCTCGAGAAGAGATGAATTGATCGTTAATAATAATTGCGTGAGGACAATTATAAGAAGCTATCCGTATTGGCGGGTAATTCGTTATGAACGGGGCAGATTTCGTTCGGTTTCGTCGCGATCATGGCTGGGACAAGTGTCGAGCGGCGTAACGATATTACTTTCGAACGGAGGAGAGCAATGACCTAGTGCGCGTGGTGCACGTGTGCCTGGTGGAAACCGCGACGACTGCCTCCGGACGGGGCATTGGACGCCGCGTGTGCGGCAGCAGGGGCGACGAGGTACGACGATCGCGTGTAGTAGTGCCCCTGAGACAGCTCGTGGCGTATATGCGACAGCAGTGACGGTAGCAACGACACTGGCTGCCGCGTCGGAGCTCCACGAAATGTCAAACACTTTTTATTTCGTTAATGCCAAGAAATAATTACCTTGGAATTCTCTTATGTCGAACATTTTAAATCGGCTCCATATCATTTTTAATATCGATTTCATCGCTGATGCGATCGATCTCATGTAAATCATATCGCAAAATGTATTTTTAGTTACATCATTTCTAATTCGAAATTTCATAGATCACAATCTCGCGCATTATTTATACTTCAAACAATGATAACCATAGGTAATGCTTTAGCGTTATGTCATGCTTCAATCAACGATAAAGTGCATTCGATGGATAAAATACGTCAGCTTTCTCGTACGCGGACATTAGATAAGATTACCGTTGTGAAATTACGAACGCAGTATTTAACTGCGCAACAATTTCCTTATTCGTGTGACGCACGACGAAAACTATTAAAAATTCATTAAAAAAAAAAAATAAGGCGCTATTAGCGTGGGGTACGGCCCTGTGGAGGCACGTGGGTCAACACGACTTACGTGGGCTCCAAACAGACGCAGTGTCGGGGTCGCGGCGGGATCGACGGAGTCGTACCCGAAGGGAGGTGGTCGAATGTCGGGTGGTGGAGGCATGGACCGACCATCGAATCTCTCATCGACGGTGGGAATGGGTAATGGTGGGGCGAGGGTCGAGGCAGCAATCAACTCTAGCGCGATGTCGTACCTTGACCAATCTTAACGCGACTTGTTTTAAGCTATGCCAGCGGCGACCTTAGAAATCGCTCGGGATCGTGCCAAAATCAAAGTGGCAAGGCGTAGGGGAAAACGCAAGCTGAACGATCCTTTTTTTAAATTTTGGTCCTCTAATCACAGCAAAAGTACTAAAATGTAATCAGTACAGCCAGGCTGCTCAATTTTGACGTTGTCTTATTGAAAGAAAGGAAACGCATGATGTTTGCTAGAATTTAAATGACCCATGCAAGCTTCTCTATTTTTCATTGAATTAACAGTACACGACGTCAGACTATCTAATGCATATTTTATAACGCACTCGTAATCAACGTCGGTGCACGCACGCACGTTTTCAGGGAGGTGGAAGGACGGGAAGAGCAAAGGAGGTCAAATTCACATTGACGAGTAGAAAGTGGAAAGTATTTCCTAAGGTCGATGCCTCTGCACCACGTGTAAGAATATGTATGCCATCGACTGTATGCACCACGCAAGTGTATTACATTTCAAGGCCGTACGATCATGACTTTGTCTAGCTTTCTCTTCCGTCTTCGTCTCTTTCTAGCATTACATAATACGGAAGTGATGCGCTACAGATGCGAATTCTCGGTGTAACATAAACGTGTCCCAATTACTCGGAGCTACGTACAGTGACGGTCGGCTTAATGAATATTTCTAGAATAATGTTGAGCAATGCACCTTCGTCAGATGTGAAGGTGCATTGACCTGTATATGAGACCGCCCAAAAACCGGCAGTGATTGACGGCACAGGTTGTTCACCTTGTGTTGCACACCGACTACTTTCTATTCAGAAAACTTCAAATTCCGACACTACGACAATACAATAATTATAGAGACATTTCTAATCCTCGAGGCAATAACAAGAGAAGAATTTACAAAATTTATACGCACCCACTGGTTAATTGTATGTGACCGCATCACTTTGAATACAATAAAGAATTTGCATAAATATGTTAAGCGTATGGAGTAACAGTATGTAAGGCATAATAATTTCTAATCACGATAATCACATACTAACTGATCACGCTACAAAGGTTAGATTGGTCATGCTGCGAGAATGATTTGAACAGATGCAATTTGCTTTCAGAATAAACATAGATTCAAAATTTTGCCCCCGTTTTGAATCGAACCTTAACACGTGGACCTCGCGCCATCTATCGCGCCACGGCGGAAACTTCTAGCGCTTCGCATTGGATAACCTGCAACTCTTCGTCGATAAAACTGCTGACTCCTGTGATACAGACGCAACTATTTATTACGCGCCCTCTAGTTCCCACTAACTAAGCGTAACAAAACAATTCCCTTATTGCTGTCAGTATTGATAAAGATACTTCTGTTGCAAATAAAACGTATTACCCATGTGAAAGTTTAATAAACGAAAAGATGGGCGACGATAATGCACCGTTATCTAATCCGTGGGATACTTTATTCACCGTAAATACATTCGACAGGGGTGGGTAACATAACCTCAAGTCCCCCGCGTATTTTAAAAAATCTGTTCGAAATGGCAGTTTGTTTAGTAAATCTTTCATGCTTTTGCATCATTATTCTCATCCGTCGTAACATTTGAAACATTACCATTTGCCGCATCGAAACCTCTCGTAAGATGTATTCTTTCTATCGAGGACGATACTTAGATAAGCATTGATTTTTCTTTAATAAAACGCTTTTGATTAATCCCCTTTATTCTCAGGCAATGAGGCGCGAACCACGGTGCGACTGGACAATGAAAGTAATCAGAACAATAAACAGGTAGTGAGCATTGTAGCTCCCTCCACTAGCCTTCTAATCCAATCGCTGCTACAGCAACTATGCATGCTGTTCGAAGCGGATTCCGTACGCAGGAACAAACTATATTTCGGTAACAACAGGATATTTTAGACAGAGATTTAATATACCTCATAATTAACTAATAAATCGGCATTAATACTTTTAGCAATATGTGATAGGCTTCACCAATTGAAACTGATCGATGACTCTTACAATATGATGGAATTTGAACCGTTAAGGAGCCAGTATCAGACTGCGTTGTATCATTTATTCACAGTGGCACGTGCAGCAACCGGTTGTGACAGCGCGCTACAGGTTCCCAGGTATTAAAAACTATAAATCGAATTCTCCCATATAGATTACAATTGACACTACTTTGATCTATTTATTTTGCACAGTTCAATAACGACAGAATGGTCCCGGTATCATAAAGAGTTTCAGGAAATAGGCTTTATCGCCGCCGGAGGGTTTGGTAACGTCTTTAAAGCTTTGCATCGTCTAGACGGTACCGAATACGCTGTTAAAAAAGTAATAGTGCGTTCGGGTCGTGTTAAGAACGTAATGCAGCATCTGGAAGAAGTGAAAACTCTTGCCAAATTGAATCATACGAATATAGTCTCGTATAAGGGTGCATGGATCGAAACAACGCTGCCATCAACTTTTATACCGAGTCTAGTATCCGCCGAGCACTCGCAGAGCAAAATATGCTCCATAGAACATCGAAGAAACGGCAAATATAGATCGTGTGTAAGTCAGTCTCTTAGTACGCAGAGCCAATTGACCGCCAGCAATAGTTGGAGCAGTCAAAGTCAAAAAGAAAGTGACGACCAAGATGCGTCGTTGCAACGTAGTAAAATGGCAAATGGTAAATTCGATGTTCTTAATTGTCTTTGATGTTATTAGAAATTTACGAACTTGATGCATTCGATATTGTTGCAGGAGAGCGATTAATAGAAGAACATGTTATCAGACAAAGTATGGAGCAAACGAATTCGAATAGTATATCGTTTAGGTGTGACGAAGAGTACCAAGAGAGTAGAATAGAAAACAATACGAACTATTCAGATGGCAGTAATTCTTACGAAGAGTGCAGTAATAATAGAAAACTATTGCCATATGTTCCGCCAACGGTATATCATCTTTCAATTTTTATATTTCCTTGTCTTTCAATCGGGATTGTAATTAATTCAGTTTCTTTTAAAGAATGAGAAATATGCCACACTGTACATTCAAATGGCGCTTTGTGAGAAAACTCTCCAGCAATGGCTCGACGAAAGACGGGAGGAGACTCCGCAGACAATGATCATTGGAATAGTAACGCAAATTCTTTGTGGTTTGAATTATATACATTCTCGTGGAATCGTGCACCACGACATAAAGGTAATAAGAAACTAAAATACATATTCGTGATACTTAAGGGACTATACCTGATTCCATTTCAGCCGAGCAATATATTTATATCGACATCAGGCCAGTTGCAAATACAGCTAGGAGACTTTGGACTGGCTTGTCCATTGCAAAGGGAAAGCCATCATTCCATACTCGGCACGCATACGTACGCTGCACCGGAGCAATTGCAAGGGAAATGCAATCCTAAAGTACTAACTCATTCCCTCGATCTGTCTTTTAAAACTTGTTCGATCTATTTTAAGTTAATCTGCAACTTTTCAGAGCGATATATACAGCCTAGGAATAGTACTTCTGGAATTGTTAGTCCACACAAAAACTCATATGGAGCGGATTGAAATAATTAAAGGTTTGAAGAGCGGTCAAATACCGACATCGATGACCGTTACTTATCCTAAGTGGGTGTGTATTCAAAGTCGCGTATTAGAGCTGTCCAGATACTCGAATTAACCAAAGCTAATTGATAAGCGCGAATAGATAAGATTCTAAAGTAATTAATATTTGTTGTAAAGGCACATATGGTGAGCCAATTAGTTCAAGAAGACCCTGAGCAACGGCCATCGGCGGATCAACTGTTACAAGACTTGAACGAAGACAAAGATGTAACAATAGCACGCTTAAGGGATGATCTTACGCAAAAAGATGATGCGATAAGAAAGTTGCAGGAAAGGATATCGATGCTAGAAGAACAAACGGCTAAACGTAGTACGTCTCCTCAAGATATATGAACTACATTGAATTAGCAGGAAGAGGAATTTATAGAAGAAGCGTATACTATTATTTTTGTAAGTGTTACTTACAAAATTACAAAAAAAGGTATGCATTCTTTTGCATAGGCAATAAAATGTGAGAACAATCACACATCGTTTCTTTATTTCGAAGATACTTGTAAATATGTGTAATCTTACCGATCTCTTAAGTTTTTATGTACGTGGAAATAATTTATTGTACTTTTTCTAAGTATACATTTTATGAAAATAAAGAATTTTTTAAAAGATAGCACTGGATGTATTTCATTTATAAATGTTCCTGAACTATGGTGTCTAATAATCCTTTCAGCAGCGATCCAGCTTTTATTCTATTATAATTTACGTCGGGAGTGACGCATCGGTGTAGTAGAAATTGTACTTTTGGATAACTTTCTAATATATGCGTTGGTATATCGTGTAGAAGACCACCAGGAAGTAATCTGTTATCTAAATTAGGAGCCAACAATGTCTGCAAATGCAAAGCGTATAGGAACTAAATAATTATTTCGTTCTAACTAACGTTAATGCCTTTCTATAGACAGAATATATTGCATTTCGACAATACGAACTGACCTTGCATATCGCGTAAAAGTTATGATCGCTGTATTTATGAGCGCATATCTCAGCTGAAGAAAATACCAAACATTCTGGACAACTAAAGTCCTCGGTATTTTCGTGCAATTCTCTCCAATCCGTGGAGCCTATCAATCTTTCGGAATCTATCAAGAGAGGCATACGTTTATCAAAATTCTATAGTTTTATCGCGTGTATATTGTGATTAGACAAATAGCAACATCCTTACTTGAGAAACCTGCGATTCTATCGACAATGATCATATTTTCTAAGTCTACGAATTTTGCAGTGTAATCGAAATCAACTGCTATGTTATCAGCCGAGACATCGGTTAAATAGAAACTGTAATCTTTGCTTTGATATGTGAACGATTTAGCAGCATCCAAAAGGCTCGAAGCTATTTTAGCTCTTATTAACCACGGCTCGTTATAATAAGCGGTCAATGGTAAACCAACATACTCCTCTATTACAATGCGACCACAAGCACCATAATATTTTGGCACTGGCCAACCTTTGTCAGCAGATAATATCTATAAAAAAAGAGAGACACTTCAGGTACCAAAAGGCTTCAATGAGTGCAAAGCTTATAGACTACATACGAGGAGCGAGATTTTAGATATCACAGGGGTGCTTTTATTAATTTAAATAACTGTGTACATGCCTGCAGAACGAAAGGCTCAGGATTGAGAACCATAGATGTCCAAATATTAATGTCTAATATCTTTGAATCGACATTTTTGTTATTTTCGTATACATATCTCAATAGATTATTTAAGTTCGCAACGGTAGGACAAAGCCTTAAGCGGCTAATGTTATCCTGCGTAAAATCTAAACTGATCGCCTTCTCAATAAGCTCTTGAAAACTGACGCCACCTTCGTTATCCGTCTCTCTCGTATTCAAAGGACAGATACGAGCAACGCTTTGACTCTCGCAAAGCATTCTGTCGAACTCGTCTAGTTCGAAACGCTGCGCCAACTTCTTCAAGACAACCTTACTCTTGTTGAACGAACCGAAGAATACATTTTTCACGCCGAAGAAGTAGGAAAACACGGAATGAAAATCATTGAGCGCGATATCGACTTCGTGAACGTAATCGCACGCCGAGGTGCCAAAACATGCTGGACATTTGTGTAATTCCGTCAAACGATCGAGGTTAGGCTGGAACGTAGTGATCGAGGACCACTTTAACGCAACTAAAGCTAAAGCTAGACCGAGTAATTCCCATTTTTTGAACTTTAATACGTCATATATGTATGATAGAATCATGTGGAAATGTTTTGTGTGCGCGAAACAAAACTATCGGATAACCTAAAATGTACGCGTTAAGGTTATTCTTCGTACGCAATACGCCGGGAACACTTTACACTCGATTTAATGATAGATGACGAATATAATCTAAGAAATGCGAATATCTACAGCGAATATAATTATAAATCGTGATTACTGTTGTTTCTAACACTCCACTGCACTACAAACGCCACGGCTGTCAATGGTGAATGAATGGCGGCGGTGGAATCAGCTGTACAGTGCGCAGCGCGCAGTGCGCAGTAGCGGCGGAGAATTATCGATTGCCACCACTATCGACAACTATCGATGGTCCATTTTATCGATTGCAAGTTAAACATTTGCGAACAATGTAGGGACATATTATATCGCCACTCTAGTTAGGAACTAGTCATTAGATCATAGTAACTTTTAAGATACATAGTTTGTAAGTCTAGCTTTAAGGATAGCGGGAAACCGTTCAAAATATAAGCGAATCGTTTTTCTCCTCCCAAATGGAACACGCGTGTTGCGTTGTTAGAAAAGTAATAAAAATCTTAATTAGAGATCACAGGTGTTGGAGTTGATAATTTGCTCTCTCTACCTAACCAATTCCCCCCAACAAACATGTACGAGGCGCCATCTCGTGTTTGGTTTTGCCCGCGCCACGTGCACGATTTCAGCAAATGTTTAATGACGCATGGGTACGCGTCATCCGCATCCAATAGGTAGTTGTTAAATACCCAGGGAGGTCTTTTACGACCACTCCGTTGCATATAAATGCAGAAAATATGTAAATTCTACACTTCCATAAATGTATTCCCATCGCTATCGATAACTATCTCCATTTCTCGTACAATGTATTAATTCTGGTTTAATAATAACCATGGACTATCACGAAATATTGCTTAATTTAACAACCCTCGATAAGACTGAAAATGGTATAACAACGTTTCTTCATGTATGAAATAAATTTCAAGATGTTTCAACGCAATTTTTCTATGATTTTCTTTACAGAAGAGGTTAAAGATTTCGATGAAAGATTGCAGCGTATTTTGCAAAAGGCGCAATCGATGTTCAAGGAAGATGATAGAATTTTTATAACGAGTAATAACGAGGATCGAAATGGCTCGCTCGATGTTCGGTAATATAATTAATAATTAAATAATTAATTGAACAAATTTAATGCTACGACCATTCCTTGTACCTTCAGGTGCGACTACATACGCGCAGTCGTGTGCGCGTTGAAAAATATAAGGCAGTCTACCTCTGCGGACAATGAATCATTATTTAGCGTTAAACAATGTCGCACTGTAAAAGTATCTCTAGAATTGATAACTGCGCTGGGGATCTTACCTGGCCTTTTACCCGGTGTTGGGATTGACATGGCCAAACTATGCCCCAGAGCTTTGGGGATATGTAACGAAAAGCTAACAGATATGCAAGTACGAATGGTGCTTAATAATTTCGTAACGTACTTTTCCAATAGCTAAGAATCTTTTTCGTTTCAGAAATACGGAAGGCTAAGATTTACGGTCGACTCTGTTATGCAATTGTACGATGAAGTTATGTTTCGCCCTGCGATAGTTGCACAGATAGGCCCATTACTGGCTGCTCTTTTGCAATTAAGCCATGCTCCGTTGATGAAACCATCGCTGGAGAATGCAGCGATCAAAGAAGAGAACATGAGCAAAGATAGTTTTAAAATGACTGCAGATTTATATGAGAAATTAAAGGGAGATCAGGAATATTTTCAGTGCATGCTGCATCGATTGTTAATCGATGTCCCAATGCCTATAACTATGAGAGAGTTAATGGTAATTCTTGGTGCTAAGACGGCACCGAAGTGGCTGCAAAGGGAAACCCGTAGATATTTAATAAAATTGCTTCTACGACCGATGGGAGTTTCTTCAATCGTAACTGCTATTTGCGATGATGCTTTGGATCTGGGCGAGCATTGGAATAAGCTGGACACTATTTCTAAGCTAATAGCTACCTCACACGGGAATAATCCGCATGAATATTACAAATCTTTATGCCCACAGGTATACCCCACAATTTTTTAATGATTATTTGATAATTAAATAATTATTTGCATTTGTTTCAGTTACTGGATCTTTTAGCATCAACGCAGATCAAGCATTCGACAACGATAGCGAATTGCTGCATCACCGCGCTCTACGAATACAAACCCGACGTTTGCCTTGCAAATATCGTGGAAGTAATATGCACGCCGTTATCAGTTAATTCGGAAACTGTGCAGAAAGCGAAAGTAACAGAAAGCGATGTAGAAAAATGCATAGATAATTTAACAAAATGTTTCGCAACGGTGGAAGCGAAATTTAAACAATTGCCATGTAAATTATTAATGAACGTGGCAGTTCCTCTATTTTCTTTGTACAACAACATCAGACGAAGCGCCTGTCCGTTGAAAACTAAAATTAAAAATCTTCTACTGCGACTTTTACATGAAGAATCGTCCGACGATCTCTTTGCTGTATTTCTCGGACATAAGTCGAGTAGCGATTTCGGAAATCAATTGATATCCGAGTTTGGATCGATGGGTGGGATTGAAGTTAGAGGAGTAGAGAACGCTTTCAATTACGAGAAATGTGCTGATTGCCTGCTCGAATTAACATCTACTGTCGCGGCACTATCCACAGCGTTATTTTCCTATTTATTAAAATTCCTATCAAGCTCCACGCGATTGGGAAATGAAGAAGCGAAGAATTTATTAGAAACAGAAGATGATGTGATGGAGAAGATCCAAAAGCAGTTAGCAGCGGTGAAACTTCTATCAACTTTAGCCAATGTATCCGCTGTCCAAGAGGCTCAAATGGAAAATCCACAGATATTATTATCCTTTATAAAATCATTGTTCGATCGGTATATTAAGAGGAAACAAAGCTCGCAGGAAGAAGACTGCGAGCTTCTGTACATCAGTTTGATGTGGGTGAAAATGATTCTGGGCGAAAGGAAGAAGCTCGTAGATTGGACGGCGTTTAGCGATTTTGTAAAATTCCTGAAGGGATCCTGCACTTCTTCGAACGTTCCACCTCAATTGGTGTCGTTGAGTAAAGAATTAATCGAGCTAATTCAAACGCAAGGCCGGTCGGAGAGGAAGCATTATCAGGATCTGTCGGTAGATCGCAGACCCTCCAATAAATTCGAAGAAGCGCTCAGGGATCTTGCGGATCCACTGCTACCTGTCCGCGCGCACGGACTCATAGCACTCACGAAATTAATAGAAAGCGGTGACCCGTGTACCGTCGCCAGGAAAGCGGTCCTTTTACAATTGTTTAAAGTCAGTAAAAAAGAAATGGACGATGAATTTTACTTCATGTAATTTTCTATACCCTGTCTTGTGTTACAGGAAAATCTGAAGCACGACGATTCATTTATATACCTGGCAGCTATTAATGGACTGTGCGCTTTGACCACCTCGTTTCCACAAGTCGTTATAGAAACGTTGATACAAGAATATATCGCCACTCCGCAGCGTGCATCCGCCGAGGAGTTAGCGGTGGAGGTACGGATGAAATTGGGGGAAGTACTTGTAAAAGTAACGAGAGCTTTGGGTGAAATGGTTGTACCCTATAAAGGCACATTGATAAACGGATTCTTGTGCGCCACGAGAGATCCGGATGAATCGTTACGCGCCTCTAGTCTTTCTTGCCTGGGCGAACTATGCAAAGTGTTGGGCTTTCGATTAGGAGACACAATCACCGAGGTATGTTCGCTTACAAGGGAACATCAGCCAACTGACAATCACCGATTTTGATGAAATTTAAATATGATGTGGTTCTCATAAAAATATTATCACTTTTCTAGGTACTCTACTGTATCAGCTGCATCATAAAAACGGATAAATCTGCCGAATGCAGACGAGCTGCAGTCATGGTTACTACTCTGCTAATTCGCGGTCTTGGAAAGGACACGTTGACTAATATGTCTCAGGATCTGGTGAGCTTGTATCGCGCGGTGAAATATCTACACGAGAACGATACGGATCCAGGAATACGTCTGCACGCCTCGCTCACCCTTCAAGAAATAGATTCTATCGTTCGGGACACTTTACTCTCTCCTCCGAAGCTTGAGAAAACTATATTTCTTTTAGGCCCTCAATAACGAATACTATTTAGACATTTCGACCGACTTTTTATAAAGAATATTTACAGCTGATAGTTTCCTATTCCTGTGTGTATATATATCTTTCTGTATCATTAAAGAGAAATAAAATGCGTTTAGAAACGAAGCTAGAAATAAATCATTTATCACCTGCTCTACTTGTGTCTCCCCGCTGGAGCTAGACAAATATCGTGTCTTCCGAGAAAAATCCAGCCAAACGGATATGGTCTCGTTTAAGACACGCGTACAACCTTTGCGGCTGCGGCGTGGATGTTGGCGAGGGACGTGGTGTTACAATGCGTAAAATGAACTCCTTACAGGAGGGGTCGGGGAAGGTTTTCAGTTTACCGTCCCCGGTGCCATCCACTTCGGGGTTGCTGTTCAGGGAAGTCATAACGAGAGCGGCCTGAAACATACAGTGTCATTAAGAAAACGTTTCCCAAGTAAATGAGAATAAACTGGAACGTGTATAGATCCATCGATAAAATTTTGGACGTGTCGGAACACCTTCTGCGCGTCTCTGAACATAGTGGTTATCCGAGAACCAATGTTCCCTCTGGATCCACCGGGCACCTCCACTTCCTTCCCTCGCATTAACTGGATGAGGAACGTAGTAAACTCCTTAGAATCATTATTCCCGCCCAGCTTGTGTTGCAAGGAGTTTACTTGGGCAACAAGTGCCTCGACGCCTTCTATATCCCGCACGATCTCCTGGAAATGAATTTCTCTGGTCGTACGTTTGTATTCATGCTTGATGCATCGCGCCGAAGCAAGTAAACGAGTCAAAGATACCTCGTACACGTGCAACTTCTGATGAATCGGCTTCGTTGCGTACTGCAATTTATTCAATATGCCAAGCACGACGTCGGCTAGACTCGGCAGCGCGTCCTGCTTCTGTTCGCTCAAAGTGTGGAGCGCTGCGTGGGCCAACGCTGGCAAGAGGAGCTGCGCGATTTGCCCAACGCGTTTCGAACTTAAAAAGTGCAAAGCCTTCTCGGCTTCCCTCGTGTCGTCGAACAGTCTCTTCTGCCGATGCGCAGGCACTGGCTGAGCATTGCTCCAGGTTGTCGTCCATGGATTGTTAGGGATTAACATTCGCGCTGACAAATTGCCTGCATCGAGTAACAGCATTAACGAGAGGTTCGATTAAGTTCGTGTACCGATACGAAAGTAAAAGAAGGCAACCTGTCGGTTGTCCCCATTCGTCCGTTCCATTGTCCTCCACCCAATCTCTTGGTGAATACCATCGTATAAAATCTTCCAGGACTGCTCCAGGATTCGCCGCCTGTTAATAACATCATTTATAGAAATGTACTCCACGATAACGTGTATCCACGTTAACATCACCTTAAACGATTCCATGTCCGATAACAACGACGCGCTCATCAATCTAGCTCGCATTTCCGAAGCGTGTCGATCGGTCCCAAGCTGCATCATCACTTGCGCGTCTTCGTCAAGCTGGTCCTCCGTTTTCGGCACGGGATCTTGCGTGACGGGCAGATAAAGGGGATCACCAGTTTGAATCAACCTGAGTAAGATTGCTTTCAATGTATGATCCACAATATTCATTTTAAATTGAAAGCAGTTTTCTTTTTAAACTGACGAGTGGTAAAACAGATCTTACTTGAGCGAGGGATGCTTGGCTAATCTCCCCGCGGGTTTGTTCCACAGCAGATGCTTCGCTTTCAGCTGCGTCCTCGCGGGATCGTCCTCGTTCGCTGGCTCCTCGCTGGTGCACTCGAAAAACTCATCCTCCTCCGATTCGGCTGAAATTGGACGAGAATCATTCTGGTTCCCTTTTTATTAGACTCTCTTTTCTCTTACCCGTTTCAAAATCCTCCGCGTCGACACTCTGGGATTTACGCGCGAATTCCTCCCTCGCCTTCTTCTTTTCAATGCAGCAGTTCATCATCTGAGGGAGTACACGAGTCAATGATACGGAATGAAATGAAAAGCATGACGAGAGGATCTTACCTGCAACTTTTGATGCAGTATGCACGTTCGCACGGAATCCGGAAAGCCTGGGCTGATCCTGGAAAAAGCAAAACGAAGATTGGTACCGGATTAAATGAAAATCATCCACCTTTCGATTATTTATACAAATGGAGTAGAAGAAGTCACGGGTGAATCATTTCTCGATCACCGTGGCGGATCCATTAGATCCTTGCGTCATCGCGCCCTACGCACGCTAAGCGCCAACGGGTCCACCGAAAAATCAGGACACCGGCCACGGTGGTTCACGGTCGAAGGTACGATCGAAGACTCGTTCCTCGGAGGTCCGTGTACTCTCTGTCCTGCCCTACCACGCTTCTTTCGCCGCCACGAGGCGGACAGAGAAAGGGAGAGGACGGCTGCCAGAGGGGATCGAACAGAGCCGGGACGAATTCTTGCAGTCTAGTCGAAGACCGTGATGCCGGTGCCACCGAGGCGAACTTAACGGTTCCCCAGTACCATACCGGACGTGTGTCGTTCTTCGTGGATCACGCGTCCCCCGTATCGATCCTTCCCAACTGAATTCAACTGTTCGCGCGTCGCGATCGCGGGTGTGAAGCGTCGGTACAGCTTTGAAAAGTATATAGTTCGAGAGTTCAAGGGGGGTACGGTTTTCGTTCGGCTGGTCGAAAGAACAGGTGCAACAGGACGGGGCAATTACTAAGGAATCCCACTGGGTTCGCTCGCTTAGAGACGCCGATCTTGGGATTATTTTCACGGGATTCTTTTTACTCGCACGGGACACGTCATGGAAGAGAACCGACTGTGAACCGATGCGGACAAATATGAGTAAGTAGATGCTACGTGGACTTTTTTGTTCTCTTTCCTTCCTTAAAGATTCGGTCGGTGTTCGGCCAACCGGTGGGCTGGCATTTCCTGCGGCTTTATACCTCCCAAATTTCTATTTTATATGATACATCATAAAGCTGACGCTTTTTGGAAACCTCGAAGTCTTTGCATTCCACTGAAACGCGTTTGCGTTCCTATTATTACTGCGGCTGTATATTTCTCAAACTTCTATTTCATATCATAAAGTGGATGCTTTTCGAAGACCTCGTCAAAGTCTTTGCATTCCACTGAAACGCGTTTGCGTTCCTGTTATCACTGCGGCTTTATAATTTCTCAAACTTCTACTTTATACGGTGTATCATAAAGCTGGCGCTTTTTGGAAACCTCGAAGTCTTTGCATTCCACTGAAACGCGTTTGCGTTCCTATTATTACTGCGGCTGTATATTCCTCAAACTTCTATTTCATATGATAAAGTGGATGCCTTTCGAAGACCTCGTCAAAGTCTTTGCATTCCACTGAAACGCGTTTGCGTTCCTGTTATCACTGCGGCTTTATAATTTCTCAAACTTCTACTTTATACGGTGCATCATAAAGCTGATGCTTTTCGAAAACCTCGCCAAAGTCTTTGCGTTCGCTTTCCCATGATTGCGGCGACTATCATTACGATCTCGATCATCCCGATCATTCGTTTGGACCTAAAGGGAAGGAATCGCTGGCACACGTGTCTATAGACCGAACATTCCAGCGTAGGACTCCTCCATCCTTCGGAGCATCGTAGCAACGAGTTCCGAAGGGTGAATGCGCCTACGCATACATCTCGTAGGTCTCGTCTTCGGCGTGTACTGGCCGACCTTGAACCATGTACTACACGAGGCCATCATCGTGCACGGCGTGCTCCTCCTCTACACGGCTACGTGGTATCTTTAACGAAGGCGCGGCGAAGAGCTCGTTCCAAAACGGTCACCCATTAAAAACGTAGGCCACGACGATTCCGTACCTATCCAGCAGACCGTCGCGATTCTTCTTGCTCCATTACTCGCGTTCCCTGCAACTGCATTAACAACCCTCTCAGCGCATCGAGCAAAGGGGTATCATACAACCTTGATCCCAGGGCCGCGTTTAAAAATCGGCAGGCTTCAATTGATAAGAATTGACGAGCATATCGCAATAACGAGACTTCCATTGCGACGTTATTGTCGTGTTTGGGTAATATCCTTTACTCATCCTTGTTTGCAATGAGAGGGGCCCCGATTCGCGTGTCCATGGGCCGGTCTGGAAAAGTTCTGCTTAATTCTTGTTCGATTCACTCGAGGGTCTAAATGGAATTAATTGCCAAGCATATTTACGGGATCCTTAGTAGCGCGCACTTTTCTATTCCGTGCAGCACACGCGTTGAAGTCTCCCGGCGGTGGCCACGCACGCGTGCACCAATTTGTTGTGCGAACGCGTTTCAGCCGCATTTAGAAAGCGCGTGCAATCGTTGGGATTGATACGCGGCAGCGCAAAACTGTAACAACCGGTCGGCATTCTGTTCCACCGCTGGATCGCGTTTCGCTCGCGGTTTAGGATATGAGACAGACCATTGGCAGCGGTTCCGGGCCGATTCAGGAAGGGAACGCGAGCGGCGATAGCGCGCGGATTCCATTTGCGACCGGCAATCCCCGTTGAAGGCGATTCCATCCGAGGTTTAGAGGTTTAACCGCGTTTAGAGAAAGGTAAATATACTCGATCGTTCCGCGCTCGAGTTTTTCGCGTACCTGGGAAAACAAACCGCAAGAAGTGAATGTTAATCGGAGATGGATTTCTCTTTTACACCGCGAAACGGGCGAACGAGGCGGAAATGGTCGGACCATTTAACGGCCCGCCCAGAGAATCGAGATTCCTACCAAGATCTACAGAAAACAGCATATAATCAGCCCGACTATGCAAATCGAATCGTCTTTCATGAAGAAAACAAAAATGATCACGTAAAAACGGATATTCGCGATGCGGATAAGCTTGTTCGTATTACGCAACGTAGATTCCACTGTTATTTTCGATTAGCCTTGATAGAGAAAAAAAATTCGGCTACCCAAAGCGGTGAAAGATCGTGGATATTCTGATAAAAGTTTTACAAACAAACCAGCCATGGGATTCGGATTTTAAGGCGGCGCATCGCTAACCCACATCCCAGGCAGGCCGAGGGAAAACCGAGTTAGAGCGTCGCGGCTCTCATTTCCGGAACCGCTTCTTAACTTCCGTCGTGGGACTGGCTGGCGTAATTGCCGGCGCTTTCGGTGCTCGTCGATAAAAACTCGTCGATTCACCGTCGGCTAACGGCTCGCCGACCCCCTACGATCGAACAGGAATCGCTCTATTAATAATTGAAATACAAATTTCTGCGGGGCTATCATAAACTCGCGACAGAAATGAAATAGTGAGTGAACGAAGAAGATTCACAATTGCAGAAGCGATTCGCTTCTTTTTTGAATCCGCTAATTAGCATTATGCCCTACGATCGCACACGAATCGCTCAATTAATGATTGAGATACAAATTTCAACAGGGCTATTATAAACGAAAAACTATGCTCGTCTCTGTCATGTTTTATGCAATCCAACGAAGTACTCGCGACAGAGATGAAATAGTGGCTGAACGAGGGAGATTCACAATTGCAGAAGCGATTTGCTTCTTCTTGTTTCTGAATCCGCTAATTAGCAGGATCTCCTACGTTTCCTAGTTATTGTCCCTCGATTTTCCCCTTTGTACACGTTCGGCCAGGCCCATTGTGCGTCGTACTCTCACGGGACGAAACGGCGTTACGTTCCTCGGACGTAACTCGTCGGGATACTTTTCTCCGGCGGAAGAGAGTTTCGCAATTTATCTCGTCATCGTCGATTTGAATTTCCAAATCGTCCGCAGCAGAATTATACCTTCCAACGTCCTCCCTTCATCTCGATGCTGTCGTTTCCTCGACACTGACATCGCGTTACACAATTTGCCCTCGATCGGGAAACTTAACACGCGTGTCCCGCGTTCGATTTCTTTGAATGAGCGTCTGCTGCCAGAGGCAAGCGAAGCCGATGCAACGCACCGCAGCCGCGGGAATGTTGTCGCATTACCGGCAAAATATCCTGCGCGTCCGCGGTGTCCGGAGGAAAGTGCGCTCTTCTTTCCTTCTTGCCGCAAAGTGTCCCAGCAACGTAATTGGCGCTTACGAAATTCGCCTGGCGATATCACCGATTCATCGCGTTCGTTTTTTTGATGCTAGAACCGATTAAACTGGGATTAGAGCCGCAACAATTTGATAATGAATGCGAAACGAAGGGGATAAAGATAATTGAACGTCGAACTGGCATTGCCGGCCGATCCGGGGTCCTCCGTCACGCCCAAAGAAAAGTCTTCATTCACCGCGGCTGGTTTGCCGGCCGCGAAGATGGAACGGTTAACAGTACTCGGACGGGTCGCTTTCGCATACTGTTCCAACTGGTATCTACGAACCGTTACAAGAATATTATGGAAACTCCAACGAATCGTGGAGAAGTCGGCGGTGCCGTGGGCCCCGCGCGATAGAACACGATAACATCGACGAGCAGCGCGAAGAAAACTCACCACCTTACACGAGCACGCCGAACAGGTTCTATACGTAAAACGCGCCCGCTAATTAATATCTCGGCTCGTTCCTGGAGCAGGGTCAACCTGTAACTGGATTCCGAGCCGGTGAAATTGGAGGGAAATTGCCGCTTGGCACTTTACATCAATAGACCCCGGATTTCTATGCAAATTCATAATTTTTCAGAGTGTGATGAAAATACAGTAAAACTTCGGTAGGCAATTATTTCGCTCACTAGTAGATATCATAGAAAGCGTAATAATCTGGATGTTTTGTATATTTCCTCAGATAATCCGCCTAATTTTGCATCTTTCAATTTTCTATAAATGCATAAGAATCCGGAGTCTACTGATCATTCTTTTCCCCCTATCATTTCTTTACGTGAAACGAAAGAAGGAAACGATCTACGCGACGAAGAACATACATTTTCATTTAAAGAGACGATTAATTGCACGCGTGCTTATAAAAGAAGTCTAAGGACCTACGGATGCAGCGCTTTTGAAGCCATTCATCTTTGGCATTTTTGTCAGAGACAATTGCGTGGACCACCGCTCTGTACAGTGGATATTTGCAACAGCATTCATTGTTCGCATCTCTCTTTCACCATGAGCGGAGGACAACAGTCGCGCCGGGAGGATAGCACTCCTGACACATAATTTTCGCCTGCTTTCACAACCAGCAAAAATGAGCGACACGTGAGAACGATTCTACGTAACAAAGGTTCACCGCCACCGCGGCTGAATTTTTCACCTGCGTCGCTCCGCTTCCTGGTCGCATCCCTAATCGCGGACCATTCGTGGAAAGCTTCGTTCGAACGAGCAACGATTGCCACGGATTTCAATGCAAGCGTTTTTTCAAATCGAAATTGGTAACGCACAGCCAAAGGGAAAATGATAGGGACAACGTGATGCCTGTGCACGTGTGAAGCCTTTCGAAAAAAGAATATAGAACCACCGTGAGAACGGACTGTTTAGATTGGGTATTAATCGTGACGGACATTGACACCGCGCCGACCCCCGGCTAACGATCGTTATCGGCGTTCTAAATGCCCGTTTTATCTTGCATAAATCTCTGGTTAATAACGCATGCCTGAGACACATCGTTGCATGGGAGTACGATGGAAAATCGAAAGAGAACGAAAGTGAAAGGCGCGAATTCCATAGCCACTGCGCGCCCCATTACCACGTGTCTCCTATGCTTCTCTATGTAAATTGCCGGATGAACGAGAAGAAAAATAAAGCGTTTTGACATAGGGCGTGAACGCGGCGGTTCAAATCTCCAAGGAATGTCCGGTGAAGTACGCTTAATGCCATTCGCCAGTTGTTCCAAGGCTAAAGAAGAAAGACATGACTCCCATGGAAGCAACAAGTGTGTCTCTATGCCTTTCTCGTCCCAAAAGATTCCTTTATGACGCATTAGATGGTGTTTTATTAGCTCCAGGATGGATCTTTCCATGCTTCTCGATGGTTCCGATTCCGTTAAACCACGATCGAACAGTAACTGCGTTCCCTTGGGCCAAGAGAAACATTTCCTACCACGGAGCGCGCTGTTCCTCTAATTTTCCTTCCCCTGCAACAATGTTTCCTAATTAAACGCGGCTCGTTGATATGCAACAGAATAAATTCCACGAGTGTAATATCGGGAATAATTGAGTCGGTTTACGAGTCCAATTATGGGCCGCGGAAAATTCTTTTTTAACGAATCGTTCGTGACAATAACTATTCCTAATTATCAAGGAAATTGCTGGGCGATGCTGATTAGAGTGGAGCAAACGGCGTACGTTCCTGTGCTCCCATTAACAAGTATCTCGAGACCCGGCGGGCGTGACGAGTAAATTAATTAATTAACCATTCCGATCTGTCCTTATTCTCCTTCCCTCGCCTCCCCCTTAATGAGGCTCGAATCGTTGACCGCGCTCTAGAAATTCGACGATCGTGCGCCGGCCAAACTGCTTCCGGAATCATCGCGTTTGCGAGATCGCTCATTATTATGCCCCTATGCGTTTAGATTAGCCGAGTTTTCAGGACGATGCGCTGGGCATTACGAAACGTTGACCCCATCTGCAACTTCATTACTCGTTAGAGAAAAAACCGTTCCGACGGACAGTTAATATTATATACAACATTTCTCCGATAATTGAATAATCACCCATTGCTTGGTTCAGCCTGACGAAGCATCCGGGACGGGATATTTCAATGGCAAATCGTTTCGATAGTTTCTTTTACATGGTCAAGAGCGGCCAGGCCATTTTAAACAGTCCTTTTGTTTAGAAAGCGCGGTCGGGTAATAAATGGAAAGGGAATCATTGTGCGGAGAAACCTCTTGATTGTACCTGCGCTCCACCCTGCGATTGCCTCGCTCGTTCGATTCCAATAAATTTCAATCGACATTTCATCCAGCGAGAACTATACTCCTCCCTTAAACCGGGCCGTCACCGGTTTCCCCTCTAAAATCACACGGCACGCGTAGAAATGGGAAGAGAGTCCACGAAAGGGATCCGTACAGCCGTGGCCCGTTTCGCCATCTCGACGCAGAGTCCATCGAGGCGAGGACATGCGTTTACTCCGGCCATTGACTCGTAACGGGTCCGGTCTATGGGCCCCGGCCGGTTTGTCGCGGCTCGTTTAGGCTGCACGAACCCGTGCGCGTCATACGCGACGGCTCCCGCTGGCCGGCGCGATCCCACTGTTCGCCGAAGGAGTCATCGGATAGAAAATAATTGACCGAAAGGTCGAATGGCAAAAGCGGGGCGATTTCGCCCAGGGAATCGACTGTGACGCAACGGTCCCAAGGTTGGCGAACGGCTCCGCGAAGAGACGGTAATTGCCGGGATACGTGGAGTCGCGCGGCGTTTCGAAATTCCTCCTCGCGCCCGTACTAGCCTGCGCCGAGCGGGCTTGGCTTTCTCCGACGAGAATTCATCTCCACCTAAGAGGAGAACCGAACAAGTTTATAAGCTAATGAACTTGGACGTGGAAGTGATTCGTCAAATGAATAATTATGAATAATTTTACAGGTATACAACCGAGGGTGTTGCTGCTGCTGGTGGCTGGCGCGGTCAGCGCCGCGACAGCAACGTCCACGTGCCCATGGGCGCAACAGGTGCCCGACCTGGAGAGCTCCTGCATCTGCGACTACAATCTGGCCAGGGAGCTGTCGGTGCAGTGCGACATCGTGGACTACGAGCAGCTGCTGGCCGCCGTGCGGCGTCACGCGTCCAAGACCACGCTGGACTTGTTCTACGTGAACAACAGCACGATAGGAACGCTGAGGAACGGTTCCCTCGCCTCGGTGAGGATCAACAATATGCAACTGTCGGGCTGCCAAATAAAGACCATAGAGCCGGACGCGTTCAAGGGCCAGGAGGGCTCGTTGAAGAGCTTGAACCTGAAGGACAACGAGCTGACGGAGGTGCCCAGCGGGACCTTGAAGACCCTGCGGAATCTCACGGTTCTGGATCTGTCGATGAATAAGATCACCAGAGTGAACGACAACGCGTTCACCGGGCTGAGGCTGGTCACGTTGAAGCTCTCCGACAACGAGATCACTCTGGCCCCTGGAGCGTTCAAGGGGTTGGAGAGGTCCCTGAAGAATCTGAACCTGAAGGGGACCAGACAGAAGAAGGTACCCGAGGCGCTCAGGGTCTTGAAGACGCTTGCCTTCCTCGACTTGTCGCAGAACAGCATCAGGGAACTGCCCGGGTCCGCCGGCAGCAAAGCTTTCGAGGGGATCGACTCCCTGACCGGCTTGAATCTGGAACGGAATTTGATTCAGAACATCGGGCCGGATGCCTTCCACGGAATCAGGAATACCTTGAGCTCCTTGAGCTTGCTGAACAATCTCATCCCGGACTTTCCTACCGCCGCTATCAACAGCGTGCAAGATCTGAGGGTGAGTCGAATAGAGAACAAGAATGATTAAAGTATTTGATCGAACATGATATTACTTCGCCCAGGTGCTGGACATTGGATTCAATCTGATAACAGAGCTACCGGTCAACGCTTTCCACAAGAATCCGTCGATAACATTGCTGGCGATCGACGGGAACCCATTGTCCACTGTCCCGGAGGAGGCTCTGGCAAGACTGAACGGGACGCTTCGAGGCCTGAGCTTGGGGGGCAGATTTCTGATCTGCGACTGCAGACTACGGTGGATAGTCGACTGGATAAAGACCAGGGACCTGCAGGTCACCAGCCGGGAGCGCAAGCCGCAGTTTTGCGGGGGGCCGCAGAAATTGCAGGACAAAAGCTTCTACAATATAGATCCGGAAGGTAAGAATAAACTCGAGAACCGTAATCGATGGTAATTAGGGCTGGATGATAAATGCTATTCGCTTTCCTCAGAGATGACCTGCGAAAGGACGCCAGAGATAATAGGGATCGGCACAGTGGAGAGCGTGGACACGAGAGAGCCAACAGGATCGGCGGGAACGATTGGCAATTATGCGCCAACTACCAGACCCACCACCAGCGTGTCGACCGTGACGACCACGACCCCATCGACGACAGCATTCGTCTCCACCACAACGGAGCTTCAAAGGACCGAGACACCGTCGTCGACCACGCCGAGAGGCACCACGAGCAGACCGACGGTCGCTAGGACCGGAAACGTGGTGATAATGAGGACCACGCCATCCCCGCCGAAGCACGCGCAGGAAAGTCTGCAACAGCACCAGCCGAGACCGCCGTTGGTGCTTGGCTCGCCGCTTTACAAGACTAAATCGAGCGAGAAGGATATCGTGGTTAAAGACGTGCTCAGGCAGGATAATGCGGTGATCATATACTGGGACACCGAGGCGACGAACATTTTGGGATTCAAAGTGATCTATAGACTGTTTGGGGACAACAGTTTCAAGCAAGCGCCGCCTCTGGAGGCCAGCGAACGGGAGTTTAAAATTAAGAACGTACCACCGCAGGTAAGACGATTCTGTAGAGTAATTAAACTCCTACGATTGTTGGCTTTGTAATAATTGAATTGTATAGGAGTGTATCGTGGTCTGCGTGGTGTCGCTAGAAGAGACAAATATCAGCCCAGCGAACGTGCCGTACAATCAATGCAAGGAGGTGAGAACGGAGAACTCTCCAACGTCCAACATGGACAAGATCACGATCGCCGCCAGTGCGGCGATTTGCGCCACGATAGTGGTCGCGGTGATAATATTCATCGTGGCGAATCGACGACGAGCCAGGAAGCTTCATACCCTGCACAGTATAGATCAGACGAAAATGGGAGGACCCATCGCTGGTTTGCCGGTGAACTGTTGCTCTAATGTTGGCCCGACGCCTAGCCCCGGTGGACCGTTGTCCTCGATGGCTACTCTCAGCGCTTACAATGCTCAGAAGGAATGGGATCAAGTGTCCGCTTACAGCAACAGGAGTATACCGAGACCGAGGATATTCCCCATAGACCGGCAAGGTAAATGTCAAAGTACGTACGGATAGAAGGATACAGATTTATCATATACTTGGAGGAATTCTAAAGACGATGCTGTGTATTCCAGGTTCGATCACTAGAGCATCCTGCATCGACGACGTGAGATCTCAAGCGGGACACTACGGTGGAAAAGTATCGGGTAGATCCGTAGTCGATGGGCAATCCCAACACAGTTTCTCCAACACCTCAGCGAGATACTTTGGAAACAACACTCTCTCTTCCAATCTGGCTAACACAAGATCGGGTTAATATCATCCAGCTAAAATTATCAGAGGTTTAGTTATCGATTTTCCTTAATGGGATACATTTCTATTTTCCAGAGCTGAGACAATCTAGGCAATCCCTGGCGGCAGCTTCGGAGAGAATGTCGCGAACGAACTTCTCACCGAGCCACAACATGCCGCCGCACGCCTCGGCTAGGAGGCAGAGACCGAGATCGTGTAATCGCACGTTGGAGCAAAATCCACCGAGACCGGGCAGCCGATACAGCATGGCCGATTCGACGCACACCCTGAACAATTACGAGGAGAACAATTGGACCGATCACGATATGGATATATACATGGCGCGTAATCCAACGACGAGAACCGGTCTGATGCCTCTCTGATTCCACCTGCTGCCGTACTTCATGTGTATGACTTTGCTCAAACGTGTTCAGTGACGTTTCTTTCTTTTCTTTTCGCTCGAATCATCCGTACTCTCTCACCCACGCAAATGTATCATAAGACATGATATCGTAGAAGGCATAGAATTCATGCATTCTTTTTTACAGCTACGTTATTACAAGTATTACTATGTAATAGACGTATTAATGTAGCGGCGCGAAGGAGAACGTTATAAACGTGTAGCTTTAAGGTGTTCTTTAAGCCGTGCGTGGCTCGAGGAGAATATTAAAAAATGGTTAATCAGTTCGGGCACACGATCTCCCAAGACAATCATAAGAATAAGATATAAGAACGAGTCAAGATTAATGCGTACGCGTGGTGGATGTGTTTTATCCAAAGACTGTATCATAAAAACAAGTGTCTATCGAAATACTGTAACGTTGCATCTAATGTCTTATGCTTGTAGACACATGTACTGATGTTAAAAAGATTTTGTAGCATGCGATATGTCCCGATAACGAGAGATATCTCTAATATAGAACGAATTTGTATATACTATTTTCTTTTTTTAAATCCTGTGTAGTATTAAAATAAAAGTTAGTAATAATAAAATGAATATTAACAAAGAGCTCACCCAGGTATGGGGATGCTTCTCTCCCATCGAAACCTGATCTCCTGCACGAACTCGTACCACAACTGCGACAATGCCGCTGCCCCGCCGAGATTATGCGCGCAATGAGCAGCAACGATCGCCAGTCGCCAGACTAAACTATCCATCGCACACGTTTTTACGCCTTTCCACTGGTCCTCGTCCACGCTGGATATGGTTAAATCACCGTACAGAGCTTTCTACAACAATCGATTTCACAATCTTCCTTGCCTGTCGACAAAATTACAGTACATTCTTACTTACCGAGTTCTCCTCGGCGTCAGGGAAAAGGAAATAAAGTATGGGTAGCAATATCTCCTCCGGTATCGGGCCTTCTACGTTTTTACTGCTCTTCGTTGTCGCTTTGCTAACAACAGTCGAAATTGTTGGTATCCTGGACTCCGTCAGTATATTGAAAACCGAACTGAACGCTTGATCCTCGTGTTGCGCATACAAAACTGCATCCCCGAGCAGATCCGCTATGGTTTTTTGATTATTGCAAAGATGCAGGAAGTCCGTTAAATATTCTCCGAGCAAGCAGACCGGCGCAGAAACCATTTTTACTTGCACCGACCATTCGGCCGCCAACTGTGGCTCTAAGTCTGTGAAACCCTCGCTGTCGACTACGACGTTCTCCGACATTTCGGGCCACGTGGTGAATAAATGAAGCTCTCTGAGATAATATCATCGAATAGAGTGTACGTCCAATTATTTTTATTTCGATCGCATTAAAAAATACTAACGCTATCGGATCATACGTAGCCCCGAACGGCAGCTTTCCAAGTTCGACAACGCCTAACGTTTCCCCTTGCATAAAGTCGAAGTCCGGAGGTTCCTGAGTCCACACGCTGTTTGTCCAGTCTTTTAACAGGTACGAGAAGCGCACGGATATCATCGCCGGGTCGAGTCTCACTCCGCACCCTTCCCCGACTTTCTGTTTAAATAAAGCAAGCAAACCTGAAGGCAATACAATTATTTATAAAGCGATTGATTGAAACTTGTTAACGAGTTATAAACTGTATTCGTACCGGTGAGGTACTTGCAGTGCGACGGAATCTTTTTCAAGTGCACCATGTCGAAGTGAGCGCAAACGCCTTTCCCTGTACTAATTCCGAGGTACATCTTTTGCCATGGCTCTTGCACTTGGACCAATGCTGGTATATCACTGAAAATAAATTACAGTTTCAAGCTCGTGCAACATTTATAGAAACTCTGACAATAAAAAAACATCGAGCAAACGATTCTTCCTATTACCAGTTGGCATTGGTCACCGCGATTGCAAGGGAACTGAGCAGAATCCTGATTTTAGTTTCGTCCATCACAGAATCCCTTTTCGAAGATTGTAGAACGAGAAATTCCCTGACACCGTAGTAGCGCGCGATTTCCAAATGATTCCCGTCTACTCTAGCGAAGTCGTTGGACGCATTCAGCACATCCTTATGACACTGTACCTTTTCTTCCTCGCTCTCCTCCAAAGGGCAACTCGTCTCTTTATCTTCTAGCTTCAGCTTGAAGTGCTTCAGCATGAACTCTGCGTCTGAAACGATACGAAACGTTCAATTGCTCAAGATTAAATAAAGAAGACACTCATAGTTTGAGGTTAAACAAAAATTTCGTCTCGATTGAGATAAAATAGGAATTGTAATGCGGACGAACCAGCGAAACGAAGTTTCTCCGAGTTCTCGTCCCACTGACAGTTGACAAAGTCTCCGGACTTTAAGCAGGGCCCGATTTTCGTGCTGGGCAGCTTCCATTCGTGCATGATTTCTTCCAATCTAGCGATGAACACCTCCCATTCTGACGCAGTCGTGAAATCATGGTGATAAAAGTCCTCGATCTCAACGATATCCATTTTAAAAAATACTGCGATCGTTCGAAAGGTGTTTATTGTCGTACTGCCTTGTATATATCAGGTTATGCGTCTGACACTTGCCCATCATTGACAACAAGCTTGCATGGAGCGCCGGCAGGGCGCGCCACCGGATGGGCGACAGCTACCGCTATCTGTAACTCCTATTTTAAATTCGAATTTTAGTTATGCTTATACGAGCTAACCTTAATTTGTTATAATGTGAATAGTATATGAATGATTACGAGACATAACGAAATTGCTTTCTCATACAATTGAAGGATTTGTATTGAATAAAAAAATGTGTAATAAATGAAAGTATAGCAAAGAATTATTAAAAAATCACCGTTCGCCGCGCGATTGCGACACTTCAATGATCAGCTCATTGATGTGATGAGATATGGGATGGGTTTTCCTGCGCATGCGCAGCGATTTTGGCATCAGCATAGTACAAGTTTCGATAAAATGGGGTACCTTGATCACCTTGCATAATTTTGCAAAGTTTATGATTTGATTGTGTACAAATAAATGTATAACATGTGTGCGTGAGTATTTTTAGTATGTCTGACTGTCTGGGAATGGTTAATTAGATCTGCTTTGCAGCATCTGATAGTTTCATCGCATGCAATACAGAACGCTTCATTTTGTACTGGTGGAGGAGGTAACCACATTTTAAAAACGTCTCCATCTAGCCAAGGATGTTGGAGGGTACGTACTCTACGTTTCTTTATAACTCCTCCAACATTAGCTACTATAATATGCATTTAAATATAACGTACCAAAAGTTCGTACTACGTCTGATCTCATCATGATGGATGCTCCCGCAGCTTTCCCGCCAAAAACGTGCGCCACACATATGCAACGTTACTGCAAATGAAGTATGTGCATCATCGCTAGAGGGAGGTAGTGCGCGGATGCGCGCGCGTATAAAAAAATGAAAGCGCTGACACAGGCGGCGCCACTTGCAGTGCAATTGCAGAGAAAGCTGCAGTCGCGCACGTGCATTCGCGGAGCGAGGAACGCCACGCGGTCGATGCCGGTGTGACTGTGCAACCGGGCATCTTTTTATATTCTTCGCCGTTTTCACACGTGCATTAGGCGTATGCACCGCTCCCGGTATGCACGTACCGGTCACTACTGTTTTCGATCGTTAACGAAGAAGTGTCTCGCAAATAGAGAGCTGTACCGAGATCAGTGGAACGGAGCACACCATGCCGGACAAAGTTGCGCCGTCCGAGCGGCAGGTTCTGAGGGTCGCGAAAACCAGCGAGAACGACAAAGAAGCGGTGAAATTGAAAAAAGAGCTGGGTCTGTTGGATGGGGTGGCGATTATCGTCGGGATTATCGTTGGCGCCGGCATATTCGTCTCGCCGAAAGGTGTGCTGAGGAACAGCGGTAGCGTTGGCCAGGCGCTGATCGTATGGATCTTCTCCGGGGTTTTGTCTCTCATCGGTGCGCTATGCTACGCGGAGCTGGGTAAGCGCAACAGCGATCCACTCATTTTTTTCTTCGGACGATAAATATCTGTCGGCCTCTGATAGGTTTAATTTAGAATCACCATGCGGCCGGTTTACGATCGCCGCTTGATTTACAATGTGGCGGGGTGATCTACGCGATGGTCGGTAAATCACGCTTAATTTCAATGTGGAAAGTATGTCTCTCTTAGTAAATGTACAATCTTCTTTTTTTTTAACAGAACTGTTCATTACAATATGAACTGCATTAATACAAAAAAGGAATGGACCCCGGAAAGCGGTACCGTATGTTGCATCAGAACGATATAATATTCCCGCTGGTTCGGAGCAGACACGTAAACTATGCGAGATAAATGGGATAAATTATTTCGCGAAGAAATGTGGAATATTTTACAGGAAAAATGATTTCAATCTTTTTTTATACCGTCATCCTTTTCGGAGCATTTCATCAAATATTATCACACGTTATTATGGAAATATCTTTCCTCGTGGCTTTGCGCTAAAAATACCGAACACCTTGTGTTAACAACAAATTCCTCCACGTTTTTATTTTATTTTCGTGTGCACGCGATGCTGTGCGTCTGTGCAGATAGACTTTTCAACTCTTGCATCACCTTTTTCCCTGAGCGGTTTCACTCTACAACGATTTACTCATAGTTATACTTTGTTCAGTAGAAAGGGAACCGATTTTTCACACGCAACCAGTATTTATATTAATATAAACTTTATACCTGCATTGTATTCAAATTACTGTAATATTTATCAAGATGTATCATATTTATCATTAGCTATCGCATTTGTTTAGCAATCCAGATGCTACGGTTCTTCCCTATAGATAAAATAATCTGTTGACCTTTACTTACAAAGCTCAGAGTGCATTGTCTTGCATTGATCAAAGAACGCGTGCAGCTATTGTTACCAGTTTCTAAGCGTTTTATCAATTACGGTCGAATTAATTACCCTTTCGGCTGGATGGTTGGAAGACTCTTTTAAATTATACAATTACAACATTTAGTCAACGAAGATAAACTAATAATTGACTAGTTTGCAACAAACATAATACAAACATTATCAGAGAGCATTCTTTACCCGTGGCTTTGATTAATTTATTGTTTATAGTAGAGGCACTTGTTTGAATGCTTTCCATGCTATTCATGAACGTATGATTCAGTTCTCTGGATGAGCACTTTGGTGTAATTGAAACGTGTCGCAGAGGACAGGATCAATCTGACCTGATCCCTGAACTCTGAGAAAAGAGGTCAACGATGCTTGATTCAATTATTTGTCCAGCTAATTGTAATAGAATTCAGCCGATTTTGTTCCCTATCTTTGGCCCATACAACTCCTGCTCATTTTAGATACAAATGACTCAATTTACAATAATTAAAATAATTTTAATATCAATTTTAAACGGATTCGAATAATGAAAAACATTGACCAATCATGGAATCTATATAGGAAGATTAAAATACCATTATTCAGCAGGAATTATTATGACTCATGTATTGGCTAGCGAAATGTGAAGTTTAAATATCTGCAGAGCGATCATGGAATGTATTCAAGCAAAATATCGAAAGTCTTAATATATGCACTTACACGTGGACCACTCTTGGCTCGCGCAAATAATATCCAAGGAAATACTTTATCCGGGGAATAAATTTTCAGGTACCATGATCCCGAAGTCCGGGGGCGATTACGCCTACATTAGCGACGCTTTTGGACCCCTGCCAGCGTTTTTGTACCTCTGGGTCGCATTGTTCATCCTGGTCCCAACCGGAAACGCGATCACAGCCCTTACGTTCGCACAATACATCCTGCAACCGGTTTGGCCGGATTGTGTGCCCCCGTATGCAGCGGTCCGACTAATTGCAGCAGTCATTACATGTAAGCATGACAATAAAATTGTTAGAATACAGAGGAATACTATATAATGATATTCCGAATAAAATCCTCCCGTCCAGAAATGATAAACAGAAGAAGTTCTGTGATATTACCCAATATCAGGCGATGCGATCACTGTTCCCAGGCTTGTTGACCGCGATCAACTGTTACAATGTAAAATGGGCAACCAGGGTGCAGGATATCTTCACCGGGACCAAAATCTTCGCCCTCGTGATAATCATGGTAGCTGGCCTGTGGTGGCTTTGCATGGGCCACACAGAGAACTTCCATCGACCCATGGATGGGACCAATACTCAACCGGGATACATTGCCCTGGCCATCTACTCGGGCCTGTTCTCCTATTCAGGATGGAATTACCTGAATTTCGTTACTGAGGAACTGAAGGAACCTTACAAGTAATTTACCACTATTACCAAGGATTTTGCTGGATTTAATTTACAAGAGAGAGAGAGAGAGAGAGAGGAAAAGGGGTAGAATGGATGATTCGTGCTTCTTAATGCCTTGACAAAGGTCTTTGTACAGCTTGGAGAGTTATATTTAAACGGTGTAAAGGTGGCCCACCTTCGAGCGAACGATCCTCGAGCAGTTTATATTCGAAGCATGAATGGAACTCCTATGTTTCGGTATCTTCACTCTTCAATTATACATCTGTACTGTTTCCCCTTCGATGCATAGTAATACATGGCGACGAGCAAATGATAAAAAATTATCTGGAGAGCACAGTGCAGTTTACATGCAGCGTTTAATTATCATTGCAGGAATCTTCCAAAGGCGATTTGTATATCATTACCGTTGGTGACAGTGATTTACGTCCTGGCCAACGTCGCGTACTTCGTCGTGTTGACTCGGGATGAAATTCTTGCCTCCGATGCTGTTGCAGTTGTAAGTTCTGATTCCTTAATTAACCGTGGTCGACGAACCCTTTCACCGTTGCAACCATTCAATTGAAAACACTCTCCCTTAATTTTCACTCTTCTTACTCCTGTTGTAGACCTTCGGCGACAAGTTGTTGGGCGTGATGTCCTGGATAATGCCGTTCTTCGTCGCCTGTTCAACCTTCGGGGCGCTGAACGGAGCGATTTTCGCATCGTCGCGACTATTTTTCGTTGGAGCTCGCAACGGTCATCTGCCCTCCGCGATTTCCCTCATCAATGTACGAAACTTGACGCCCACGCCGTCACTTATCTTCCTTGTAAGTTCCTCCTTTCTTTTTTTTTTACGCTATGTACTTTGCCAATACATTTCTATTATTGCTGCTTCCTTGTTACATGCTTCTCGATAGAAAGAATAACGTGGGACGTCTGCTTATATCGGATTACTAGATACACCAGCTTTTTTACAGCGACACTTATTGCGCTATTGAATCATTTAAGCAGAGAGAGGAGTCGGTTGAAATATGCGCACGCTGCGTATAAAGCATCGTCTTGATTTTGCCGCTGTTAATCGAGAGCAGTAAATTGGAGCTTTCATCCCGTTGTTAACGGTCTCTCTTTGATCATCGGGAATAGCTGCCTTTTGAATCGAGAGCGATTCGGTGATTGAAATTTCAAATTAGCCACTGTATCGTAGCTAAGGGGATCCCCGCTCTATTACCATTTAATCGTCGAATTAATTTCGCCTACGAAAAGAAAAAAAAAGTTATTCAATTATCTCCCCCCCTCCGCGATCTACGTGCTATATTACATAATACTAATTACAAATGATGCATATTAATTCTTTCTTCTCGCTCTCGCGACCGAACTGTGCGCGGCTCAAGCGTTAAACTATAATTTCCGTTTCTAGTGCATTATCACCCTGGCACTTCTGATCATAGAGGATGTCTACGTGCTAATCAATTATGTCAGCTTCGTTGAGGCACTATTCACCACGCTCTCGGTATCTGGCCTCCTCTGGCTTCGTTACAAAAGTCCCGATCGTCATCGACCGATAAGGGTACGTATCTACATTGTGGACCAATTGCACCAATTTTATCTTGCACAGAGGCTAAACATGTATTTCGATAAAACGAACTCTCTGTCAGCGGAAGGAATTCAAAATAGAACGTTAAGCACATAGTAACGAGAAAGAAGTTCGCAGATTTCTTTGTAAATTTGATTTATATCGGACAACCGATAAATAATGTTTTTATTACGGCCACTTATTGTTGCGATAACGAAACGAGTATCATGCTTCGACAAATGTTTTTAATGTCACAACACCGCAAAGCTATCTGGGCTTATCTTTTACAAATGCACAAGCCGCGGCTCTCGATACGCTATCACTTTATCTTCGATAAAATACATTGGGGAAATAGCTAATAAGCTAATCGACGAGCGAACGTATGTAATTTTCATAACTGTTGGTGATAAGAAGTAAAATTGCTTTCGCTACGGATACGCTTTTGGTAATGTTAAAAAATTCAATCGTGCAATTGCGTTCGCAGATCCTTCAAAGATTGATCACTCGAAAAAGCGACCAGAGATATTATTTTATTCTGTTCTTTGTTTATTATAGGTTTCAATCGTATTGCCCATTATATTTTTTGTAATTTGCGCTTTCCTGGTGACTTTCCCCTGCTACGTATCGCCATGGGAGGTCGGCGTGGGAATGATAATTATCTTGTCCGGCATTCCCGTGTATTGGATCTTTATCGAATGGAAAAGGAAGCCTAAATGGCTCGTAAGGTCTTCCCGTAAGTATTCATCGCTCGTACCGTTTCGTCAACATTTCCCTTTCAAATACAATCTCCTTGGCCTAGTAAATCTTTGGATAAATTAAAAGTGAATTGAAAAACGTTTGCTTTATCGTCGTCCAGACAAACGAATAATCGAGAATTTATTACGTCTCTTTTTTTCAGATAACTTCAACATGTTCTGCGCGAAATTGTTCATGTGCGTGCAGGAGGACAAAACCGACTGATAATCAAGTGCCCTTCTTCTACCGTAGCATAGAATTTTTATAGGAGAATTCTGCTAGTACGAGCGTGTACTGCACTGTCCCAACGATTTGTTCGTTTGTAAATGCTAATGACTAGACCGCGGATTTTTATGCAAGTTCATATTATTCAGAGTACAGTAAAAAAAAAAACAGAACCTTGGTAGAAAATTATTTCACCTGTCAGGTATTTTAGAAGGTGCCATAATTTTGATATTCTGTATATTACGTGCATCTTGTGCGATTTAGCATCTTGAAATTTCCTGCGTGTGCATAAAAATCCGCAGTCTACTAACGACGAACGACGCAACGATGCATTTCCTGTTATCGAACGCGTACAGCGACGTACGATCCGCGTTTCAACTGGCAGCGAGCAGAACATTCCACTGAAGTCTATGCTCCACTGAGAATTTATGAATGAACAAATCTTCCAAGCATATGCCAATTGTATTTTTATACGTACGTTATACGTGTGGCGTGATGTTCGACGAGTATACACACGGAGAATCATGGGCGTAATTTTGTTTGAACAGTTTTCGTCGAGCTATACCGAATATTGTATCCGATTACAATAACTACATAACTTGCATCAAGTGTGCATGCATAATAATTGTAACATAAACAGCGTAGCCGTGTCCTATTTAAACTATTTAATTGTACATACAGAACGGAGGATTATGAATTAATTTATCATGATACATTAACCGATACACTTTGCTCAACAAGGTGAGCATTATTAGCGTCGTCGATAGACAGTATAATAATTTGTCATTATATCTTTTCTATCCATCGCGTGCGCCTCGTATTTATCGATAAATTATTTATAATATACCGAAGAATGAAATACTAGAAAGATATGGGGAATACTGCTTGCAATAGAAAATGTTTTCTAACGATTTTATGATGAACAGCAAAATATTTCTGCGACAGGTCTGGTCAAGCTATGCATTTAAACTAGTAGAGAAATGGAAGGATGTCTCGCACATTGTATTACGAATTACCGAATATTTTATACAATGCGAAAAGTATGTTAAGATATTTTGTACCGCCTACCGCAGCATAATATGTAGATTAACGGTCAATATTTGAAGTGCGATGTATAAATTTAGGGAATAAGTACTTTCTAAGGAGCGAAATGCGAGATAATTGTTGAACTAATCAATTACGACGTTGGCAAATGTGTTCAAGAAGATAACGCCGTGCCTTTTGTACACAGTGCAAGAACAAGGAAGTCTGTAGTGCAGATTCTTTGAAACACGAACAAAAATCAGTTTGCTAATCAAATCTAATGCTGTTCAACAGCAAGCTCTTGATTCGTTTATATAATTATCCGATTGCTCACGAGTTTACTATTAAATATTTGTTCTAAAGGAAACACGTTGCGCGTTATTGTGCTTTGAAGCAACGACGTATTGAAACTGAAATCATTTTTTTTACATAGATCGTGCGAAACCGAGAGAGATAAAAATATAAGCAGCAATTGTTGTAGCAATAACGTATAATAAACAATGTACAACTGTTGTTTAATTACGTTTCAACGAACCGAATAAAACGCGAAATGCAAATTAAATTTACTCCGTGTTTTCCTTCGCACCCTTAGTAAAAGCTATCGAATACAGGAATGTGTATTTAAGTATATATTTGCATTTACAATTAATACAGAATTATGTATTCGTATTACCTTCATTTCAGAATACTGAATATTATTATACTACGTATATGTATAGTACCGTACCGAATGTACGCTGCATAATGAGAAACGAACGTGGCTCTGGTTTTAATTCCAAACTTCGCAATATAAAAATTTATGCACGTTTCATCACTTTTTTGGAGAACAATGGAAGTTTAGATAAAGAAGTACTGACTCGAAGAACGTTACCCTTATCTTTGTTCGTTGCGAAGGTCTGAGATTGCATATTATACATTTATCACTGTATCCAATTTCATATCTCACGCGTTTATCGAGGTCCTCTATCCTTACCCTTACGTTCTATGCGGATTATTTTACTTCGTAGCACGAAGTATTCGATTTCTATAACGAAAGCACATATTTCTTGCCGACACTAATTCTTATTACTATGTTCTGTCGTGATAAAACGAGATCGACGGGTGAAATTGATGGACAAGCTAACTATGGGCTTGATAATCCATCTTCGGGTTTGTTAGCTACCCTTTTCAAATAAATTACCAAATTGGGAAAATCTCTCAGGATCGTCTCCTAGTAAATCTACCCTCCGCCGTTTATAAAAGCATACAATTCAATGCAATTACGTTATTCGGGAAGGGATAGGTAGCGACGCCGACAAAAGGTCAAGTTCTAAACCTGCGCGTTTCCCAGTTACTCGGACAGCAACGAAATCGTTGCTATCTCACGCTCAACGGGGGAATTCAACCCTCCGCAAGCGGTGGTGTAACCCAGCCGTACTTCTCGTGAGTTTTCACCAAACTCCTGAAGGACACTTCCGCGGAGCGTCTGTTAAACTCTTTGTTAGGCTTTGGTTTCCTCGCCACGCGGCCCTAAAAAAAGAGAGATGGATTAGTACCGATTTCCCGAGGGTGTTGCGCGTTTTACAAGCTACAGTCTTGGCTCCGTTCCGCATGAAAAATAGCAGGCAAATTCTTCCTCGCAATTATGAGATCGGATAGAACGTTTCACCTGGCCTTTAACAACGCTCGCCGCGAATTGCGTGATAACGGCCTCGATCGTGTACGCGCTTGCCCACCCCCTGGGCGTAAGAAGTTCCATGCAAATCGCGCCACCCTCCATCACGAACCCCTTCTCGATCCTCGGGGAAATGACGCGCATAAAGGGCGGCGCGAAAGGGAAGTTCTCCGGGAAAACCACGTGGAGGAGTATGTAAGGGATGCTGAGCTCCCTCATGTCGCCAGCCAACTCGCTCTCCGGATCGATTTTGTGCAGCCTCACGTGCCACTCGAACAGATTGTCGTTCACCAGCTCCGCGGTGAAGGTCGACTCGAGGCGATGCTGGGTCCTCTGGATCTCGCTGAGCTCCTTCATCAATCGCCGCAGACGCACCCTCTTGTCCGGCACCGCGGCGGACCCCTGAAATAATTGCCAAATTCTATAGTGAAGAACAGATGAACCGTTTGATCAAGGAATATCGTCGATTAGACGTGGCACATGCCTGGCTCGAGTTGCCAGGAGATTTCTTCGATTTAAAGAAGCAGCTTCCGGAGCTACTGGAGCTGGGATTATCAGGCAACGCTCCGTCGGAAGGGGTGACCGCGTCCGGTCGATGATGCCTGCTGAGCAGCCTCCTCGACGGAGAGCTCGTCGAGCTGCTCGCCGCATCCTGCTCCGAAATCTTCTCCGTGGGCCGGAAGAGCTTCCGAAACGCAGCCATCACCTTCTCCTTGGATCTCGTGGACATGGTCCTTTCGGTACCTGCGAACATACTAATAATCTCTGAACGAAGAAAAGAAAAATAAAGAGCTCGTTTACTAGAAGCAATAAGTTTACGCCTCGACCGTGATTCGGATGCGAACCACTCGTGAGCATCGACTGCAACCCCTAATCAGCGTTGCTCCTCCACCCTTCAATCACTCACCCTCTCCGCGCGTCTCGATCAGGGCTCACTCCGTTCAGACGCGTCCGATTGTCCGCGAATCATCTTGATGGATCATTAATTCATGATGCGGGTCGTTTCAGAGGATCGTTCTGTTAAAGCAGACGCGTGTCGGGGAACAGGAGCGAAAAGATACGATGGAACACGGCGCAGTCTCCACCCTCATTGAACCGGTCGGAGCGCGTACTTTGGAAGGGTTGCTAACTCCGTTGACCAGGGTCGTCTGATCGTACTGAGAACAGGACATTTTCATCTTTTATGAAGTTTTATCAGAATAGATTAATTTCCAAAGTGTTTGTGTTTTCTAAATGCGGATCATAGCTTTGATCTTACACCGCACGATGCTCGTTACGATATAAATAGAATTAGTATTCGCGTATCGATCCGAGTTACGTGTCGGACGCTCGCTTAAGAAGAGAATAGATAGTAACCGAGCGACCGTTACGTTATCTGAACATCATAGAGCGCCGAATTTTTAATCAGACCTAAAGAAGCCCTAACGCGTTGAATATATTCTATTTAAATAAACGAGACAGCTTATCCCAAATTGAACGTATTTTAACGCAAGCAATGGGTATTTAAATAATTTTATTGCTTTGTAAAATCCGCCCGCTATTTATTCTTCCATGGTACTATGGTATAACAATTTAAGTAACGATTGGAGAATAAAAAGATTAGAATGTGTCTTACTATATAGGAGAAAACAAGGAAACAGCACAAGTATTGGACCCATGCCCATTTCAGTTCTTCCCAAACGCTTGGCTGATAATAAATTAAATGTTCCCTGTACGTTAAATCGCCTTTGACTATCACCGCATCTTCGCTCGAGTAGCCCGTTTTCGTCGTCACATATTCGCTACTTATTTCCGCTGCAACTGAAAGCAATTTTTACAGATTTACGCTCTCCCTGGAACGAACGGTGAAAGTAATATTACAAAAATACTGCTAACATTTTCGATTGAAGCTCTGCGTGATTAATTCCTCCAGGGTGTAATCAAGCAGCTCGATGCTTTGATTATATCTTTCGTATAAGCCTTCCGCAGTTAAGACTGCCTTCTGCCGTAATATTAAATCTCCGTAAAAGTGCATCGTTCGTATATCCTCGCCCGGCTGGTGGGTGAATAGCGCGATAGATTCTATCGACGACTCGAACGGTTGCTATGGCAAAAGAGGAATTTTACAATTTGTATAGTGGGATGCAGTAACAATGTAAAGGACAGCAACTTTACTTTTAATCGGAAGTTGAAGAAGAGCAAAAGCTTAACGGACTTTACAGGTTTGTCCGTATAAAAGTGGGCCTCGAACTTCAAGATATCTTTTCCACCATCGCTGTTTGTATCTATCTCTCGAACCTGAAACATGCAAACATGTTAATACTTATAAACTCGTATATATGCCTATCCGATCATTTATGACAGTAAAACCTTCACTAATGTGCAGTTGTCTTTGATTTCGTTATCCTTGTATGTTCTAAAAGTCGAACACACCACGGGATCAACGTCGTAGCCCCTGTTTACTAGCAATAAATATTTATAGCCGAACGATACGTCTGGCCTTTCTGCGTATACGCGATTCCTTAGCGAGAAACCTAAAAAATATACATATATTAGAATCTAAAATAACACAGAAACAATAAAAATAGAAGAGGTTACTTAAAAAAGTATATGCATTGTATAATTATTTGATAAAAGTAAAAGACACATACCGCCAGCATTATGTATAACAAAGAAAGGTGTGAGCAGCGATAAAATGACAAGGATTAATACGACCAGGACACTGGAGGAGCATATTTTGCTTTTATATTTATAATCAACGGGCCTCGAAAATATTTCAACAGCTGCCATTTTGACGCGTTGCCTAGGCAACATGGTTCCTCTCGCAGTGCCGCCTCTTGTTTTAACCCCACTGTTCTACTGTGCTGCAGAATTATTGTACAGTATGTAAAAATGGCAAACGACGCGGAAAGAAGAACTTGTTTAAAATTCCTGCACGATGTAAAAGGTATTTACATAATTAATTATAAAAATATCCGACGCAAATATTCTTTGGCGCCCTTCTCAAATTTTCTAGTCAACAATGAGAGTCCCTGTTTTCAAACTTAACATTTTGTAATACTCTTTACAGCAAAAGGGAAAGCTTATCTTGGATTCGAACAGTCGCTCAATGTATTGCAAAAGTACGTTGCGTCGAACGGATTGGAGAATGAAGATATCGCTCTGTTAGCGGACGTAGTTATGAGTACTGACATGGGTCGGTGTGTTTTAAGCATTGTATAGAAGGTGCTTGTATTTTGCTGAGAAAACTAATCTAAGGATTTCGTTTGATAGGTGCGACAAGACTGGTACCTTTGATAAAGTGTCTAGTCCCAAGATTCAAGATACCCGAGGATGTGGCCAAATCGATTATCAATTGGTTCTTATCATCCGTAAATGAACTGCCTATTACCGTATCTACTATTGTCATACAATGGATAATCGGTAATATATCTTTCTTTTGTGCAATATCATGGAACCCATAGAAATATATACAACGTGGGACAGAAATTAAATTTACGTATGTATTTTCAGGAATATGGGACCACCTATTGATAGATAAGAAAATTATAAATATATACTACAGTGTCTTTTTCTACGTGATGTTAAAGAAAGAGAAACTGGTAATTTTCTGCATATCAATACAGCATTTTTACAGTATTCGATATTTCATATATTATTATCATTCCTTTAGGAAAAACATCTGGCACGACTAATTTATGTATTGACAAAACCAGAGGATGTAACGCGGCGAGAGGTTTCTAGATTACTATCTCTTCATCAAAAGTATTCCAGGCCTCAGAGACACATCATCGTCTTATTATCGTATGTACTTGCAGCTTCGGATATATTATTCGTAAGATTGAACGTTGCACGAGACTTATTTTTCAGATTATTCAAGTCTTACAAACCGGAGTTAGTCCCGGAGAAAATTCAGTCCGTAAATATTGAAAGCGTATGGAAGCCAATACCTGAAGCATTACGAGTGATGCTTCAGGATGCCAAGATTCGTTCAGAAATTCAACAGACGGAAGATTTATGCGAGAAAGGCTTCAATTGGAACACGCTTCAGGTAATTATTTGTGAAGGCTCTTTAAATTCATTAAAAGCATGTCTCGTTAATTTCAATAGCTCGAGAAGAAGACGAAAAACGTCGTGCCTCTGTTACCATCGGTGGGATACTTTCAAATTGGCTCTAGCATTTTTAAGGAGAAGGATACAAAGTCTGTTTTCGATATTTCCAGGTAAACAATTGATTTTAAAGAAACAAATCGATCGTTATAGTCGCGCTGTTTCTTATACAGTTTAAATTGCAGCGTAGAGGAATTGGGAAAGGAGCATTTAAGCCTGGAATTACCGTGCAATGCTGTATCCCTTTTATCTAATACAGCTGGATATCATCTCCTAACGTTTGCAGACGTTCAGTATCAGAGTAGATTCGCATATAATTTGTACAACACGTTAATGAGAGGTACATACACGATACTTTGTGCTTCTTTTTTTACAGTCGAATAGATCTAACGTTGTCTCATTTCAGCATTTATGTTAGAAAATGAAAAATTCTCTTCTGAACAAATCGATAAACTACTCGATATGACTGCAGAATTCTCGCGATACATGCAACAAGGTATACTCGTTGTGAATCGTTTCCTCGACGAGTATTTGTATTTTAATACAGGAGAATATCAGTCGAAGCTATTAACATTGTTACAATGGATGACCTCAATTTCTATTAGCGGTATATATTAGATAACATTTATAAAATACTTTTAGTAATGCTATTAATAAGCACGAAACGTGTTTAGAGTTACAGGACAATACACTGGTACATATACGGAACATATTTTACGAATCAACATTAACTATGAAGTGCGAAATCATTAGGACATTGAAAATGTTGATTGTAAATTTGGTATGGCAAGATCAAATTAATTTAATCACTCGATTAAGTCTTATTTTTTTCTAACAAAGAACATCGTTCTGATATTATTTCTGCAGTTTGTTAATCAAGGATTCGAAGAATGCTGCCAAAAAACACCCGCACCATTTTTAGGGCAAGGTCCGATAGATAATTTGGAAGATGTTATGCCGGTTCTTTCGAAGACCTGCGACGATCTTATTGTGTCCGGTTTAAATATACATACGTACGATGTTCTGTTACTATCGGAAGCGTTATCCTTTTACGAAGAGGTAGATATAATGCAAAATAATTATATGAATGAAAATAATAATGAAATATTGGTAATCATGAAACTTTCCCTTTTATAAATTCTTAGATCAGCATACTAGAAAATCGTAGTTCGATATTATCTTTTACACTGGCACCGCCCGCAGTAATTTACGGAGGTTTCGTCGCGAAGAACTGTGCGATTTTATCAAGAATATGTAAATTATTATTAAGGTATTCGTATTTTTGGAAGCTTTCTTTTATTATTTCTCAGGACCTTCTTAATTTCCATATTCGTCCACAGGTATCGCGATACGAGTCTAAAATTAAAGAAACGCAAACTGCAAAGGAAGTTCAAAAAAGAGATTCACACGATATCCGTGTACGCTCAAGATATCGTCGGAGCATTATGGTACGACGAGGTATGTAAATACAAAGTACAGCGCTCAAATTAAATAAATGAATCTGCTCAGGACAAACGCGAGGCGACTGCTTTACTTTCATTCAAGGCTTGAACATTTCTTTTGCAGCCGTTTAAAAGCAGAAACAAGAAGTACTTCTTAAGAAGCATTCCGAAGAGCGTAGTGGAAGACTTGGGACATTGCGATTTAGACTGCCTTTTAAATATTAGTAATCATTACGCAATTTTACCTTACAAGTGTATATTAAGAAAGGCAGGACTTAACATAAATACGAAAGAGGTGAGGAGTACTCAGTTTCATCACGCATGTAGCGCCTTACAGTAAAATAATAATGAATTTTCTTTGCAGGATGCCATGAGCATAGCTTTGCATTACTATCCAGCGGTAAACGAGTTTCTCGAAATATTCCAAAGTTAGCTACGATAAATAATCTACGTTTAACTTGAATTTTTATACGTTGATGAATGCTGCCTTTTGCACGTTTTGTTTTTTTAAAGATACAATTGTACGTAAGACTGGAACCAGAAGTATGCGTAGAGAATATTTTAACTCATAAAATTGCCAATTTCAGCCTTCGCGCGACACGAGCTGGCTTAACTTATTAATCGTTACCTTTTATTTTCTCTGATTTACATACAAATTTTCATTTACAGTTCATTTAACAGTCTTTAAACACGCATGTGCCTAATGAAATGTTATACATATTAGACTACCATGAATGCCTTGTGTTCGCACCATACGAACCATTACAATCTTCCTTCTTTTTTTTATTACACATTTCTCGGATTATCTCGCGCGAGCGTGAACATCTCTCGAATTTGAAATGTTTAGTGCTCCTAAATACGCATTGCTTCTAGAAGGGGCCGCGCTATTGATGCAACATTTTTCTAATCTACTAGTTACACCTTACGATTACTATATTTAACAATAATACACGTACATTGCTATTACTACCGACAGGATACATTTACGTTGGTACACGAAATTCTACATAACGCGATAAGTTTCGAAACGATTTAGCGAAGAACTGAGAGTGATCGTTTACGCTAAAGACTGATATCCACGAAATATACATACGTGTCCTACTGGGGTATTTATTATACAGTGTTACTTAACGATCTAATCATTATTGTTCATAAATATCATAGTTAGAGGATACACAGTAGAATTGACAGAGAATGTTCAGCTCTACCAAAATTTTGCAATCTCCTTTTGCCTATAACACCGTACAATTTGATCTTGCGAATTGTTTCAAATGATTCACTACTGTACAAGTACTGTACCGAATAATGCAGGCTTCAATTTAACGAATCTTGAGCAATGTATTCATGTTACCTATACACTATTTCAAGCTGTAACATGCTTTTACAAACTGTCTTTGGTGTACGATACGCGTTCACGGACTAGAAAATAGTATAAACAGGCCTGGAATGTAAAGATAACATTATCTCGAACTGTTCAAATGTAAATTTAGCGAATTTGGTAAACGTGTACATTTTGTTTTGTATGTATATATGTGATATTCATGATGAGAAAAAGAAACAATGTTAATATCTTATTGTCATGAACATTTGATAAATAAACTTGAAACAATTCTGTTCGTATTAAATTATCGTAACAGCAGTACTTGTAGTCTGTGATTTGGCAGTCATCCATTCAATCGTAATAAGGAATTGTTTATTTTGCAGCTTAATTAAGTGTAATACTAAATAACATCACTGCAGTCTCCGCGTTGACGTATTAAATGTTGGATTTCGAATACAACTTCTTTCAGTACATCGGCAAAAATATACTCGCTTCTATCGAATATTGTGTAGAATTAAAAAAGAAGAGAGAGAGAGAGAACATAATTTCTTCTGTAACATCGATGATTGTATTCTCGAAAGAGAGTAGTATACTGGCAGTAATAATGTAAAAAAATATTCTTTTAATCAAATAGCTATATTAGAAATGATTTTTTGCTCATTCGAGTTCTTTCAAACAAAGGTGAATATATCATTCTAAAATTGCTATCCGATATGATTCTCAGTCATCAATTTTTCTTCTGTATAAAAACTAAATATTTCTGTACTCCCATGCCTACAATCGTACATCAGCAACGCTTGTTACAATAAACTTCGCTGTTAGACTTTGTTAAACGAATTAACACGAGTTCCAAGACCATTAAATTGGTGTTAATTGAAGGACAGATACAAAATGAGGGGCATTAAATAAAAACCGAAGAATAATGCTATTTTGTAACAAAAAAAGATTGTATTTATAAACACTAGTTAAATGATCTCGGGAGATTTTTCTTAAATAATTTTCCTACGAAAAAGTTGAAGCTTAATGTTGTGTTTTACATATATACGTAAATCGTACACTTTTAAACAGTGCGTAAAAAATTGTCTAAAGGTAGCTGTACGCGAACAAAAATTGTGTAGACAAATATTACGTACTGACTCTGGCATATTATTGCCATTCATAAAGATCTCTCTTCACATGATTCATTTGAATTGTACACCGTAAGCGAGTACTGCGAAATTAATTTCTCTCATTGCTTGATGGTCATTATTATTTGATCGGAGTCTTTAATCGTTTTCACATCGTATGCTCTCAAGGCAGTGACTATAGCTTCCTTATAAAAAAAATCTGTTTAATAAATGATGTAAAATTGAACTAAGCTTAATGTACGAGCAGCATGTTGTATGGCACGAGGTACAGATTAATCGTTCTGAACAATATGATATCGAGAAGTATTGCCAATATGTTTTCATATTAATAACGATTATAAAGCACGCCTTTTGCTTGATCCTCGAAATAACTGTACTTAAATAATCGAATGGTGGTCGAAGAAGTTCACGCGATGCATGTAGATTATCCTCTTGCATACAGTCACAATAATTTTTATTGTTCAGAGGAGAATGCATCGGTCGAGTTTCCCACGTATTTAGAGTTGCATCATTAGAGGCTTCAATTGCTGAATATTTCCAATATCCAATGTACATTTATTGTTTCTCGAACTACGATGATTGTAATGATAATGACAATTCAAATGCGCTCTTATCGTCATGAGGATACTGCAAGTGATAAGAAATAAATAAATGAGAAAGATCTTACATGTGTTGGCGATTAATATAAAGAAACGATCGGTAAAATTGTAATCTATGTCCCTGTTCTTCTAAACCTTTGCCGTACTTCTCGGGCGCATGGAAATAAATATCTCATGCGACCTCATCCTTATGTCTCTTCATTTGATTAACAAAATTTTGCAGTAACAAAAAAAAAAAAGAAAACAAACGGGAGACAAATTATATCGGTCTATACTAAAATTCGTTCTCGAAGCTATCGTCTGTACAAGGTTTGTAACTATAAATAACGAAGCCGAATCTTAGGACACTGTGTTCAGGCCTGCGTAAATTTCCCATTATTATCAACTAAAATTACTCGTGTTCATTTTAAATAGTGTCTTCTATTGTGACCGGCTAAGGACAGCCTATAGTCGTTCGGAGCAAGAGCGTTTCGCAATGCAAGTGGACATGAGAAAGCAGTATTGCATTCGAAATTTGTTTTACAACTTTTGGACGTAAAAGTTTCTTTCTCGTTGGCGAAGCAATTATTATCGAAATCATCTACCTCTCGTTCTAAAGTACTTTCAATGAAAGCCTTTCACGTCCGCTATAAACATGTCACTGCAATAGGAAAGCTAATTGTCATAATGAAGAGAATTCTCCAACTTCTACGATGCCACCTTCGACACCACTTTATCTCAAATTTTGAACATCCATCTTTGGCACAGTATGTTAATTAAGCGACAAATAGATTATGCTTACACGGTAGTAGAAAGTAAACGAGATAAAAAAGATTAGCAAGAATGTACACACTTTTGTCATTGCCAGAAGAATACTTCAATACATTATCCGTCGTATATCGAGAAACTTATAAAGTGCGTATCGATTCATTGCCTGATTCACGAGGGAGTATGTATCTAAACGTGTTCCTCCCTGAACAGTCCCTGCTTACTTAAATATATACTAAGATGTGTCAAAAAAGAAAAAAAAAGGAAAGAGAAAGAAACAAAAAGGAAATGACGAGAAACTTCAAACGGACGTTGAAAAATCGTTTCCTAAAACAAAACGAATGACGAGTTGTGTATATGCTTAACGTATGTGTATATGTACTTAGATACATACATGCATAAATGTACATATGAATGTATCTATGTACGTACGTGCATCTCTAATGAAAGTAAATTATACGACAGAGTATATAGCTGTTGAGACGATGAAGTTCAGTTCGATTTGATATTAGCATAACTTCGTAATTGGAGCACTTGCGAGCGCGTACTAGTCCCTTTTAGCACTCGCACATTTGTCTCTCACTAAGTAGAATCGAATGCTTCACTTCAATCCTTTCTAACACTTCTGTACACGAAGCAGTATGTATCTATTTTTCCTTTCAAGAACAAGATATAGGTTTTAACAGTTTTCACGATTAACAGAAGAGCAGCAAAGTGTAAATAGCTCAGTCCCAACTGGCATCACTCTCACCCTCCTCTTCCTCCTCCTCCTCCTCCTCCTCGGAGAACATGCTCTCGTATATGTATTCCGGATCCTGTAGGAACTCTGCACGATTTCTCTTATTCGCTCCCGCTTTACGCTTTTTCGTCAGGGCAAGCTCGTCCTCCGCGGTTCTCTCCTTACGAAACTCGTAGACTAGTGGATAAATGTATTCGATCGCAGCTTGAACAGCCGCGACGTTCGGAGCTGAAATGTCGATTAGAATTCACTCGATATATGAAACAATTGAGACGAGAATAACGGGGGAATCGTTAGAAACTAAAAGGCGATCCATACCCGTTACAGTGACGCTTCCTGTGGAAAATATTTTCAACGTGGCCTTCGGGTCTTTTAGCTTATACGTAACGCCAGGATGCAGCTCTGGTTCGTAACTAACATTAACAATAAGTATTTTAATTATACTCCAAGCGAATATCGTTAACATTTCTGATGCTTGGAAACATACGTACTCTGCATGCTCCTTGTGACACGACGAGAACGATGTTATTTTGATCGCAAACGGCATACAACATGTGCCCAATACATTGACTACTCTATAATTGTTGAATCGTACTTTGAATCCAAGCTTCTGAAGCGAACGAGCGAACCGGCGAGCTGCAATCTTTGCTTGAACCTCGCTCGTCGCGCCAGTACACGTTACTTTACCAGAAGACCATATAGAAGCGGTAGTGTAAGGTCTCCTTAGTTTCATAGTTATCATCTACAATATTTTTTTAGAAGTTAAATATAAACGTATGTATATAGCCTCATGTTTCTTTTTCTCATTTCACCCTTTTTCTCTACAGAGAACTTTAAATCGAAAGATATTAAGCTTAAGTCAACAAATAACGCATTGGTATATTGATGATTACTTTTAAAACATACCCCGTTCTCTCTCCTATATTCTACATTAGATCCGTTAAGCGCGATCTCCCGTAAATTTAAATGACACCTAACACTGAAGCTGCACACTACATTATTGATAACGATATCCAGTTCCCTTGGCTCCTGCTCGGTCGGCTCTACGTAGGGCTGAATCTGGCCCTCGAATATCCTTTCATCTTTCTCCGCCTCGCATATGCCCGTGTTTCCTAAGTTATTTACATTCTCTACGTGGTTCAACGATGCGTTTGTTAAAGGTTTCATGCCATTCTTTTGAATAGCAGTTGCCATAATATATACCTAAAAAAAAAGAGTAATCATGGTAATGTCTCTGCACAAACCGATGTTGAAGGATAACCGAAAATCGTTATTGCCGATTTTACATTGCACACACGATAAGCGTTAAATACGTAGATGCGCCTTTCTGTGTTATGTTTCTTCTTTAATTCGGAAGAAATAATGAAGTTTCAATTCACAAGTCGAATTGTGCGACTGCTTTTCGCGTAAATGCCGATGACAAAGATCGGTGTAGTGGGCAAACATTTAAACGATCCGAAATTCATAGGGAACACACGGATGGTGACTACTTTTGGAGAAGAATATTCCGACTATATTGAGAAACGATCGGAACGATTTGTGTGATGGCAAGCCGAGATGACAGGGTAAGAAAAGATGAAAAACACAATTGCGGGAGCAGCGCTTAAACAATCGTGATATTAAATGAGAAGGTTAAAGGATTCCCGTGGCTACGACGGAACGGAACAGAAACCGTACTCACGTGTGACTATATTATGTGCTCCGGTTGCTTTTTCTTTGATTAAGGATAAGTTCTTTGTTGACAAGTAGCTGGGGAACGCAAAGTTAGCTCAATAACCACTGCCATTGTTTTCGGCCATCTTCACTGGACTACCGATCAAAGTCACGGACGCGACAATGATACATAAAAGGCCATACTCATCGATAGAATAGGAACGCGCGATTTTTTTAGCATCCGCAGCATTTCATCCTTGTCCGTTTTGCACGCATCATTTCCTACATTGACATAATTATTTAAGCGAACATTGTATTTCTGATTTTAATAAAATACTCGAACGCAGTAATGAGAATATCAGCGGTGAATTTATTTAAATGCCGGCACTCGATACTTCCCTAGATTCCTTCTAGAAATTGTCAAACCCTTTTGCTCCATTATTTCGATTAATACTTATTCGTAATTCTGATAAAGACACAGAATATCTTATTAATATCTCTATCAAATTCTTTTAGTATGACAATTTCTATTCATGCGAACTAATCTTAGCGATTGCGAGGTAACAATCTAAAAGGCGGGTTTCACTGTGCGCGACTGACGCAAAGCTTCTGTCGCTCGTTAGGAAAGGTGCATAATTTTTTTCGTAGATAAAGTACCGTTTCCATAAATATAAAATACACAAAAGAAGTCTTCTCTCAAATGATGCAATTCAATTTAACAATATTTTCTCAATAATCTCCCGATATTCTTTGGCCTTTCTAAATGCCTTAAACCACATTTCACTCAATCTACTTGTCACTGCAAATAGCATACAATTTAAGAACAAACCGCAGTTTTTGCAAAGTACTTACTACATTTAATTGTGCTTTGTGTATAGTATATGTAACAATTCCTACTGATAATGCATTTCGTACAGCGTAAAGTAAATGTAATTTGAAATTGCTCGAAGCAATAGTAATTTGCTTCGCATCAAGTGATAACTGGTGTTCTCGTCGCGATTCTAAGTCGAACAAACATTCTAAATTGTATATCTTACAATAATGGCAAACAATGGTACGATAACAGTGCAATCGTAAAGGTGTTGATTAATGAAAATTACGATTACGTTCTATTTTAGAGGATAACAAGAGCGAGGGTTCAGCTGAAGTCGAGGGAGAGACCGAGAACGATCAGAATCAGGATTCGGAAAAGATTCTCATCATAGATCCCGATAGCGAAGTTCGTCTTCTTAATTATCTCGTTACGATAATTTAACGAAAAAACAAAATGCAAAGTGCTTTTCTACACTCGTTTTTCAGGACTTGGACTTCAATCATTCGAGACTGACGAAGTTAGAAAATTTAGAACCATTGACTAAAGTACGCAGATTATGTTTCACATGGAATCTTATCAAGAAGATCGAAAATCTCGATACCCTTACAACTTTGGTGGAGCTAGAGCTGAGAGATAATCAGATCGTCCATATAGAAAATTTAGACGCGCTTGTAAATTTGGAGTATGTAACATATGAGAGACGCAATATCCTTTTTTCTTTTTCTTATAAAAATGTGGAATATTTCTTCGAAATTCTTCACGGAGATAATACATATTCTGTTTTCAGACTTTTAGACTTATCTTTCAATCGTATTAAAAAGATAGAGGGACTGGAGAATTTGGTGAATCTGCAAAAGTTGTTCCTCTCGTCTAATAAAATTCAAAACATTGAGAACTTATCACACTTGAAGAAACTCACAACTCTTGAACTGGGGGACAACAAAATACGAGAGATCGTCAATTTGGAGGAGCTGGAGAACCTGACAAGTTTGTTCCTTGGTAAAAATAAGATAATGAAAATCGAGAACTTAGGATGTTTACAAAATCTTCAATTGTTGAGTCTTCAAAGCAATCGAATTACAAAAATCGTGAACTTGGATGAGTTAAGGAATCTAGACCAGCTATATCTGTCCGAGAACGGTATAGCATACATTGAAGGGCTATCGAATTGTCCGAAATTAACAACGTTAGATCTAGCAAATAATAAAATAAAGAAGATCGAGAATATCGATCATCTTGAGGATTTAGAGGAGTTCTGGGTGAGAACCATGTCGTATTATAATTTCTGCTATTGACGATTAAGCCGTATATTCTTTTTAATATATTTCTAACCTTTAATCTATTTCCCAGATAAATAACAATGAGATCGAAGAATGGACGACTATAGAGAATTTAACAGCTAATAAGAAATTACAGACTGTTTATCTAGAACAGAATCCAATCGCCAAAGATCCCAATTACAGAAGGAAGATCAAATTGCTAATACCATGGCTTGTCCAATTAGATGCCACACTTTGTAGATAGATCACTCTGTGAACTATATCTATGACTATTATTGCTTTATCGTCCCATTTTAGTATTATTTTCAGCAAAGTAATAAGAAAACGATCTTCAACATTGTTGGTGAAAGGTACGAAATAATCGATATTCTGTGGCAAGGTGTGCATTCCTCCTTTTCTATATCTTACATGTAATTACTAATATTGCCACCTATTTGCATCAGCTGAAGCAAATGTTGCATAGCATTTCATGCTAAAACTTTTGAAAGATTCATACTCGAGAGTGATGTGTTCCGCTTGTGTCTTTGCATGATTATAGACAGTGCGATTTGTTTTAATTTTAACGCATATATTTATAACATTTCTAATAAGTACGTTCCTATACATACTTTGATAAAACAGCATTAGTAACTATGAAAATCTAATGGAGAAAACGTAATATAAATGATGCAAGCTGTTGTTGATAATTATGCAAAGAATTCAAGCTAAAGTATCTGTTACTCAAATACTTCGATTTACACACAGTATTTGCTATGGGATACTCGACGTAACTATTATATGTTTCAGTGTCGCTGTAAAATACGTAATTTCCGTAAACGTTTTACGATAATCCTAATGCAAACATTAACTATGTATTCATTCTATTCACTTTGTATGCCCTGCAGACTCTTCCGTTAAACTCGTTTGTAATTATAGAAGTGTTTACTAATAAGCACATATGCGAAATATATGTATCGAGATTATTACAAGTACGCTTTGTTTCGAGTGCCTTACGCTTAAAAATTACATCTTCCTAAACTATTGAGGAAATGTATCGCTGCGGTATTTTCGGATGTGGGGACCAATAAACCATTGAAACATAGTAAACGATTTTAGGTTAGCTAACATTGATCTTGTACCACGATCATTTTCATCAAACTATCGCGCTCGATGTATATCAGAGACAATTTCACTTTCTAGCTGTGTTTCGCGTAATAGTTGGGTAAAATATTCGCAAATTGTCATGTCGATCGAGTTCAGCGTGCAATTGCAATCGGTAACGAAACAAGTGCAATCGGTCGTATTAAACGTCATAACCTAACACCATGGGAAATACATTTTGTATCCTAATAGTAACCATTTTGTAATCTAACCTAACCTAACACATGAGAAACACATTTTGTACATTTAAAGGGATTTCGTCTTACATCTAATGCGTATGTAACTAAACAGAAGAGGCACAGTTGAGAAGAAGAGAAGAGAACGATGTCTGGTCGTATCAGCACGACGCGTCCGTACACAATGGCGCGGGCCGCGCGATAGGAATGAAATTGACGCACGCGATTCGTCGCGGTGGAACGAACGGCGAACCGCGATTGGCCGGCGCAATGAGCTAGGTTATATAGCACGGGTGAGGTATGCATGAATCGAGCGTGACGTCACCGTCGGTAGTCGCGATCGGCCATTTTGTGAGTGCGAATACTGGATCGAGATATTTTGTGTGTTAAAGAGGAAGAAGAAGTTTTTTCCCCAAGTAGAACCGAATGATTTAGTTTACGGGACAGCCTTGATTCACTTTTATCGTTACATGCGCTAAAGGGGTGCGCTATTATCCGTAGGCTTCACGTGGATTCGTACGATGGAGGAAAAAGCGTCGTTGAAGGAGCTTGACCAGTGGATAGAACAATTAAATGACTGCCAACAACTAACCGAAAGCCAAGTGAAATCCTTGTGCGACAAGGTACCGCTTCGTATCCGTTTCGAATTTGCAATTTTCATTGCACACCTTCATCTCTAATCCAGAGATAATCTCCTCTTCGTGAATATTAATTCCACCGCGCTCCTCCTCGTTTACCCGATAACTTTTACCGAGGGATTATCTCGTAAGCGTGGTTTGACGTGTCATTACAAAATCTCATTGTCGGTACATTCGGACGATCTCCTGCAACGCGCAGGAAATAAAACTATCGCGATTTTATTTTTCCGTCCAACTCTCCTAGCCCTGGCCACAATATTTTCTGTGGATCGTGATTGGAACGTTGGGGCCGCCGATCCAGTTCGTTGCCATTCAGCTTTTTCGCGGAACTCTGTCCGCGCTTGGAAAATTTTCTTCTCGCTCGTTCGAATCTATTTTTTTGCTTTTCGAAGATTCCTTCCAGCTTGCTGGATAGAATTCTATCTTTGCGATGTTCGAAACGCCTGCGATAATCAACATCGCTTTGCTCGCTACCTCTATTCTTTACCTTGTAGAACTGTTTGCAAATTTCATAAGAGTCGCAGCAAAGGTGTTTGTCTTTGCGATTGTTGCCACAATAATGTTCGAAGATGATCCATGGAATAATTATATTCTTGGGAACCTTGATATTTCCTAATTTATCCGAAAGTTTTCGATCAGATCTTTTCTGGGGAAAATTGAATAAACCTCCATCGCTCCATTTTCACGTACACTATAAGATTCGGTGTACCTTTTTTAGGCGAAAGAAATCTTAGCTAAAGAATCCAATGTACAAGAGGTAAAATGTCCCGTAACGGTATGCGGAGATGTACACGGGCAGTTCCATGATTTGATGGAACTGTTCAAAATCGGAGGCAAATCTCCGGATACGAATTATCTTTTTATGGGTGACTACGTGGACCGTGGTTATTATTCAGTCGAAACTGTTACCTTGCTTGTCGCGCTCAAGGTAAGCAAATGTACATGCAATGTTTATATTCCTCTGCGTTTGTTCGTTTGCTAATATCGTATTCGTTGCAGGTCAGATATAGAGAAAGAATAACTATTTTACGAGGTAACCACGAGTCCAGACAAATCACACAGGTATACGGGTTTTACGACGAATGTTTACGCAAATACGGCAACGCCAACGTTTGGAAGTTCTTTACGGACCTGTTTGATTATCTACCATTGACCGCACTGGTGGATGGTCAGATATTTTGTTTACACGGTGGTTTGTCACCATCGATCGATACTTTAGATCATATACGAGCCCTAGATCGTCTTCAAGAAGTACCACACGAGGTTCGTTTATACACGAATAGAAAATGGTGAAACGTAGAACATAAGTAAAATACAATCGATTTTTTTCCAGGGTCCGATGTGCGACCTGCTGTGGTCAGATCCGGATGATAGAGGAGGATGGGGTATCTCTCCTCGCGGAGCAGGCTATACTTTCGGACAGGACATTTCGGAAACTTTTAATCACTCTAATGGCCTGACATTAGTATCACGAGCGCATCAATTAGTTATGGAGGGCTACAATTGGTATATTCATTGGAATTGTTCACTTATCTCGCAGTCTATGCGCAGCATCTGTTTCTATTGTATAATCATCCTTGGAGAATATTTCATTTTATTCGTGTGCTTGCAGGTGTCACGATCGTAACGTTGTAACTATATTCTCAGCGCCCAATTATTGCTATCGCTGTGGAAATCAAGCCGCGATCATGGAACTAGATGATGCTTTAAAATATTCATTGTGAGTTCCTTAATTTTCACGATCATCTCGGAGACCGCCTTTCTTGAGAAGAAGTTAATATTACTTTCGTGCTTTTACGTTTTCAGCCTTCAATTTGACCCAGCCCCAAGACGCGGCGAACCACACGTTACTAGGCGGACACCGGACTATTTCTTGTAAAGAGTCGAAAACCCCCGGGGAGTTAACTATTAAGGTAGGGGTGCGGATGTAATGATTCAGGCTTTATAGCAACGCCACTGAAAATAATTTATAATAGAACATCGATAAGAGGTGTGAGGTCCCAGCTACCCTTACACGCGATTACATTGTAGTCTCAAGTATTATATCATGACGCTCACTCTTTGTGGTGTCTTGTTAAGAGAGACAGAACACACAACCGCGTAACTTTGCCTGTGTGTCCCACACACACAAACACACACACACACATCGTACATTTAGACACAACAGACATTAATTGTATACAAATAGAAGAAACAAACAATAAAGTACACGCGTACCAATTTAAAAAATTTCACGTATAGCATTGAGTTCTACAAAAACATTCATTGTGTATTGCTTGTATTTTTAACATCATGAAAGGAGAAAGGAATATGAACATGATACAAACGGATTGAACACGTAATAAGTAGTGCAAACGAAAAAAAAATGCGCATGGTATCGTTTTGAAACATTGAACAAATATTGATTTATTGAAAACTGTTTATACAAGCAAGATTATTTGTTGCGTGTACTGAATAGAACAAAAATAATGTTGTTCAAGGTTTCAAAGTGGTGTACCAATGAAATGGTCATAGTTTATATATATAAATATATTTAAGAGAGTGTCACAATATTAATTATTAGTGTGAATGGAGCATGAAATGTTCCACTTGAGGAAAAGAACGTGAAGAAGGGTTGATGCAACAGTGAATATTCTGGGCATATGTAACTTGTGCCATATAGCAACGATTGAATAAATTTTTAGGATCCTTTAATATGATTGTAACATATAGCATTACACATAATAATTCATCGGAATCATAAAGGGGTCAACGATTTCGTTCTTCTTATTATTGATGTTGTTTTATTCAAAGTAGATTCGAGATGTTATTTGTACAAGCCATATTTTTTTAACTAAAAGCACGAAAACAAAAAATACTTTCGTTCGAGCTCATCGATCATGCTCTGCTATTCCTAAGCATTTATTTCCCTTTCACTTGTATACCATGCCTTTTTTTTATTTTGCCCATCTACCCCCGTATCCGCGTGAATACAGTTTTTAAATGTTTACGTAAACGCCTTTGATTTTACGATTTATGGATGAAGAACGAAACGAATATAGGAAGGAAAGACTTTTGCATCAATCCTATCGAGGGAGAGACTTCCTAAGTGAAACACACATATACACTTTATACTGGAATGAATTTTCATGCATTCACGATCATTCAAATTGAAAGTTAATTGCTTGTGAACCTACCGACGACTTTTTTACTAATTAATAAGTATAAAAATGATGCTTCTGGTAAATAAACATGTGTAATGCAAAGTTAAACGAACTAAAATGTGTTGTGTCCAAATCATTCATACTCTCGTTTACAATAAATACACAAGCATTGTATACACGAGCATTGAAATACATAAAATTTCATAGAGTTAAGCATGTAATTTACGAGCATACGCGTAGAGTGGAACGATACAACAGTGGTAGCAATAAATCGACAAAAAAAAATGATGAAAAATGTATAGATGCACACTATATAACAATTTACCAAGACTGTAAATGTAAAGAAAGAAAAAAAAACAGAAATAGCACAGAAACCTCTTCTGCATGACGCAGGGCTGAGCATTTCTTTTCATTTTTATTTTATATACTACATATATAATATTAAGCATATTTTCTGGACTATACGATATATGAATAAAAATTTCCTAATATAGCGAAAAGGGAAGATCATATTATAATGGAAGCTGAATTAGAGATAAATCATTTTAGAGAAAATAATAGGTCTTAGAACTTGTATAGTTAATTTCGTATTTGCTCTATTTATTATCTTCTTCGAACTATTTTATAAAACGAATAAACTTCAGTAAAAGAATAGATAGCCATTGGAGATTCGATACGAGATACTTTGGAAGCTGATTAAGTTTTATTGCGTCAGGTTTCGCTCCGATATTACGATTGGATCGTTTCCTTTCTATTGTAAGGACCATGCAAATCTATCGTTTCATCTGTTAATTTCGATCTTGGCATTGATTGCCAAATTTTACTATGTATCTACCTGAATATTTTTACGAAATGATCGTACATTAAACTATAAGCAAGGAAGAAAAAAAAATGTGCTTTTGATTTCTAACTTTCAGCATGCACTTCCTTGATTTGAGGGCAATTAATTTGCAAATATTAATTTGACGCGTTACATCTGTATTTTTAAGACAAGATAAACGATATGCCATGAACTGATATTATATCGTATCATTATAAATAAAGCTACAGGAATAAAAAAATGTTATCATATTTCGAAAGTCTTGTATCATTTCTCTTACACCTTGAATTATCGTTCAGTGAAACTAATTATCTATATGAAGTCTAATAATCTTATTTCAGAAAAATAATTTATTCCCAAACCGTCTAAAACGTAACGATACAGTGTCTTTTCTTATTTATAATTTACTATATAAAATATAGTAAGTCTATTGCGAATAAGTATCATTGATAATAAAAATATATATTTATATCACAATATTCAGGTCTTCAGCCTCTGTTTATACATATGTTATTATCTTAATGTCTTTTTCTTGAAACCATTTTCTCTACCATATTTAGATATGCGTACTACTTATTACTAACTAAAGGAAATTCTTGTAAGTGATGTACGTAAAAAGAGGAGTTGTGCAACAAGAAAATCTATACGTAAATGAGGAGAACGTCTTATCATCGAGCTTTCTGAGGTACTTTAACATTCGATTGCAATGTTGCAATCTTCCTATAAATTATTCCTATCATACATTAAAGTATATTATTGGAACATTGAGAACATTTTCGTTCTCGTCTCAAATAAATTATAATTTCATTCCTGTATCTAATTGAAGTAATTGTTTCATGACCTCGTATGTCGTGAAACTGACCGATACCATTGGTACGGCGCGTAAATAATTGATACTCATTCCACGATACAAACCTTTCGTGATACCATTCTCCTGGTATATCATTTTTATGGTCTGTAACGTACTTGAACTATAAACAAATTATCGTTGAATAATATTAAGATTACCATTGAATAATATTAAAGTTATCGTTTCTCCTTTTTAGCGGTAAAGTAATTAGGCTCACCTGTATTTGTGCGTTGCTTCATTCATCATAGCCAACTGCATACGTCTTCTGGTAACGTCCAGTGGATAAGAAAAGCTTTGCGCAATAGCTCCTGCTACACCTCCGCAAAGTAATCGTGCTGGTATAGTTAAAACTAAGCCACCTGTAACAAATGCATTAAGTACAATCAGTTACAAATAAATCGATTATTGAACAACACGAGAGATACAATTATTTCGGTGAACCATCTCGTACTTCTTTTTTAGTTAATATTTTATGTAAATCCTACCAGTATTCCTATCACACTTCTCACAAAAATAATTTGGTGCGTATTTCATGCATAAATATTTGAGCTGCTCAAATGAATAAAATGAAAATCCCGCGTATGGAATCATGCCGATGATCGTAGGCCAAAATCCTCTGTACAATGCTCGAATGCCACCTTCCTGAAAGATTTAATAATATTAGTCCATCGAGCAAGAACGGAGCTTCGATTCGCCTTTGAAATTAACATACATAAGTAAAAATTATTTGTGAATTATCTGTCGCATTTGTTATCAGTTACGCGTAATATTCAAGGTTCAACAAAATACTCTTTTGCTTTAAAATAACGCGATTGGCAGCTCCCATAATAGTAAACGCTAAATAATTACCTTCTCCCACAACGTTTCTTTACCTTTTTGAAAATCGTTACACAGGTATGCACGATACCTCCGTAAATGTGTTCCCCGGTAACTTGGAAGGCCAGTCTGGCTCTAATCATATCAAGTGGATACGTCAACGTAACCGCGGTAACACCAGCTGCGGATCCAGCCAGGAACTTATCTATATGCGTATGCTTTCCGAATAGGCTTCCTAGATACTGGTGCAAGAAAAATAATATCAATACAACGCGTTTGTTACAATTTCACGACGTATAGTCAGTTAACTAACTCCTCCTTTCTGTGGTTAATTTGCGAAATATTTTTATGGATGAATTACACTTATACGTAAATGTATTCGTATACAGAAAATCGGAATCTATACTCTTAAGGCTCACCTTCAAGTTATGAGCATTGTCTTTATATTAATAATGGTATGTTACTTCTCTCTGTGGAACCACTTTACCCAGAACAGACCGATATTATATTTTAATATAAATATTTCAATGCGAAGAATCGGTCGGTTATTACCTTTTTGTATAGTTCGAAAGTAGTGAATTGTATTGCGGCGTATGGGAAAATCCTAATCATTTGCGCAAAGTTTCCTTTATAAAGTGCCATGAAGCGTTCGCGTTGGATGACCTCTTTCAGGCCGGACAAAACACCTAAATGCACAGTTCGAGTATGTTAAATTGCTTTTGTATGCATCTTTGCGTTGCGTTTTACTGCATCTACTTACCCAGGTGTTTGTAGTGCTCGTTGTGCGCCTGTAATAATATTTTTATCCTATCCAACGGAGCCACGGTTGTCTTCGAGCACATCCCGGCTACCCCTATAGAAATGATTAAATATAAAAATTAAAAAGATAGCTGGTAAAAGAATGATAGAATTGTTTGACTCACCACCAGCGAGTAGATTCTTCATAAAAAATCCATAATCCCTCTCGGTCTCCACGCGGAATGTCATTTTTCTAAAATAAAAAAATTAAACCGGAACGGGAGATATCTTTCGACCCAACACGATCGGCGGTTACGCTGATACTGCTCCATTCATCGTACGGTTGTCGGCGATAATGAGGTCACTCACTCCGACTTGTATTTCTTATTGGTGTCAGTAGTGCTAGGTATTTAGGTTATGCTTTTCAGAAGCATGCACTTTCACGAAAGATTATGAAATATTCATGAAAGAAAATTGAGGAATATATAATGCATATACAGACATGAAATCAAGTAATTTCCTTAACAGGATTATATTCTACCGCTTGGCGAGCAGTTTTAAACGAATTTAATATGAAAGAAAATGTTCCGTTAAGTCCCAAATAGCGTATCATTATAATACGGAACACCCCGCATTCTTCCGCATACCATTGTGCCCAAGTTCGGCAACTTGACAACAACAGAAATAAATTTAGAGACCAAGCACCATAATATAATTATAATTATCTATCTATATTTGAAAATAAAAGCATATACTTCTTCTAATTTTGTCTAATGCTTTGTCTAATGCTTTGGCAACAAATTACTCCTTCATCAATTTATTTATTAAATGCGTACTCTACAAAATAGTATTCTAACTCGCGTAAAATTCCTTAAGATAATCAGCTTTGGGTTTAAGAATCACTTTGTCTTTAAGACTGACAACCCATCCAGGTGCCAGCCCATAAAATATTTGTCTGGGATCTTTCCGTTGAACGAGCATCTCGTAATCGGGATCGTTCTCAATTTTTGGCAACTCATAGCCATATTTTTGAGCGAGAACCAATCTTTCTTGAGAAACCTCTTCGGGATTAGCTAAATATCCTCTCGTCTTTGCGCTCGTGTAATACTCTAAGCAATCTGTCGGCGGCAGTAGCCTACGTGGTATTGGCTCTCCTACGTAATAAGAAACATAAGACGTTTTATACGTAACTGTACTCTATGCTAATTAACTTTAGCACGGTCGAGGAATGTACCTGTAGTGAAAAATTTATCTACATCGGATATCGCAAATAAACAATGCGGATCGTAGTATGCAGTAGTAATAGTACCACCATTTTTCTCGATCGCTGCGATCACGTGCTCGCTGGCCCATTGAACCTCTATATTTACTTTTGCTTTAAAATTATCTGCTCCCTTGAATAGCAGTGCCAAGCAATTTACAAATCTTATCGAGAGTTAATGTTTTTGTATAAATTCATACAATATTAAATACCTCGTCCGTAAGGTGAACACCGGCGTGTTTCCATTCTATTTTAAAATTGTACAATCCTGTATTGATTATGGATATGAGATCAATCGGCTTACTCGTGTCTAATCTGTATGTATCAATGTACGTTTGAAGCTGTTGCAGGGACAGAGGCGGATACTCTCTTCTCAAACTATAGTAGATAGAAATAATGTCCAGTTTAGAACGTACCAAACAATATACCTTGTTTTTTTCTTAGATTTCTATACAACTTACTGATGTCCCTTGTAATATGGCTCGCGACTAAATCTAAGGTAAAATGGATTGTTTCCAGTTTCGTATCCAGGACGCATAAAGTTCTGCCTTTGACCGGAACCCTTGTTACCTGCTCCGTGTTTGTTACCGCCGTGTTGTCCTCGACCTCGCTGCGACTATACAGAATAATATTCACGGTAATAATAATAAACAATTCCTGACTTATCTGTAGTTAAGCACGCCGAATAATATTACTTTAAAACGTAGAAACAACATTGCATTTTCTCAGAATTAAAGGGTAAACATTACAAATATTGAAGACTTACAGGTTTTCTTGAACCGGGATTGTCTCGAATGTTACTTAAACAAAGCCTTGGCAATGTTCGTAACATTGACAGTGCTAAATCTTTTCCTTGCTTACCAGCCATTATCTCATTGATTTTGTTACTTTGTTTATAACTTCATACACTTTCAAACAGCAGCGATTTTCTTATTGAATTTATTCTCTTTTATTCATCTCGATTGTCCTTATACCTTGAAAAGCATAACCTCAATATTGAAACCGACGAGTCAAGGGTTAATTTTCATTGATTCTCATCTAACACGAATGGTACAGTTTCCACTGTTCAAATTCGTATGCTAGTTACAATCTACCGATGGTGGTACGGCATATTAATATTACTTTTAAACTATACCTAAATGTTCATTATTATCTGTAACGATTAATAAGCTATCTAAAGTTTAAATAGAGTATTTCTAAATTATAATCTTTTACTTAAGCTTAAATATTGGACTTGCGTTTTGTGCATCACGTTGGGTATCTAGAATTGCGTGAACCGTGATGACGCAAACGTTCGATAGGGAGGGGGTAATCGTTCTTTTTCGTTCAACGTCTTGTTGAATGTGGACCGTGGTTGGAAATCCGTTTCAATCCACATTGTAAAATATTTTAGAACGATTAAAAAATGACTGAGACTCTTCAGCTAAGAGGCACGCTTCGGGGCCACAATGGATGGGTTACCCAAATCGCCACAAATCCGAAATATCCGGACATGATTTTGTCCTCTTCACGTGGTAAGTTCGCTAACATAAGTCACCGCTATAGAGTAAGGTATATAAAAAGATACTAAATTATTTTGTTCCTGTGGAGACTACTGAAACTTGCAATTTCATCTGCTGGCAATTAAACGTGCACTCACATTTTTTCCCTCGTTTTACATTTTAACACGTTTCGTATACACTCATGCTCTTCATTCATAGACAAGACTCTGATCGTATGGAAGTTGACACGCGACGAAGCCAATTACGGTATTCCGCAGAAACGTTTGTACGGTCACTCTCACTTTATCAGTGACGTAGTTCTGTCGTCCGATGGTAATTATGCCCTGTCCGGTTCTTGGGACAAGACCCTCCGTCTGTGGGACTTGGCAGCGGGTCGTACCACGAGAAGATTCGAAGACCATACCAAGGTGTGAACTTTACCTTCCGACCTATGGTCGTCGCTCCTGAAAATGATATGGAAGCTTTTTTTTTTATTTTTTTTTTTACTGAATGCCAATGGCAGAAGATAAAGCTACGTGAGTGATGGGGAATGTACTGAAGCTTTTTTTTAAATATTTTTTTTTATATGTAATGTATAGAAGAGGTGGGCAATTAAGTCTGTACTATTGTAAGTATTGTCCATACCGGGCACACAAGAGCTTCTCTTGCTCCTGGCGAACTGGTTGTAAAGGATGTAAACGAACAATATCTGTTAATAGGATGTACTAAGCGTTGCCTTCTCCGTGGACAACAGACAAATCGTCTCTGGATCTCGGGACAAGACGATCAAGTTGTGGAACACTTTGGCAGAATGTAAATACACCATTCAGGAGGATGGTCACACAGACTGGGTCAGTTGTGTTCGGTTCTCTCCGAATCATTCGAATCCCATTATTGTTTCTGCTGGTTGGGACAAACTGGTCAAGGTATGATTTATTCGCAGAGAAATCGTAATATTTCGTATAACAATTCGATATGATGTATATTATTTACTTAACATGAGATCCATGAGTGTTTGCGGATATGGGACTGATCTTTGGAATTATAAGTTACCTCACAAAATTGCTGGAAGTTTGCTTTTAATTTCAACAGCGTAACATTCCTTTGTAGGTATGGAACCTGACCAATTGCAGACTGAAAATCAACCACAGTGGACACACAGGATACCTTAACACAGTTACTGTATCTCCGGATGGTTCACTCTGTGCTTCTGGTGGCAAGGTATATTTAATGAAAAGTTATACCTCTGTCCGAATGATAGGAAATCATTAAATTAAATATGTAATATGTAGGACTGTAAGGCGATGTTATGGGATTTAAACGACGGAAAGCATTTGCACACGCTCGACCACAACGACATTATAACAGCCCTGTGCTTCAGTCCTAATCGTTACTGGCTGTGCGCTGCATTTGGACCATGGATCAAGATATGGGATCTTGAAACCAAAGAGATGGTCGAGGAATTGAAACCAGAGGTTGTATCCGCGACGAGTAAAGCCGAGCCTCCTCATTGTCTGTCCCTAGCGTGGTCTACCGATGGACAAACACTCTTTGCCGGCTACTCTGACAACACGATTCGTGTTTGGCAAGTTTCTGTATCTAGCCGTTAGGTACTTTGTACGAATGTAAACTAATAAAAAAAAAAGACAAAAGATGCAAACGTTTAATTTGTGTAATTATTTACACGATACTTGTACAATATTACTAAGAAATTTATTTTTTTTCAGTGTTACTGGACTGTTTAATTTTCTCCTCGAACTTCTCGAATTCCTTTTTCGCGATCTGATCGGTCTCGTCCTCTACTTGCACCACTCCAAGAACCTCTGGAATATAGAACTGCATCATATTTTGCACACCGTTCTTTAACGTGACGACAGAGCTTGGACAGCTCGTGCAGGAACCCTGCATTTTTAATTTCACTATTCCTTCCTCGAAACCCTACAACCATTAATCATTTGTATTATAATTTTAGATCAGCAAGATATCCTGGTAACCATATCACATACCACGAATACAATGTCTCCTCCATCTTCCTGCACTGTCGGCCGTATTCGAGTATCCAACAGTTCCTTTATCATTTGCACGATTTCGCTATCGTCCTCGCTAACTTCTACAATAATTAACGTCTAATGGACCATCTATCGTAAGCGCTTATATACATATATAGTAGAGTATAGAGTAGTATAAAAAAGAAATGTACGAGTATCCGCTGCTGGTTGTTCGTTAGTTAATATGGGTAAACCAGATGCAAAGAAATCCATAATAACGGCAAATATTTCTGGCTTCAATAGCTTCCATTCAACATCCTCGTCCACCTTTGTTATAGTGATAAAGTCAGGCCCGAAGAATACAGACTTCACACCATCAATGCGGAATAACATTTTCGCCAACGGAGAACAGTACGCCTCCGTGGCGTTTGGGAAATCCTTAGTTTGGCCCTGTCCGAGTACTTCGACCCCAGGCAAGAATTTTAAGCTATTGGGGTTCGGTGTATCCTGAGTTTGAATGAACATCGTACGACTCTGCGTAACATTAAATTGTATTCTCGAGGTAAGTAAGCACGGCTTCAATGGGCGATTATTGTAATTCGTATACATTCTTGCAGTGCAATTTCTTATAATTCTACAATGAAAATACGTTTTTAACATCAATACGATTATATTTTTGTGAGTATTAAATTCTGTCAGCTTACTTTGAGTGTTGATTCAGTATCGTAGATCTACGTGCTAATTGTCGACCAATGCGCAATGTGTTCGTTAAAATTTTATCCATTATTTCTTTCTTAATAACCTCCAGCTAGTAAAAAAACATTACATCTGCTTTGAGGTTATGTTGTGTCGCGGCAACTGTACACAGCGTGTGCTGTTTTGTTTCGTTCGTTGACGTAAGAATGGATTATTTTTACTTTGCACAACTTTGGGCATTAGTGTTACTTGCAATTATATTAACGGAAAAGATGTAGTAATTATAACATTATATTAATGTGTATAGTCTTCGCAGATTTTCTTTTTTTAGCTATTAGTTTCGAGCTTTCTATTTTTCTTTTTTGGTTATGTAACCTATTGACAAGTACGACGCCAATTTTCAAATATGTTTCCAATGATAAAAGTTTATTCAAACTGTTTGGGTATTATTTTAAAGAAATTATTTTGTTACAGAGTTCTTTGTGACGATGGCAGATACAAGTGTCGATACAAATCAGTCGGGTTATTTTCGATCAGAAACTTGATTAGTAAGTGGAATTGTTCCAATTTGTTCTTTTTAATAAATATACTCGATATGAAAACATGCACGCAGTAAAAACACGCAAATTTGATAATATATATGAAACACACGAAATAGTATGAAGATTGATTTAAATATAATCATGAATAAATAAATATTCAATAAATATATAAAACACACTCACGGCACACAATATAAATTATAGTAGAAATATACGATTAAGTACGAGTATACATATAATAATCTTATGCGCGGAATATTTACAATTTAAACGTAGCTTACAAGATTATTTGTAAATTAACTTAGAATGTAGCATCGTATTGTATCTAGAATATATACGGTTGTTTATATTCTGCGCTTTAGTCGATATAAAACAACCTTAATAAAATTTAAAATTAAGATATCCTCGACTACATGTGGAATTGTGTTAATCCTAATTTTTCCTTTTGTCCATAGAGATCATAGACTAGAATTCATACCCACGGACTGAGATCAAGTTACTCTACTAGGTTTACCAAGCGATAGATCCAAGATGAATTGCACAGTGAAAAGATTCTAAAGATTATTGTAAAGTACGGTGCCAATTGCAGTTTTTCCAGTTACTATCTATTTGGTTTTGGTTCGTACAATCATTTATTTTAAATTATTTCTCGTTTTTTCTTTTTACGTATCTTACGTACCTGGATTAAACTTTTCGAGTTGGTGCCCGTGGATTCATTGACTAGATACCACTCTTAATCATATATTTATATATAAATTTTTTCTTATATCCTTACCTTAAATAATTGCATAAAACTAGTTTTTGAGATAGTACTTTGATATCGATTTAATTTGGTATCTTTCGACTAGATTTTACCGAAATTTATAAACGAAGTTACCTTGTGTACCTTCGTATGTTATTTAAATATAAAATCTTTTTCTTAATAATAGAACACAGCCTGATAATACTTTGGGAATTCGCTTATGCAATTAAATTATTCCTCGCATGTAATCTGATAAATTTCTGCTTAATAATTTTTGCACTAAAATAATCAGCTGCCTATAAGGACATATTTATGAACTTATTTATTTACATTTTACCAAATCGTACGAGTTCAGGAAAAAAAGAGGTTCAAGCTACAGATATTATTTGTAGGAAATATATATGCGTATTCTATCGAAAGTTGTATATCTAATCAATTCTTTCTCAAACTAAAGATTTGGCTTTGTGAAATTTTAATAAATCCTGTGCAATTTTTAAGAAGACTTCTTTTTCCCATAACCGTACGATCGTTAATGTAATTCACTGGCACGTTTCCCGAAATAAAAATGATCATGTTCGTTGACTAGAGTATGCTATACTTATATTTATGACTAGATATTGTCTCTTATCACTTTACGAATTTTTCTCTGCATGAATATTTTTCAATGTCGTCGAAAATTAATATTATTCGCTTTTATGTCTTATATCTTTGGTATGGCATCGTATCCACGGATGACATTTATTTTATTTTTAAAATAAGAATTTCGAAATTGCATTTACTTGTGGCCTGCATATTCGTTCTTGAATATGATTCGATATAATTACTTATGATACTTACATAGTAATTGACTAGAACAGAACGACTACTGAGAATCCATAGCTGACTAGAAAAATAAAGAATGGAAATGTACACACAGCCTCGTTGATGCTAATGTGAAATTAAATTAGATACATTTTCTTTGGTTCCTTACTGTTCCATCGAAATCGATGAAAATTGTACTTCGATGCACGCATCCGCGGCACGAATTCGATTAATTAAATTAGAATGACTAGAATAGATTGTATCCACGACTAGATAGTTACTCGATTTTGACTAGACTACATTGGTTTCTGCTCTTTTCTTTTTCTGGACTAGATTAAGTTTTGATTCTCGCCTCGAATACATTAGTTTATCACTTTTCGACTAGATTGTCTTTCATCATTTATACATTCTAAATATATCTTTGGTTTGTTTAGCTTGAGGGCGTAACGTAGAAATGAAAATAGAAACGAACAAATGAAAAGTATGACTTAAGACGAAGTTCCATTACTCTCCTTAAATTAAGAAATCATATATTAAGCTAAGAAATAAATGTGCCGCTCGATGATAGGAAATCTTTGAAAGTTCCACGAATCCCCGACGATGCAGTTATAAATGTCTACGTCAATATATTAAATGTACGACTAGATGAACAAATATTATATTAAAATCTCTTCATACAATGTAATACATTTACACCAATTCCATTAGCCATCCATCGCAGTCATACATTCTCTGTTACTCCGAAGTAATTAACTTATAATTATTCAGCATACCAATAAATTGTTAGTGTTCAAAGGGTAGTATGTTCCATTCCAGATTGTATCTTCTTGCGATGGCAGGTCTTCCGCAGGACGAATCAAGGCCAGATGAATTGCGTAGTTCTGCTATCGGCCAATTTCCAGAGGATGTTCACCGAGCATGCGACTTGAGTGGTGTTGTACTTTTAACATCAGTACTCTACGTCTCTCTCTCTCTCTCTATCTTTGTATAGACTAAACATACGTATGTACAAATTTACAGGAGTTCTCGTTGGCGAGAGGACTCGAGAGTCTTCTGCGTTCTCCCTTCCCGGATTTCGACATTGTTGATGAGAGGAAAGTCGGGCAACGATTCAATTCTGTGCCCAGCGATGGCAAGTGTAACGACGCTCCGAAGCGGCTGATGTTTCTTCACGGAACTCAATCGGTTCCACATCGTGATCTCGATGCGTTTCGTGAATTAATAGATACCGCCCTCGACTGTATCGCTCTGCCATGGTACTCACGGTGGAATTCGCCCAGTCGTTACACTGCCTCGGGGAGTCTGGTGTCTTGATGTCACTCGGCCTCTCGTTTCCAATCGAATCGGGGCTCGGCACCGTGTTCGCTCTCGGTGATTTCAACGTGTCGAATCTTGCGGGAAGGGAAGCAGAGGGCCGTGGACCCCTCGGAAGTAGGATAGGAGAAAAGGAAATTGCGTGGGACGAAAGGGAAATTAGAGGGAAGAAGGTTCCTCCGAGGGGCCACGCAAGCGCACACTTCCGCGCCTGCTCGCAGACTACCCGAAGAACGCCGCGTCGCGCTACAAGACGCGTGTCTCCCCCACCCTTGGCGAACTACCCTTAGCGTCCGACCAATCGGGGCACGCGATTCGGCACGTGCCCCGCAGGGTGCAACTTCGTACTCCCCACCGCTGCGTTTCCCCTCTTCTCGCGTTCTCTTATCACGTCCTATAAGAGCGCTTCCCGATCGGTTCTGTGCTAGGATTCGCGCGGCTTCCTCCCCCTCCATTTGGCCAATATCGAATTCTATCCCCCACTTATTGCGTACTGCACCCTTAGCTGACACAGTGCTGCTATGCATTAGGGATCTCCCCCCCGTTTGGAAGATGCTTTCTATGCACCTAAGTTTTCGTCGGGGTAAATATTAGCGGGGTGGGCAACGATGCGCTTCATTTTCGAAAATCTTTAATGATAGTTGATCTCAAGGCTTTTTCCAGCGCTTCTGGATCGCCTTGGGAGAAGAAAACGGCGAAGGCCGCGATAATCGTTATCGCGCGCGTCGTCCGTGAGTCGAATAGGGGTTCAGCGATGATTCTTGAAACATCGGGACTCGGCCATGAATTCCAATGCCGTGCCCGCATCGCCGGACGCGTGTAGCAGATTTGTATTGCTAATTAAACGTTTCTCATCGCGCGACGATAAAGCGTTACGCGGCGCGGAGTCGTGGGATGAAAGTAAAAGGCAGAAAGGTATTTCCTATTATCCGATTGGCATTCGCCGAATCCTGTTCGTGCTCTGCGTCCACTACGGGACGGCCGTGCAGATTGTAACGCGTGCCAAAGGCCACGACGTTATAGAATTTCCGTCTTCCGTATCGAATTCCGCTGTCCCCCCCTTGGCGGCACCATTTATCTCGGCAATATCTATCCGACCCCAGTGTAATAGCTGTGTGTCTTTTGTCTCCCCAGAGCGGCGCGAATTTCGTAGGATCCGTCGCGTCTCGTCCATTTTCATAATTGTGCCGATGCTCTGCATCCGAATCGACGTTGGTGGGACTCCTCTCAAACGCGGGGCCGTCGCGTGCCCCCCGATGTAACCCGATCACTGGCATCCGGAACGGTTTAATTAGCTAAGTACGCCCGCGGCGAGACATCATTACATTTTACTACCCAACCAGCCGGCAACCATGTCCCTTTTCTTCTGCTTCCTTGCACGAAAGGGTGTCGCGTACGAAATCTCCGGTCACGCTAGGAAAAGGGATACTGGCTTTCTCGATAGAACCGCGTCCGGACTTCTACTCTCGGTTCAATAGGCGGCCAAACGCGACCTTTTACTAGTTCTACGCGCGGGAAAGGGCAAAGTCGCTCACGTTTGCCGGCTGTATCGCGCGAAATAAGAAGGGACGGTACAGGGGTCGGGGTTTCCAAAAATGGACAGTCGCTCTCCTTCGATAGCATCGTGCGATAGGCTTGTTAATCTGCGAAACGTGCAATTGCATTATGCATTTAGGGGTTGAAGAGCGAAGTGCTTAAATGTGAGTGCCACTTCGTAGGAAATTGCTTAATTCTCTCCTCAATAGAGACACAGAAATCGGACCTGGCGGGTCGCTCGAACATCTGTTTTCCCTATCCCCGGTCACCCCCGTATCAAAGAAAGGAAAAAGCTGCCGGCCAATACCACGTAACGGTCACCGTTTTAATCGAATCCTATAAATCTATCGGCGTTCCTCGGCGAGCGTCTACAGAAAAATTAACAGCGCTCGAATTCCATAAATCGTGCGTCGACCCGGCTCGATGTAACGCGCATGCATGTTTGTCCGTCCGCTCTCATTTATCGGAGCATCGATATTCTATTATTATTGCACGCACTCTACCGCCCCTCCCCTCCTCAGAGAGTCGCGTATTAATTTCGTTCGTGTAGGATATCCGTCGCGGCGGCAATCGTGTTTCCCACGAACAGGTGGTGCGCTCGGGAACAAAAAGTAAAAAGCACAGACGTCCACTCGGAAACTGAAGTGGCCCCCCTTTTGTTCGACGAGCGGCTCTATCGCGGGGGCTATTGTCGAACGTTGCCCCGCTAGGCCCCATGGACAATGATTATCAAGCTCCAGTTCCACTTGCCGCGGATCCCGAATCGGCAATTGTTTTCAGCTTTCATTTTCGATATTGTATGATACGTTTAACCCATTACCAGCGGCGTGTTTCGAAATGTATTTATTCGGGGAGCAAATTGATCGGCGATTCCAGGTTGCGACGATAAGGGGTAAGAAAGGGGGTCGTTTTGAACAGGAACGCTCTTTCCGAGTGGTGCAAGGGATGATTCAGTATGCCACGGATATCGTGGCACGTTTTTCTTCTTGTAACAGTCGCGATGCAGATTGTTTCTCCTCCCTCCCCGTGGAAATCCGCACAGGACGCGAACGGGGTTGCGCGTTCATCAGCGCGCTAAAGCTCGCAGGGTATGTCGGTCGCAACAGGTGGGCCCTTCCGAACACTCGCCGATCCCTTTCGCGTCTCCTTCGCTTTGTGTAATGACCGCTTTCTGTCGCGTGAATGGCATTATTCGTCGATTCGCAACGTGACGCAATAAAGCGGACACCAGGGCCCTTCGAGTAGTGCAAATCCATTGAAACCGCATCCCTGAAGAAGGGGACGGTTTCGCCTTTCCGTTCCGAGACGATTCCGTCTCTGACGAGAACGATTCTTGCGCCGTTCTTCCATAAACACACGGTCCCCGACTACAAGTTTCGTTGAATTCACCGGAGTATCCTCATCTACGGTTAAACCCGTAAAGTTAGATTGCCTCCAATCTTTTCCTCCCCCTTGGGCTCGCAATCTGCAACTTCGGCCACGCGGCGCGATGCCAGATAAAAAATGCATAGCGCGTACGAAGTGGAAAGTTTTCCAACGGCATCGCGATCGTCGCATTATTTTTACGAAATGCGACGAGTTCGAATTTGCGTCCATCGAAAGGAGGAAGGTTGCAGGGCCTGCCCTCGATACCTAATAGTTCGCGTTGGAAGGAAAACGCGATCCTTATTAAAGGGAAGAAAGAAGCCGGCGAGGATCAATCTCGTTTTCGTAAAAGAAAGGGCAGAGATCCCGTGACCCGTTTTTTGTCAAACGAATTTCATCCCGCGAAAAGGCGAGCGAGCGTTGCATTGTTCCATGCAATTAACGATAATTTCACGCCAAGTATAAAGTAGCGTGAAACTGTCGCTTGCGCCGTTGGCCAAGCATGCAATCACCGAACTCGTAAAACCGTCTATAAAGTTGCGCGAGGTTCGGGTGAAAAATGTTCCACCAAGAGATCCCTGGCTCTGATTAAAGAAAAAACAAGGGAGGAACGCTGTTGGGATATATTTTAGCAACCGTCCATAAACGTGTGAGATATCAATAAATTGTGCGAATTCATTAAAGGGCCGTGAGAATACACTCTTCGCATCGGGAGCGCCGTGGTCCAAAGGGGTAGCGTGCGAGGTGGCTTTATAATTATCTGCCGCTTGGAACTTTCGTAGTACCGTATCGATCTGCTTAAAGAAGGGCACACGATGGATTTACCGCGGCGATAAGAGGGAAAACGATCTGGAACGCGATCGTAGCCGCAATTTTCTGCCGATCGTTTACCAGCTGATATCCCCCTCGTTCCACCCCCTTGGTCGGGGCATTAAAATCAAACCCCCGGCGGGGTGGGACAGTTTCCGAATCGTCCCGAATGAATACCCAAAACGTTCGATATGCGCCGAGGATAAATTCATTTACGATTATCTTTAATCGGAGTATTTGGCAATTACCCTCCCACTCACCCCCAGGACGGGATGATTCAGAATCTCGAGTTTAGGGTTCGATTAGAATGTAACGCAAGACCGCGAAGCAATCATCGTGAAAAGCCTTCGTGCTAGGCGACAGTATAGCCGCCCGGTGTACGTATAATAAGATCTGTATCGAGTGGCGGTCACGCCGGTAATTTTCATCTGAGACTTGTTTAATTGCGCGGCTTGTAAGTCGACCGTGAGCTAGCTGCGTTAAGGATTAATCTAGCGGATTGCCATCGGAGATAATGTTCCGGCTACTGTGACAGAACGAGCCTAGTATTGGATATTCCGTGGAGTAAGGTTCAATCGGAAAGGGAATTACAGTTAAAAAATATTTGCTCCCGTTCGGCGTCTACGGCGAAGCTTCTTTCCCTTGATCAAGCGACCGTGGGAGTAGCGGCACGTGCGGGACGTATCGAAACCCGATGGTCTCCAGGAAACATTATAGCCTTAAGATGCGTCTGGTATAAAATTATGTACATCTACCTCGTATCGAGTATACTTGGCTCGTCATGTATATCCTGGTTGGCGAGGAGGAAACTCGTATGTAAAAGGGATCCCCTTTTTGGCACGTGCCAGGATACGGTCTTGCAAGAACTTCGCTCGAGCTTCCTTCCCGTTTGTACGTTGAACCGCGAATTTGTTTTCATTCGGGCCTCAATCAATGTCTGCATATGGACTACCAACGATTGGATAAAGATTGACGGCTCTCTTAAGCGAATAAACAGCTTGGAATCCGTGCAGATGCTCCGCACCGAGCAGGAGGCTCGTTAAGGATCCACAAAAGTGTTCAAGGCGTCGACCAAAGATAGGCGAAACCTCTCGTGGCTAAATCAAACTGATCTTCGCCTCTCCGGAGCTTGTTAATCAACGGTTCGATATTGACCGTTCGCTAGAGGAATAGGAATTGAGAGGGCAGGCAAAATAATGGTAGGAAATTTAAAAACAAGTTCCAAGGGTAGCGCTCGAATTGCTCGATCGGACCTGCACGTTCGTGTGGGAGTTTGGAAAAACAATCGATGAGCGAACGTGCATTCTTCCCACGGTACGCGACAAAAAGGGGGATGATGGTACACAATGCGCGGTTTAATACAGGAGGGTGTACCTTACGTGTACAGGTGGGACAAATGGATGGAGTTTTTATAGTTTTCCCTGCGCGCCCACGGGAAACTTTCGATTATTCTGCGAAACTTTTCCAGACGATACAGATGATATTACAATCATTGCACATAATTTGAATCTAGCAACGGGTTCAAGGATTAATAGTTTCCTAATCAGATGTTTCATCCATTTGGACGACGTCCTGTGAAAGTATTCGTTGCTCCGTTTAATCGAGAAACATAGCGGGCGAGAGGGTGTGAGAGTATCGGTGACGAATAATATCGTTCGCGCAGCATTCGTGCGGGTTCGAGAGAGCATGGGACACCATAGAAAAGTAGATAGCCAGGAGGTATCCAGGAAGGAAGTGTCGGGGTCGCTCTTCCGGACAGCTGCTCTGGATATCGGCATATAGGAGGTACTATGGTAAAGTAATCCACTATAGGACACCGTACAAGTGCCATTACTACCTGGGGGCAGCGAGGGCTTCATTTAATACCTCGTGCCTCGCAATTAGGATCTGGACAAATATTATATTTATCCATACACTCCGCCGTTGCCACCCCCCTTATCCTTTGTTTTTTGTCTCCAATGTTACCCGTCCATTATTCCATTTGCTCGCTGACTGTTCCTGTCGAGCGTGGGAGTTAAGCGCCGTGCGAATTGAGAATAGCCTCGAGCGGACGAAATAGAAATGCAATCAATGAATGCACGCTGTCGAGGTGATGAAATCTCTTCGGAGGACCTTCGTCTATTGCTTAGCAGAGGATTGAGAAGCGCGAACGAAATTGTTCGGGGCATTCTCGAGGAGAGAGAGAGAGAGAAAGGGAAGGATCTCCTCCTGGTGTATTAATAATCCGCGATTAAAAGTTCATTTCGGCCGGAATTTTAATTGCAATTAGCCCTTCTGCGTGCCTGCCACTTGTCTAGCTAGAAATTAAACCGGAGGATCATATTGGAAGTATATTGTAGTACTGGGAGTAGGTCTGCATCGATTTCTCTCCACGGAATGATAAAATGCTTCTTTAGTGGCAAGCTCTTGGAGAGCTTCACGAGAACGTCGTCCATGGTAACTTCAATTTTTTCGGGGATGGGAGAAAGCATGGGAAGGAAGGAAATTTTTGTGTAATAGCGGGGAATAGCTTGATGTTAATAACCGGTCATTTCGCAACACGATTTCGTCTCATCAACATCCTTCTGTCCCGTGATAATTACCAAATATTAATCTACCGTCATTCTTCGCGCTTTTCTCTCGCAGCTCAAACGTTTCCATCAGCGCCCGCCTTCTATTATATATTAATTTCTCCTGTCTCCGGTACATTGCACTTTTTATATTACTTGCTGTCTCCTTGAAAATTGGCGGCTTCGCTTCTTGTTCGATTAATCAACAGTTCGGTAAATCTGTATCCTCGTTATTAAAATCGATCTCTCCTTTCCAATCTATTTCACTGATTGAATATCGTACCTGCATACCTTCTCCGAAAACCATGCTGGTAGTTGACTGAATAATAAGGGAATCCGTTGGAATTTCATTGGGAGGAGAGGAATAGTCAATTGGGCCGGCTCGTCCTCGAGACGTCTCTCGCATGACGAGCCGCGTACATAAATTGGGCCCGTATCTCCATGCAGGTATTATCGAAGGGCGATATGGGCACTTGGAGGTCCCCGAAAAAAATCTTGGGCTCATCTCGAAAGTGCCTCTGCGTTTTTACCCGTATGGAATGTCGTAGATGTGGACACAAGCACCCTTTCAACCAGGCCAATCGGTTGGACACTCTGAGAAACATTAAAGAAAGGATGAGGATCGTTATTGAGATTCATATTCTGCGGGCTGCTTTTGAATCCTGTGTTGAAAATAATCCGCGACATTTACAATTGAATAGTTTGTAATTCTGCAAGTGCCCACATTACAATTATTCTACCCCATATTTCTTCTTTATTTATACGGGTAATTATATCCCCAATGACAATGTCCTTTCATACTGGAGAAAATTGTGTCTTCAATAATCCGTGCTGCATCATTAATTTCCTCTCCCGTGAATGCTTAATGCGCGACTAATATCTGATAAAACCGCATTCTTTCTCTTTTCCACTGATTGCTGGTACCAGTGGCAGCGGCCAGACACGCTCTCGGCATGTGGCCGTGGATGGGACTTCTAATGTTCCCGTTGTTCGCCTTCCATGCATTCTGCCGAGCCGTATTTACCGAGGGATGCTGGTGGACAGATGTGTAAGTGGGCATACTCCCCAATAAAGGGAGCTGCTTCCAGTGACCTCCCGTCATTCGAAACACGCCGTACACTCCACCGCTCCGCGTGGTTCCATTAATCGGATAAAGACGAATTCAAGATTCCTCGACCGATCAAAGTATTCATACATATTCTATCCTGCCTCGAATTTGCATAATTCGAATCCATGCCAACAGGGATCGAATGGAACTGTTGAAATTTCCAATTACTCCCGATATAAAAGTAATCCCTTCGCGGTTAACTCGTCTGTTCTAAGAACAAATTGATAAAATCATGTGCATTTATTGGAACTTCTGTTCCACAAACATTCGTACGAGAAGAGAACTTTTATGCTGCGTGAGAAATTAATATAAACTTGGATATTTTCAGACTTTTATATTTAATTGAACACAGAGCAACTGTTAGAATTGTGCTTCATTGTCAAAATGAAGGTACTAACTTACAAAGTTAACTTTAAAACAGGAAAGAAATAATTACAAAGTTGAATATTCGCCAAATAACTTTCTCATATAAAAGTATACAGTTTCATTCGTCCCCGCCTTTCCAACGCATATCTCCATTTCGTCTCCCTCTGAAACTTAACATTATTCGTATGTTTAACATAAAAAGAGTTCGATTAGGCGAGCCTCGAGGAAATTAGTTGCGAATAATACGGACGAAATATCAGATCAGTATTTGCCACACTTTCGACGCTGGATTTCAATTTCCGCTTCCTTCACCCTCGCCCTCGTATCGGCGGCACCCTTCGTTGAAATCTCGAGCACACTAGATCCTCGTTTCTTGTCCCGAACCGCACATCCATTACGCCTGAGCGTGCACGCGCCGCGGATGCGAGCGTGCTCCACTCGATTGGCGGCGTTACGACGACGAGAATGCGTACGCGTACGCGTTAAATATGCCCTGCCTTTTGTCGCTTATCGCGCGTGTGCACTGAAAAGCTCATGCACAGATGCGTAAGAATAATCCCGCGTTGAACCGCGCTCAGGACAAATCGACGTTTCCTCGCCCTTGCGAACGCTTTCCATTCCAAACAGTTGCAGCGTGCAATATCAGATGGACTGTATTCAATTTCCTCTTGATCAGTTCGAAATGCTCCATGGAATCGGATTAATTGATATTCATTTTAGTCAGGCTTTAATGCAGGAGATTCTATTGCATCACGCGTGTTCCCTGATCACCGAAGTAATTAACGAACTGTTCGAAGAGTTGGAAAAGTGTAATCAATTAAGTGTCCGCCACATTCCCTAAGCAAACCTTTTTACCCCGATCGCAGCCGTGCGCTTCGATTGCGGTCGTTTTGGGCCGAGAGTTGCGCGCAATCAAGGAACCGCTCCCTTCTTTTTGATCGGCGGAATTCGATTACGCAGCAACATCAAACGGGCGCTGCTTTTTACGAGTTACTTGTGAAAACAGATCGGCTGGCGAAACGTGAGAAAGCACCGCGAGTCGCGACCGCCTCGAATTTATTCCACAGGGGGGGCGAGGCGCGTGGGCCCCGCCACGTGCCGCCGGATCTTATCTATGAAAATACATGAAAATAAGCTGTGCACACCGTATCGGCGCGAGCTAGTGTTCATAAGTATGCATATTAACCAATAGGCTTCTCGTGCTGGATAAGAATAGAAAGTTATCTATCGATGGGGCACGCGTTTGCCAGGTACTGGAAGGTGTGCTCGGTATCGCTCGGTGCACGGTCCCCATGCGCTAGGGTGGAATTATCTAACCCCGCGACATTTTAATGTTTCGCTGATTCAAAGAGTTCCTAATCTTCTCCGGAGAAAATAACGTTCCATTATAATTATTATAATTGTCTACCTTTCATTATAAAGGTAGCATTTTTTCGTTTCAACATTGGTCGACCACCCAGGGTCATCAAATTTGGGGGGCCAAATGTTTCATATTTGTTAACTGCATTTCCCAATTATTACTTTTGCGGGATCTATAAAGTTACCTAGATTGCATTCCCTCGTCGACAACCCTTCAGCTCCATCTCGCGAAGGGATTTCCCTTGACCAGAGAAATCCCTGGTCCCGTTTCACGCCTAGGTGTGCACAAAACAAATCCCCGGCGAAACGATTGACTGTGACGGGCCACCGACGCACGCGTTTCATTTAGGTCCACCGACGCCTTTGATGCGTATGTGTGTGAAAACGTGCACGTGCCATAGCAGCCCGTGCACGAGCGAACGGCGGATGGAGAGAAAGGACGGTGTCCGTATACGCAACGCACACGAATATAATGAGCGGGGGGGCCCGGTGTAAGTAAAGGTCCGAGAGGGTGTGCCCCGACCCCCTCCGTGTATACACACATGCAGATAGGGCCAGGTGGTATGACGTGGCTCTCTTATGGGGGCGCGTATATGGGGGTTCCTCCGCCAGGGGCAGCTGCAACTTGATTCCGACAATGCACCGGCACAAAAAAATAAGCCCGGAGGAAAGACCACCGTGGCTTCATGGTGTGGCAGGAACCGCGATTACGGAAGGGCACGGGGGGTGCAGCGTCCATAGGCTTAGGTACCCACTTCCTTGCCGTTGCATGTGGAATTTTTGAACAATTTTTCCTTTTTATTGTATTAACGTCCACGCTTAACATTTGCATCTTCCATGGAAATTATTATTTACCTGGTTCTGCGTATATTAAGTTATCGACGTCTTTACCTGTGAATCTTTGCACAGCCCCTATCTCCACGACTCTGTTAATTATCTTCATTAATTGCGATTATATTAACAATCGAACCACAATATCCAATATTTATCTTTAGCATCGCGATTGATTTTTCAATTAAGACGGTGGCTAGATTTGGTACATCCGATGAAGCCTGTTCGAACCACCCTTACGCCAATGCGGGCCCCCAAAAGACGTCACGCGCACCTTGAGCAGGATGTCTCGAAGACGCGTGGCGTTCGCAGGAGTCGTGACGTCAGCCTGCAAACGTCATAAGGAGGCAGGTTGCAACCGAGATATCGGTGGTGGTGCAACAGAAGGCATGGGTCCCATTCACCGAGATACATCTTTGGTCGTGCGCCACCTAACAAAACAGCCGTCTCCTGAAAAGGGGGGGGGGCACAAAGACGCTCACCTTGGCTGAGAGAAACTCTACACAATGGCGATTAAGGGTGCAACCTGCTCGCTATCGGGTGCCCGAGGAACGCGCAAGGTGCATGTTTACTCGTGCCCTCACCTTGCCGCTCCCTTTCCAATTTTTTACTTCCCCTTTGGAGATGGACAATATTCGATCACGAATCTCGCGCAAAGTGCAGTGCGTTAGAAATGTTGCCGAGTAACTTCTGTTAATCACACCGGTACAGCGTAATTACACTGATGTACCATTGTAAGGAGGTGTGTTTAACGGTTTCCCTCTGGCGATGCATCCAATCGTGCCGGGCCCCTAGCTGGGGCAAATATTTGTCCCCGAAAGATATTGCATCTCCGATCATCGTCGTTACTCATCGTTGCTATATACGTAGCAACTAAGTTTCTTCTTTCCTAAGTTGAAAGAACACCGCGGTATAATTTCCCCGTGATCAACAATCGCATGTTTGCTTTGAGCCAGGAAATCTGTCGTTCGGCAGCCCATATGGCTCGGGGTGTTTGCGAACGCGCGTGCCACCGTCACGATGCTCGCGCTATTAATTAATTAGATGCGCGTTTAGTATGCAGATGAATGTATCTGAGGTCGATCGTCGTCCGTTCCATATGCGGCACGAGCACGAATAATTGTTTCAGATCGGAACGATTGCGCCACGGATGACGGAGACGCGTGGCGCAAGTGGGGCCCATTTAATAAACGAGGAGTTTGTAGTCGCTTAGGTATGCTCGCTAATTAATTATGCGCTTCGGGAGCTGCAAATGGCGCGCCGCGCGGATCCAACTATGCAAAACGATGGGATTAATAATAATTCCAGAGGGAGGAATCAGATAAATTTCTCTCTAATATTTCCAAAACCCTAATTTCTTTTAAAAACAATTGAGCTTCCTAACGAATTCTCCCAACGCCGCAAAGATTTAGCATCGATGCCTGAATCGATGAATACGGCGGGGTCGCAACCACCAGGGGGGGGGGGGGGGTTGAGACACATAGAAAGGGAGAGAAAAGGAATTGGCTCGTGTCGAGGTCCTCTGGAGTGGCGGCACACGCCACTCGGGGCTGCCGGAATGCATCCGTTCAAGCTAGACGCGCGTGCAGCCCCGGGATGCAAACAATGGCGAGAATCATGCATTGTGGCGGCTCGCATTGTAAGTCGGAAAGCTGTGACACAGAGAGTCCGGGGCAGCTGCGCGCCAGCTCTCCCTCTCTGCCATCCCCCTGTCACCCCATTTTGCTGGTACCACGGGGTGAAAGGGTCCTCCAATCCCCGCCGTAGTATCTGCAGCGAAAGCAAATACTTGCTGAAATTTCGTTTACCGAGTATTATCTTACGGCGGGCTGGCTGAGCTTTCTCCTGTTGCCTCTGGCCCATTAATTTTTTCTCTCTCCTTCTGTCGGCCACCGGGTTGATGATACATTATACCTGGCAGGATAGTTCTCCTGCGCAAGGGTGGAGGGTGATATTTATTTGTTAACAATGGGATTGTTCTAACGATCGACGCGCATACGCGCTTCCGGGGAAATTGTTATCAAGCCGGAGAATTTGGTGAAAGTACTTTTCTTACGTTCCACCCTCCACCCTCGGTCCCTGCATCCTATATAAATCATCTTCCTTGAGTGGCAAACCCTTTGTCAAGGAAAAAGCTGCGCCCCGTCGGATGTTTACCCCTTTCACCCGGGGGAAAGGTATTTTGCATTTCCCCCGGATATTCGAATCCGTCATGCATGCTCGAAAGTGTGGCAAACACCGCGGAAAGAATCCGTCGGACCGTCCAGGAGCACCTGGACAAATCCATTCAGGAGGATGCGTTAGCACGCGCTCGGAACAGATGCGGAGGTTCGAGTCCGCTGCCCCGGGCGTTACGATCGATCCCTATGAATCAGAGATATTTTAGCTCGGCGAATAAGCAACCAGCCAACTATATCGAGCCCCCCCTTCCCCCCCTTTAATTCAGAATCTCTGCCGGAACAAATTGTACCTACTGTAATTTGTAATCTGTTTTTTTTTTTTATACGAATCGATTTTTACCATCAACAGTTTTGTATGATAAACTTTTCTCCAGATTGTAAGCGCGTTAACTCTACACATTTATTTAATTGAACTTGCAATGTTCGGCTTTGTCGCATTGAGCTTCCGCCCCGCTCCGAATTCTCGCAGCGTCCCTCGTTACGGTTTCATTCACGTTTCGACAGGCTGGAAGCGGAAAAGAGGGTAGCATGTCTACGGTTTCTTACCGTAGGTCACATTACGTTCCCTCCATTCATGTAAGACGACGTACGGATCTATGTATAGTACACCGAAGTGCGTACGAGCCACTAGACAACCGAACACCTCCCTTGGTCGCACCTTTCAAGCCTCCTCCTCTTACCATTCAAGCCTTCCGTTCATTCGCTTCCACGAGCAGGCAAGAGAAAATGAAATAAAATAACTCCATGCACCTCCCTTGTTTTGTTAAACGTTTTACCGGCTTCAAAACACCTTGCCGATGCTTTGAGATCTCTTTACAACTCGCCGTCGTTCTCGCGGGACGCGTGGAAGGGTCGATTTCAATTCGTGCAAGTCGACAAGACTTAGATAAGGTATAATTTAAGTAGTACAGGTCAACGGTATGCTCGGCCGTGCGGTTTTCTTTTCATTGCTAGGCTCTAAGGGGCCGTGGGCTTGTTCCTTTGAGTGAAAGGTGGACCACGGGGCCCCTTTTTCCTTGGGGCGAGTCTTGGGTCGAGGGTTTCCCCGTGCAAATAGACCCTGACGGGCACAAGGTGTTACAGGGCACGCGACGACTGGGGGCACAGGTCTCACTGTCTTCGTGGCCTGCCCTAAGAAACTCGTAAGGTGGTTCCACCCTATTATTTGCGCTCCTTTGTCGGGGGGCAGAGAAAGCTATGGGGTAAATCAGGCTTCATGGGGAATGCGGTGAAGCTTCTTGCAACAATCCTCATTATTGATCTATCTATCTCTATCAACTTATTTATTATATTAACCTTACTGTGTGGTAAATCGGGCTGATAGGGAATGCGGTGATGCTTCTTAATTACTAGGAGAAATCAATGGAAAAGTGCTAAAGGGTACTGCAAAAAGTATGATCGTATCAGATTAAAAGTGCGATAATCTACAACAATCTTGATTATTGTCCAACTGTTGAATTATCGCATTTTCCATCTATTACGATCGTACTTTTTACACTATCCTTGGCATTCTTTCATTGATTTTTCCCAACAATTTACACCGGAACAACAATTGGCCGTAGGCGAGTTCTACACAAAAATCCCTTGCAACCGAAGCGAATCGGCGAAGATTCCGACGGGCGAAGGGTGTGCATCGGTATCGCCGGCGATAAAATTTATTCCCGATTCCGTTGGACCGTGACACGCAACATAAATCGGCCGCTCAGGGCTGTAGGTGGGTAAATGGCCGCGCGACGCACCCCCTCCGGAGGGGTTCACGCACGAGTCGGTATCTGGGCACGATTGACACGCGCGTGTGTGCTCGTTCGAGAAACACGTCGCGTCGGAAGAATCGGGCGGACAAGGGGTTGGAAGCGGAAGGGAAAAAAGGAGCAGGGCGAGCGTCGCGTCGTGGCACGTTCGTAGAAAAGAGCGTGTAACGGGGTTCCCTTTCGGTGGAGTTATGGGGTGAGTCATCACCTGGCTTCGCGGCCCCCCTTCTCTCGTAAAAGGGGGAAAAGTAGGCTCATAGCAGCGGCACCGCGGATGAGGGGGGCACGGAGAGATTCCGGCTGGTCGCGCGAAGGCAGGTGAGGGCACAGGGGTACGTGCCGAATGGACGTAGCTATGGTGATACCGGGCGTTCGAATATCGCACAGTGGTATGCGAAACTATTAGCAAAGGTACGGAAACCTTTCCAAATGCTTGTTAAACACTTTTTTGAACAACACGGTTTTTATTGAATTATCCATTTGACGGCAGATCTACCGCAATACGGTGGCCGTAAACAAGTGACATTTATGATCATAACAATTTGTTTTACAGCGCACCGCATCGCTTTGCGGTGTTCGGCCGTATTATTAATAACGAATAAACTCGTTGCTTGTTGGTGAATCAGTCTAATTGACAATATCGATGCTTCTGTTGATAAATATATCGGCGCGTTTGTATTACCGGGCCAACAAGGGGGACCGTACGATGAATAAATCAGTAAGACATTCTACTGTGATTTTTTAGTAGAACATTCACGGAACATAAGAGAGTAACTTCGCCTTTCACGGATAACGAGGGGGCTATACCTTGTCATTTCTGCTAGAATGTACAAAGGTATAGTGGCGGAGGGGTCAAGGTGCGTACATTCCCTGCCGTACTGTGCATACGCGATATTAGCCCCCGAGCGTGAAACAACTGTACGGCCGAACCGTATCGTCTTTCATTAAAATTACCCAGCAGACTGCCAATCGATCCACGTCGCGATATGTCCGTCGTGCTGGCCAATGCAATTTCGCCGAATGTTCCGCGTCGACCTTACGTTCACGGAATGAGAAACAAAGAAGCTTGCTTTATCTTAAAAGTAACGATTCATTCGACCCCTGACAATTGCTCTTATCCTTTTGCAAAACATTGCGGACCGTGTAGCAGCCAGAAATATTCTTTGCTTCCCTTTCTCGGATCGACTGGCGATCGTTCTAAAAGCATCCGAGGAAATTGCACGGTATAATGGAGCGTACGCGTGCGTCTGTCTCTCGGACGCATAGACGTCCAAGGCGATCGTTTGGAACGACCGGTCGCCAGCATTTACTGGTCTGAGAAGGAAAGGGTCGATCGAGCCCGTTTAATTCGTCCTGTACGTTTCGCATAGGTGCGCTACGTGCATGTAACTACACGTGCTCTCAATTACATCGATCGAGCACGTGCATCACGCGTACGAGATCGCCCTCACTCGTCCCGGCGTTGGGCGAATTTTGTTCGGTGTAGTGAAAAAAGGAGCAGGGATCGGCCTCGATAGATTGTTCATTTGGATCTCGCCGAGGAAATCGATTTATAGGATTTTTACAGTGACATATTATTTATAGCCGTGCAAAGCGAAGCGACCGAAGGGCGAATCCTCGATTTTCCGAGGCACACGTGGTCTCCATGCACACCCCTACGGGTGTTACGTCGGTGCCCAGGGCCCTTTTGAACGTTGACCATATGGCGCGGCGAGGCCATGATTTATACGGACCCCATTACCTCAGAGGTACGCGACCATAAGATTTTATTAATTAACGCGGGCACGAGAGCGGGCCGTACGGGGAAAAGGAGAGCGAAGCGGAAAGAGAATTTTACACGCTGGGCACGTGCTATAATTATAGTAGATCCTTTCGGCGTGGTTCATTTACGATAACAGTAATATGAATTAATTATCTCAGGAATAGAAATCTTCCTCATTTTCTTCGTTTCACATAGTTCCGACTCCGACGTCCCCATAAATAATAAGTGATAGCAATAATCTTGGCTACGACAACAGACTCGTTCGCTCGTATAGCGCCGTTTCCTTTCGCCTGCGGTAAAAACGACGGCTAAAATAAAAGGGAGATCGAAATAGTGGGTGAAACGGTAATGAATAATCAAAGATAGCCAGGACACGGACGGTGCGTTGTTCCTTCTAGTTGGACTCGCTCGCGGGACAACCGGAAACACCATTAGCCGCGTTGACATTTCGTGTATTGCGATGACATATTTTTCTTTTTGGGGCCCAGCTCGATCGAAATCGACGCTGTGAAAATAACCAACGGACGCAACGAACGCGTTTGCCAAATCTTCCCTCGCTCGCAGCCCGATTAAGATGAAAATACACCGACCTAAGGACGGTAAAATGAATGGAATATTTTCTACGAGATCCGGCGAAATTGATGAAATATGCAACTGTTTAGAATTATCCCGGGCTTATTATATTTAGATTATAATTTTGAAATCTCCTTCCGGCTTCGTCCCATATTTCCGTCACGAGAATCGTGTCGCGGACACATTTATACGTCCGATCGTTTCTGCCGTTCAATTGTTACGAGACCGTTTTCCGGCGAGCCGGAAAGGGGACGTTTCATTTATAAAGCTGTACGTTTTATAACGAAGGAAACGCTCCAGGCAAGAGTGAGTCCACGAGGAGGAAAATTCGATATGGAATTTGTAAGAAATTTGCCTTACAATCTGCTCTCGTAGGTTAACGCGAGTAGACAGGGGTGGCTCGCCGGGGCGAGAGAAATCATTTAATAGCCACTTTCAATGCAAATTCATTGCAGCCGTTTACCCCTCTTCTATCTTCGATCCTGCTACGTCATTCGATTTATATTTCATAGGCAGCTTAATCCCAGCATTTTTCACGCATGTGCACGCTGATTTACATTCAAACAATACATTTCTCCCTCTGGTATAAATGGAATATTAAAAGATGAAAAAAAAACAATCTGAGGTCGCGATAAAAAACAGTCATCTCTGTCGCAAGATAGATTGGAAATCAAATAGCGCTTCTTCTCTCATATATTCCAGGGATATTCGAGGCGTTGCGCGCAATTTCGAAGGAGAGCCCCTTTAAAAGTGCGGCTGGAAATCTATTACGTCTTCGACACTTCGTGTTCAGCCCGTAACTTATTCATGGACCTGTTGAGGCGTTCAAGATGCGTTTAGGGGAGAGGGGAGGACACGCGTATACACCCTCCGAAAGTAGATATAAGGGTAGTTAGCGCCCTTCCGCCATTCAGGGGATGAAATCACTACAGTGACCAAGGACTCGTAAAATTGCCCGTTTAAAATACAGGATGCTACCGTTTCGCAGCATCGCCGGCGACCCTTTAATATCATCTACGAGTAACAAACATCGAGTCAATTGTTAAAAAGAAGAAACTTTGTTCGCGCGTCCATTCAGTCTCTTGCCCGTTCCGTTATTATCGGTTTCTCTTTCAATGCTCGATGCTTATCGGCGATTGATCGCATACCTGGCATGACGAGGCGTGCGTCGCCGCAATAATTACCGAGGGATGCGTGTCTTTACGCACCCGGCCGCGTAGCAGGGGCTGCGCTCGCCGAGGGGGTGGTGGCTCACGCAACTTACCATACCGACTATGATTCACCTGAGCTATCGTGTTACTATAGTTACATGCCTAATAGTCTCGATGAGCCGCGTCGAAGGGACCGAAACTTTCGTCGGCCCTGCCGGGAAATAAGTTAACGAAACTCTGTGTCGCTAAGTCTCGCAATATTCCATTTGCAAGCGCACGCGAGAGAGTGAGCATGCATCGGAGATTTCCCGAAACGGCCCTATCTTCTACCTGCTCCATTAAAGTTCAAAGGGCCTCCCCCCTTATTACCGCTCAGTCTTCATTTATTAACAATGCCGTAAATCAATCCTCTTACTGCCAGGAGTGCAACGTTGAAGTGAATACGAAGCATGTATCGCTAATCATATCCCAAATTTCGTTCCTCATTCTTCACCCCTTTTCTCGTGCACCTTTTTCCTTTTCACGAAGCTATAAAACGGTCCCGCGTAAAATGCGTATACCGGTGACTCGAGAATGACTTACCACCCGTTTTACGAGCTAGCAGGAACAGCGGACAAATCAGTGACGATGACGACGGTGGGGTGGTGACGGCGTCTAGACGCGGCCGTCGTCGTGGATGTCGTTGACGTCGTTGCACTGACTCACTCGACGCCGACGTACGACTGTAGGGGGTAAGAGGGCTAAATATTGCGTGCACGCAATGACACACGATGCTTTGAAATAGTTCCACAGGCGAGCCGAGCCTTGACTCCAACCGCATCTCGCTCCTTTTCCCTCTTCAGGGTCGTGCGAATTATCGGCACCGGGCTATTTAAAGCGCCGCCCCGTCGTCCATCATGATTCCTCGAAAATGGAATTGGAAAGGTGGAAAAAGAGGAAAGAATTCAAGGGACAAAATTTGTGCACATTAACGGACACTTGTTGACACAAGAAAAACGAAATTTTCCACTCCTATCGTCCCCCAAAGTATTGCCGCATAAAATCATCCCTGCCCAACAGATCATTAATGTCCATTAAATCCGCCACTCATTCAAATCTCCCAACAGTAGCATGTCCGAACATATTATGACACTGTCCTAACATTTTACACTGAACGTCCATGGGCGAAGCTCTTGCAGTTCCGCTTCTGGCCGAGGCGCGTTATTTAACAAAAGAATTCTATCATCGGATTCTTAATCTTGTTTACCGGCGAGGAGACCGCAAGTGGTCTTTGCCAGGGTCGCGCCAGCCCCGTGCGCCAGGGAATGCATTCCTGCACGGGTGGCGTCGACGAAAATAGACTCGCCATAATAGACACTCGAGCGACTCATTTCGTTTCTGGGACATCGAGGGAGAAACGGTCCGTATTTCAGCGGGCCGCCACCTTTATTCGCTTCTGGGGACGCGCGGGAAAGTGATTGCTCGCGTAAAAAGCCTGAAACGGGATAAAAGAGTGAAGGCTTGTGCAAAATCCTCCGACTTTCTTCGACATAAATCTATCCATTCTATTTCCGAAGTCCCCTGCCCCCGAAAATTCGCTCCCGCTTCCTGAGAATGGTCGCTCCGGTGTCCATTAAGCGACCGTTCTCCACTTTCGGCAATAAACTGTAAACTCTCGGTATTGGAAGTTGGCCGAGGAATGCGCTCCAGGCCAAAGTTCCCACGTGAGCCCAACCGCCTGTTCGCTGGGGGTCCTATAAGCGAACATCGATGTGTTAATTACGGCACCGGCCCCCCTAACCGCCCTGGAAACTCGTTTGGAATTCCAACTAACGGCCGCACAATCGAGTAGAAACGTCCAATGGCGCGGCCAAGACAAATTTTTCATATTCCCACGTCTATCGTTTCGCCCGTTCATCCGTACACTGCCAGCTGTTGTCTTACACCGGACGATCCATTTCCAATTTCATTTTTCCCCACTGCCGAACGTGGTCTCGAATATTTTCGTTTTCACGAATCGTGATAATTCAGTGAGAAAATGCCATCCGATTCAGAAGATCAAAAAGATTTGCAAACAGTGAAAGCGTGATCTCGTTAAATAATTTAGATACACACTTTCGGCGAGGAATAATTTAAAGTTGAAAGGAAGAAATTTCTATTTCATTATTAGCCTCCCCCTTTGTGGAACGGTTTAACAATTTTTTTTCGGAGAAGCTCCAGTATGAGTTTGTTCTGTGAACATCAGCCTGGCACCCTTCGAAATAGTTGACGGTTGATCGGTGAATCATACTAATGACGAGTTGGGTGGTGTTCATCGATTGAATTCGTAACGCTTACCGAAGCGCACCTGCGCTCATTACTACCCGTTTCTGTCGTGCAGGTAGAAAAGGTGCTTCTTGACAATTTGCAGCCGGCGGCCGATCATCGATCAAACATTGATTTGAAATATTACCATGCGTTCCTCGGGCGCATCCCTTAACTAATTGTCCAGTCCGATTGTTTCGCACTTAAAGCTTTGCATCGTTTATCGTTTGTCCGAGTAGCAGGCAGCTTTGGCAAAAATAGCCACGGGCGCAGTGTTAACAGGAGGGAACGTGTGGCAGTTCTGAAAATGCCCACGTGCACGCCGGGCAATGCTTGTGCACCGTTTCCAGCAACGAGGGGGCATGCACGCATTACAATGGTGCCCGGTGTACTTCTGTCAGTGGCACGCGCTCATTAAAGCATAGTCGTTTGCGTCGCCTCGTCACCGCGCGCGGCATTGTTAGCCCGGCTTCTCCGGGAACCGGGCCGTCAATGGAAAGTCTAAAAGAAAAATCCGGGATAAAGAATCCACCCCGATCCGTGTCATGAATGGCGAACCTACAATCAGCTAGCGAAATGTCTCGTAATGGGGCCGGCCGGGGCCACCAGTGTCTCCGCTTCCTTTCGCGCCTTGTTCGTCCGCCGACAATGGAGAAAGATAAGGGTCCATTTATACATCACCGTACCGTGTCCCGGTTTTCTTTTTTACAGCGACGTACTATTATAATGCAACAAAAAGTTAGCTGCGATTTCCGTCGCGTTTGGTGCAGGCTGTTCGACAACAGGTAGGGGAAACTTTTGGGAGTGATTGCTGAGGTGATTCCGAGCAACTTTTTTCCTTTGTCGAAATGTTAGTTGAGGCCTCGTTTTTGAATTATTGACAAATAGCAGTGACCAATTGGCCTGATTAAGAAAGCCATGCGAAGCCGTACTTTTATCACTACTACTTTAGTTACGCTCGATGTCCAACCGTTTACTTGTACCACTTATGGTTGACTTATACTACTTAAGTCACGCTAAAATTGTATTAAGTTATGTTAATCATATTTATATTTGCATTAGAAATTGATATAAGTGTTAAGTTTAAGATGTATTGCAGATGAACTTATAAGAATAGTCAATAGGTAATAGTTTTTAGTTTCTAAAACATTTTCGTGGCATGCAACTGGAACAGATCTATTCGAAGGATTGTATTGAGAATATTTGTCAGCACAGTGGATTCTCAATAAGTGACGGTGACCCTGTTGTGTAATCCAAATTCGATAGATATTAAAGTTACACGATTCACCGTCATTTGTAGAGAATCTATTGTATCTCCAATCTTTGGCAAGATCTGGAATGATTATTATTATAATAGGAGAAGGGAGAAACCGATTTCGCTTTGTCTGCACGATAAGTGACGGTCTCAGAGTCCTGATTTACGGTCATGTATAGAGAATCTGTTGTATCTCCAATCTTTGGTAAGATTTGAAATGATTACTATTATGATAGGAGAAGGGAGAAGCTGATTTCACTCTGTCTACACGACAAGTGACGGTCTCGGGGTCCAGATTTACGGTCATTTATACAGAATCTACTGTAACATGGAAAAGCCTCTTTTTGGAGGGTCGGAAAATACTGGCGGCCTCGGAGAATTCGATTTCTTGCCCGGTCAATCATCCCTATTCTCCAGGTGTGTTCCCCAATTAGTAAAATTCGTGTGGGGGACACAGCAGAGTGGCGCAACTTTGCCCCCGGACTTTTCTTCGCCTGCCTCGTCCGTGCACTTGCTGTTTTCCTCTTTAAACGAATTACGACGGCTGTATTTAGCTTCACTATTCAGTAGCGGGCGTTGCAACCCTTTCGGATTGTACGTGAATACGGCAATTAACGCGCGCACACCTCGGCGCGATCTCCGCGCGATGCGGAAAACAGAGAGGCGGGGCGCGGGGCTCGGCAAGGTGAGAGACGGAAGTCGGAAGCTGGCGGTGCAGAGCTGAATATCCGGCGTACGCGCGTTAATAGGGTTAAACGGGGCCGGGGCGAGGCCTCTCTTCTCGAGTAACGAAGTTATGCCAAGTAACGGAAGCGATTCCCCGTCTATAGAGGCCTCCTCCGCGAGCCGCTCTATGCCTAGAGAATCGTGCAATCATTCTTCCCATACGAACTCGTTGCCTCCCGTCGGTCCACGAGCCCGCGGCTCGGCGGCGGCGCGTAATGGGCTGCGAGTCCCATGTCGTGGCCTGTGAGTCAGTTCCCGATCTCGATGGTGCGTAATTGCGAGCGCCGTCCCGGCGCGGCCACCGGGAATATATTTGCACTGGTGTACGACGCGCGTCGCCACCGCGTCCAGATAGCGCATACCTTCTATCTGGCGGGGTCATTTTCTTTGAACCCTGTTGACTTTGCCCGCTGGCCAGGAAAATCGTATCGAACCTCCCGCCCGCCGGGATCTCGTAACGACCGAGCCCCCCCTCGGCGAAGAACAAGAGTAATTAACGGTATCGGGCTGCCCGGGGGCGGAACTCTTTATCGTTCAACCAAGTAGTTGTCATCGAGCATTCGCAGGAGCCATCGTGGTCCACGAGAAAGAATCGCGGATTGATAATTAGAAAACCGCAATGATTCCCGATCGCAATTATCATCACTCGTGCCCGCGATAAATCCACAAAATATATTCCACGCTCCGATGACTCCCATCGCTGTCGATAAATCGACGGCCCAACTATTTTCCCCGCCGCTGGGGTAGGCCGTCCCGACACGTGTCCCGGCACGCGTCGGAATCGCGAATTTTCTACCTTCTCTCCATGGCGCGCATTGTGCTCGCCACCCCTGTTGTTCCAATCATGAGGCGAGCGTGGCACGCACACACGCGCACAACCGGGATCCACGACATTCGAGACAGTCTCCCCGAGGAGGACAGGATCTCGTGCCGCCGCTACTCGTGTAATCGACCAAAACCAAGTGTGCCGACTGTAAAATGAGTTTGCTCGAGGGGCGCCTCGTCACCTTGTTAATCGTGCCCGCGTGATGGGAAATTGTTTAAGAGCAACCGCGGTTGGTTAACGTAAACGGATCGAATCTCTTTTGAAACATCGCCGCGACATAGGATTCTACGGGATTGGTGGCGCGTGAACGTGTTTTAAGGGATGCCCGCTGAGGCGATGCTGAACGACTCTTTCCTTCGCCGAAACGTTGGTCGAAGCTTCGTCCTTGAATTATTAATCGCGAAACCGAATTCAATTTCGAACGCCCCATTAATCACGCTTCCGTGAAACTACCCCCCCGTGCCGAATGGACCTGTGAATTCTCGCGCGATGCAGGGCCGAGCGTGTCCGCGCGATAAATGCTGGCACTGGCCGCACCCATCCCGATGACACCGCTTTTTAATTTTCGTCGAGCAGTAATATTTCCGGCACGTGTCTAGTCCCAAATGGAAATGCCCCACTGGCTTCCTATTTTCTTTTTCTAGGGGGCGGGGGGGATGCGCACCATCGAAACACCGGCCGTGTAAACCAATTTGCACACCATGAAGCCCCTTTTGATAGCGATCTTTCGGGGCGCGGGCGAGGGTGAAGATATTTCCCACAGGAATTGATGATGGCTGTGCACATCGCTGAGAAGCCTGCCGTTCCCACCGGACTCGCAGCCACTCTATGGGAACCCATGAGCATCGAACGGCACCGGTTGAATGCCTGAACGGGTTTCGCGAGACAATGGACCGGTCCCTTTAATTGAAAAGCTCGCGACAACTCGAGCCACTCCGACGGAGCTCGTTTCCGACGATGAAGAGATATGAAACGCCCTTTGTTTTTTTCTTTCTGTTGCCCGAGGAGGCGATCGAAGGAGGACTAATTTCACGAGTCACCTTTCTATGTATAAACTGTGAGCCGTTTGATCGCGAAGCACGGAGCAAAGTCTCTTCGCGTTATTTCATCGGGCCGCGCGTGTGCGCGATTGGAGTGGCTCGCAAAAGAACGGCGAGAAGCGGCAGAAGTCGGAGGGCGTGCTAGAAACGCGAAACGACACCGCGAGAACACACACGCTCGGCGACTTAATGGCGAGCAAATGTATTCCATTCCCTTATGCGAACTGCACACGCACGTGCAGTCGGAACGTCAGTCTAATGTCGGATAATTGCGCGACGGTAATAATTAGTAATTACGCACGCGGGGGGAGAGAGAAGGAGGACAGAGCGGACGAAGGACACCCATTGAAGAAGAGGGCGAATCAACGAGATTCGTTTCATCTGGGCCAACCTTCGGGCGAAACATTGATATATTGTTTTCCAATTCTCATTTCGATTATTTTAAGTATGACTTATGCAGATGGAAGATATTAAACGGCGACGGAAATCAATTTCCTTATAAGACTTTAAGAGACGTGTAAAAGCCCCCCACAACTGAAGTAAAGAATAAAGTAGTGTAGCGGTTGCAACACGAGCAGTCAATTAGCAAATTCTTAGGAAATCGCTTGGCATTGCTACCGTGCCACGTTTTGCGTACGTACACGTAACAGTGTACATGCGAGGAGGGCGGACTATATTATTCGCGCTTGCACTTCTCGCGCGCTGTAATTTATCGAACGAGCCGATGTAGATAACGGGAGCGAAGGGATAAAGCATCGTGGCCAAAGTATAAACGTCCTGGCTAACCCAGAAACCTGCTACAGTGGATTCTCTATTAGTGGCGGTCGCTTACCGCACAGAAGAGGCGAAATCGGCGCCTTCCTCTTCTTATTACAATAATCATTGTTTCGAATCTTACCAAAGATTGGAGATACAGTAGACTCTCTACAAGTGACGGCAAATCGGGCCCCCGAGGCCGTCGCTTATCGTGCAGGGGGAGCGAAATTTAATAGAATCTACGAGGCGTGGCCGGGCTTCCGATATTTCGTCGTTGTTCCGACGACAGCGGCCAAAGTGTAGTGGAGATCATTCTCCATTAAAAATAAAGTTTGCGAGGCTGCAATGATTTGGCCGCATCTGGACTGGAACTAGTTTTAATGTCCGTCAAAATATTAATCAGAAGCGGTGTAATCGAGAAGCACAGTTGCATCCATCAGATATGGAGTGACACGGAAAAGTCGAGGCTGATGTTTCGTGACGCGGAAACTTTTTCCAACGAGCGAGGCCGCACGAGAAGCGTTTGTCCTCAAACTTCGAGCGCCGTGCCGATCCTGATAAAAAAAACAGTCCGAACTCGCTTTTTAGCGAAGCCTGGTTGCTCACTAAACGTTGCAATATCGTGCGGGAAACGACGCTGCGCTTTTTGTCTGGAGAAAATTGTTACAACATAACGTTCCACGTTAAAAAAGAAGGAAATACTAAAAACTGCAAGCATAGTCGCCGGTTCTCTCCAGCCAATCCTATTAAACTGTATCTTTCGCTTCACGCTCTGATCGGCCAGCGTTTTTCGTCAATCATTCGAAAACGAAGCTCCAACTGCCGTTTTGGCAAAGGAAAGAGTCGCGCAGAATTGCCTCGGCGATCACCCCTTAAAATACTGGCATGCAGTAGCCGAGCACCTTGTACATTTGTATTTTTATTTCGTACATGCAATCGTCGATCAACGATATGAAATTTCACTCTATAAAACGCGGTACCGTTACCCATGTATTTCCCGAAAGCTGCGACTCAACGATATCTAATAAACAAACATCAACAAAATGCTGCAGCCCAGCGATACTTTCGATGCCTGCGCTTTCAAATCTGCCCGTTCCATCCCCGCCGCGTCTAGCGTGTGAAAATCGCCTGTTCGCAGTTTATTACGAGCGAGAAGGGAAACGCGATTAAGTTGTAAAGCAGCAGTACCATTGCGCCAGGATCAATCAAAGCGCGTTTCGTGCCGGCCGAGTCCTTTGCCCGTACTACTCGTACTTTTCATCGCGCTCTATCCCCCTTTCTTTCCTCTTCGGCTCGCCCCCTGACCCTCGCGCGATTCCCCGTCATTCCGAAGCTGCACTTGTTGCTTCGTTACACGAAGTCGGCTCGACCGAAATTCTTCGCCAATCACCATGGATCACTTTGACAGCGAGAGAATCTTTTCCATTACATTCGCTCGATCGCCAAGGGGTTGCATCTATTCATCATTCGGCACTCTGTTATCTACGGGTACTGGATCATCTTGGTCGATTCGACGGAAAATCTTGCACATTCTTTTATACGGTACAAAATAATGCTGCTTTTTCTTTATAAAGCGTTTGGAGCGTTAATGAAACGATCGCTCTGGGATAAATATTATTTGATTGTCTTGACTAGGTACGAATGTATTTCGCGCAATCGTTTAGGCGGGCGGTGTACGCGTGTAACGAGAAAGGAGGCGCAGAGGCGAGATGAATATTAAATGCAGGCGCTAACTGCCTGTACTACGTGATGAAGCATTCCATTGCACATGACTTAACGTCACGACGGTGGCCGACGGTTTCATAGAGGGAATTTCATAGCTCTCCATTAGCTCCTTTGCCAGCGCGGTAATGGCTCTTTGATTACAGAGACGATAAATGCATTTAGCCAACGCGTCCGTACAGGATGATACGAAAGATTCCGTGCGCGCGACGTGCAAACATATTCGCCTGCACGCGTGTATGTTCCACCCAGAGAAATACAGTTTTATTCCCCAATACGCAATTTTGTATGCGATGTAAAGGGTCACGGGGGACCCTGTATTCGATGAAGAATCAGTTTCCCTCGCTGGAATTATAATATTAGTCCGTTAAATGAATTGTAAATCGTTCGCAGCAAATCGCATGTGACAACGCCAATTTCCTATCCAACGATCGTATCTCTAAAACGCTCGTAATTGGAGTACAAGCGTGTTATTTGCCCTTTCGATATATTTGGGATTAGACGGAAATTCGAGAAACGAGCTCTCGGTCAATTAAATGCGCAATTTCATGCGGCCGCGAGGCCCCGCAAAACAAACTCACCTGTCACCGGTGGGTCGCGTTCGGTTAGCCGGACTAATGACCAAAATGTGATCTCATCGATCCGCTCACCGACTAACCGGCGACCTCTTTTTTTTTTACATCCACGGGGCAGGAATAATGCGTTTCGTTCTGGCGGCGATGAAATAATTTCGAACGATCGACGAAGCACCGTTTAATCGTAAGTTCGTATTCGCGAAATCTCGAAAGGCAACGCGCGGAGGGTGAATCGTGCCCGAGGTCGGCATGGCGTGTCTCTACATCGAACGACTGAGAAGCGACTTCCAGCGCGTCGAGCCCTGCATCTCGCGCGTCAACCCCCACAGGCTACGGTGTCCCGAGATTCTCATGGAGATTCTCCGCGATCGGAGACACGATCGTCGCGCGGCCGAGGAGTCCGACGGGAAAAGCGCGGTCGTGAAATTCCTGCCGCGGGTCCCGAGGATCTTCACCATCGGCTTGCGTCTCGATCGCGGGAACAGTAACGATCGGCGCTGGAACGTCGACGGCGTGAAGAGATTCTTCGCGCGCTACCTCGAACTCGTCCGAAGGTATTTACTCAAACGCTTCACTGGTCGACGATTAATTCCGAAACGAATTCAGCATCTCCTGGAGGTCCGCCTCGAAGGAGACCCTCCGCTGCTGCCTCCCCCTGATCCCCGTCGCGTTGATCGTCCCGCGATACTCCAAGAGCTTCGACGAGCGAAACGCGTCGCCGCGCCGTGAATCGTCCAGCGACGAGCGGAAGTGCCGGGAAAGCGCGGAGATCCATGCTCCCCCGGCTAACAGTGGATCGATCAACCCTTCATCGGGTAGTCGTGACAAGATCGATGGGAAGTGGAGGAAGAACGCCGGCGTGCAGACATCGGGCAGAAGCAAGTCGAGGCGCAAAAAATTGAGGAGGGACGAGGGAAAGGAGGAGAAGGAGAACGCTGCTGCCTTTCCAACGAACGCGTCGTCCAGAGACGTCGTCGAGACCATCTTCGATCGGAGGGACGTTAACGGGACGAGCAACTCGAGTTCGTCGCGGGGTAGGAAGGGCAAGGGGAGGAAGTCGCGGAAGCGCGACAGGGAGGAACCGTCGAGGAGGGCCGAGGCTGGGAACCCGTCGTCGAGCGCGAAGGAGAACGTTCCCCGCTTTCGGAGTAGAATCGAACGCGGCGCTAACGGACCGCCCGTGAGAAACAAGAGGACCGGGACGACGAGGAACTCGTTCAGCGTCCTGGGGTTCGGTGACGAATCGTCGTCGCCGTGCGGAAGCTCGAACGCCCGCAGGATTTTCGGCAGCAGGAACATCGGGAACGGAGAGGTCGTCGCGAGGCGCTCGCTTTTGGTGGAGTCGAGTTCACCGGAAACGCGGAGCCGATTGTGGATGTCGCCGAATTACGTTTTAGAGGGCAAATCGTCCGAGCTGATGATTCTCGGGAACGTTAAGAAGAGACTGGAGGAGGACTACGATTATCTTTCCGTGAACGATGCCGATTTCGAGAGAGACCTCTTCGACGACACGGGGGCCGGTATCAGCGATATCATCAGAACCGGTCAGCCCGCTTCCGAGGTTGAAACGGACGATCGCGTTAATTGTTTAAAGGGGACGAGGTCCAGGTTAGCGGCCGGTGCGGAGCGTCGCGAGAGGAAGCAAGATCCGACGAGGCAATCGATCCTCGCCGGCTTCAATCGCGCCGCCCCCGGCCTGTCGAATTCCGATTTAAGCAGGCGCCAAAGTAGCTACCACACCTCGTTGAGGGAGCAAGAGTGCAGTCCGAGCTCGTCCATCGAGTATTGCACCGCCAGCAATCTCTCTGTAACGAATCTGCAACCTTCGCGGGACGCGTCGATCGGCATGCTGTTTCCCGGCTGTTCATCAAACGAACCCGTGGTGCAGAATCGTCTCTCCGACGACACGTCCTCCTTGGACGAGGGGGACGAGTTCCAGGACAGCAGAGAGTACTACGACGAAACGCGGACGGACTGGACGCGCTGCCACCGAGGAAACTCGACGCCGAAATTCTCCAACCGGTCCACGCCGTTCACCGGATCGCTGGACTCCGGGATTCTCACCGATTGCTCCCGCGGACGCTTCTGCCGGGTGTCCAAGGATGTGCCACGCGCCGGTAGCGACGAGCTAGGGAAACGCGACGCGACGGGAACGGATCTGCTGCCGATCTGCGACTTCAACACGGACAGCAGCTACTCGGACGACTCGCTGGATCGGAGGGTCGACATGGCGGTGAGGAAGTTCACCGAGAATCTGATCCGCGGCGAGCGAAGGGTGAGGAGCAAATTGAGGCGGATAGAGGGCCCGGTGAGACACAGGCGGGAGAGGTGGCGACGGAAGGCACGTCGACAGGTATACGCCTTTCGATGCGATATTAATATTTAATCCCGACATCCGCCGCGGAGGGACGAGTGTTAATAGAAATGTACGTGAATGCTTGCGGAAGCTTGAAAGTGTAAGTTAATTAAAAAAGAAATGGGGGGTTGAGAAAAGGAGAAGTTTCCATGAATCCTCTCGCATTTAATAGTAGAGTCATTTTAATCAGGCGTGATTGATGTATTAATGAACCGCAGGTGGAGAACGCGTCGGACTGTCTCCCGCAACGAAGCCCTAATATATTCGAGTGTTCTCCACGATTCTACGACGACGATTGGCTGATAAGCAGCACCACGCCACCATTGATCTTCTTCTCCGATTCTGAGATGGATCATTTATGATTAATTTCTGATGAAAATGAGATAGACCTTCCATTCGATTTCCCGATAATGTTCATAGTTCAATCTTCCGTCCTTTAAATATTGCATCAACGATTACCGTTCTACTTAATTTTTATACAGAGTGGCATGCCTCTTATACAAATGGAATCGTTTGATTGATAACGATAGCGGATAAGTGTAAAATGTATCTCGTTCATCTCCTTTAACTTAGTTCCGTTTCGAGCCTTCTTCAATAAAAAGAGGAATCATTGTATCTGTTTCTCCAATGCTACATATTTAAGCTGTAAATAAATCTGTTCCTCTGCGCTCACCGACGAAACCCTGACGAATCGACAAGTTTTATTAATTGGATAAGGATCGTCCGGGTCTCGGTGTTTAAAGGTCCTTTGATTAGCGACAATGGAAATGTGGAAACACGTCGATTTCCGGGACGGGTCCGGCGGTACTTCGACCACATCATTAGACTGGGCTGACCGTCTCCGGTGCTGCGGTTTCCTTTGAGAGACAGCCGAAACGCGTGCTCGATAGCAAGCCGAGCGGAAATGCATAAACGACCAACAAACGCGGCGCCGGCCACGGTCCTTCTTCTCGTTTCGCGCGGCGGAGATGCTCGTCTCCGTGTGTCCGTGCCAGTAGCGAAACGGGGCGAACCGTTTTCCTCCACGAGACGAGGGGCGAGGGTCCCTTGGAAAAACGTCGAGAGTGGACGGCACGCCGATCAAAAGGAATCGCGCTTCCTTCTGCAAACTGGATGCTCTTGATTTGTTGGAAATTACTTTCCCTGCCCTTTTGGTTATACCCGTCCTCCCCCGTTCCTTTGTCCCTTTTGTCTTTTCTTCAACTGCAACGATGATACTATACAGGATACATGGGAATATCGTGACGGGATCCTGTATCTCTGTCCAGTTGATTTGTAATCAATGAATTTGATAATCATTCCTCTGACTTCTTACTCCTCATTGTCCTCTCGAGATTCGTTTCCGTCCAATCATTTATTGGATTTAAATTGAGTGATCGTAGGAGCCTTCGCAATAATTCGCCGATGCCTCGATTCAGTAATTTGTACGATGAGCCTCGAATGAAATAATTTTATATAGATCCGTGCATACATTCGGTTGCCTGATAAAATTGGGAAGGAGTATAATTACCGTCGGATACACACGGTGGCGGATTTGGAGAGAACAGAAGAGGGTTGAAAAGGGGATGGCAGGGGATGGGGTGCGGAGCAGAATGGTTGGATTCAAGCGTCGCAGAAATCCGCATTCACGTAAAGGAGGATCAGCCATGGAAAAGCATCTTACACCGGAGTCTACGCTATCTAATTCCCGAGATTTCTTTGATATGCCCGCCCACACTGGTTCGCTCTGCCGGAGAGAGAGAGAGAGAGAAAGAGAGCCTGTCTATACAAAGGGAGAAATAAATATCTCGGTAATCTCGGCGAACGTTATGTGGGACACGCCGAGATCTGTCTCCATTAGCGCGAACTCATACGGCTGCTCATTCCCTAACGTTCTTTTAAAACAACTTAAAACGCCTACTACACGATAAGTGACAGTCTCGGGGTCCCGATTGGCCGTCACTTATGAAGACTCTACAGTATCTATACTCTTGGAACGATTATTATTACAATAAGAGAAGGTAGATGCCAATCTCGCTCCTTCTACACGATAAATAACGGTCTCGTGTCCCGATTTACCGTCGCTTATAGAGAATCTACTGTATCTCCAATCTTCAGTAAGATTCGAAGCAATTATTACTATAATAAGGAAAGAAAGACTACTGTATCTAAGATCTTTGGTAAGATTTGCAATGATTATTATAATAGGAGAAGGGAGAAGCCAATTTCGTTCCTTCTACACGATAAGTGACGGTCTCGGGGTCCTGAGTTACCGTCACTTCTAAAGAATCTACTGTATTTAGTATCCACGCAGGTGCGGCAATTTTATCTCTTCAAAAAACCTTTATTTATCACAAACTTTACACCTGTTTTCTGAAACCTAGAATTTTATTATATTTGCCTAGCCGAGCGAGATAAAGAGCATGATAGTCCGCCCATTCACCTTTCCTTAACAAAGAAATCAGTGACTGGTTCACGAGAAAAGTCGGCGACCTTTGTTAACTTGTCGCAACGGGAGAAATATTACCGAAGGAATCAATTGACCCACGGGGGCCGCCTTGGTCGAAGGATGGATGAAGTCTAGGTGACATCCTTGGGGTCGGGCCGAAGCAATTTTCGGCTTCGGAGGCAATCGCGCTCTAATACCTCGAGATAAAATAAAAGCAAAGGCACCATCCCCCTCCCCGGGTCCCATCCCCCGCAAGGCGGCATCGCTCGTTGCTCAATGTTGATTTAATTTTAAACTTTCCTACGTGCATCCATTCGCTCGTCGATAAGAAATTGCGTTTCTCTCGTAACGGAGGATAAAAGTCCGCTTTCAGAGTGAATGTCTCTGTACACGTTATAAAGCATTTGCGCGACAACAGATTTGCCGGAAGGGCCGAGGCGAAAATTTCTCCTCGGAGGAGAAAGCAACTGTAGGGAAGCTGCGGAGATTTCCGCCGAGATGTGCTTTTTCCCGAAGCTTTCACAGTTATTATATCCAGCAGCAGATGTTTGCCGTTTACGAGATATCGTGGACGGTATATCGCGCCAGCTTGGCCGCGATTGTTTGCCTAATGATAAAAGCACGATTTTCCGTGTTTGCTCGACCGCTTTTCAAACACGCACGCTCCTTTCTTCCTTCGAATCCCGCTTTTCCCTTAGCGAGCCCGCCCGCCTCTGGAAATTACCTCGTGCGAACGTTCACGCGGGAATTCATCGAGAGACAGTAACGTAAAGTTAATTTCTTTCCGGCGTATATTCTCCGGGATGATACCAAAGGCGGAGACGGATAGATACGTACGGGCGGGCGGGGGGGTTGGGGAGCTTCCCACGGGAGAAAGCGGTGCTGAAAATTCTTCGAAGACACGTCGATAAAGGACTACCGGCGCTTGCCACCGCTCGAGAGAGCGAGCACTTCCTCTTATCCGACGCGCTACCAGGGGGAAAAATTGTATTTCGACCCGGCGAATAGCGAAGCGACGATGACAAAGTCCCGAGGAAGAAGAAAAATTGCGAAATTACAGCGGCGGTACTCGTGCTTCACGGGGGGGACGGGGGCAGCTGCGTCTAAGCCCTTCGATCGCCCCCACGGTGGAAAGGTAAAACTGCGGGGGACATGGCTAAGTAGATCCGAATGCCTCTGTGATCCTTTGAGGCGGCCGAAATGTCACGAAAATCGAATTCCACGCCTTTTAAAGAAAAGTCACGCGGCGGGCACGTTCCATGCTCAAATATCTATTTTACAACGAGACCAATCTCTTGTTTTCTCCTTTCTACTCTTATTTATCAGGCGAATCAGCGTGGATCCACGATCCCGACGGATTTAAAGAGCCCGCAGCGGGCGCGCTGGGAATTTCGTGAAATCAGCTCCGCGGATTTAATGGTCCCCGAGGCTGCGACAGGATCTTCTTTATTCGTGCCGCACAAAGGCGCCGTGCAGATTACAGAGAGTCGGCGATCCCCGTCCCGCTATGGATTCTACGAGAGTATATTGTGCCAAGTAACGTATCATCCCCGGACAATACTTAGGTAACCGTAGGTATCGGCCAGCCCCCCTTCTCGCGATTCTTTATACCGATCTCCGTGCAGTTTCGGGGATCGATCGGCCCTCGAACGCTGCTAATTCGAATAGAATAAAGTATTTCCTTTCTCTCTGCAATTAGTATGGCAGATGAATGATTGGCGGGCGGTGGATCGATTTCAAGGTGTGTATATTTGCGACAAATGAAATTTCTTTCATATATGTATGTATATATACATATATATGTACAGATCCGAACGGAAAGTACAGGGGGAATATTAACTACATGCAACTGGCGATGGACAGAAGCTCGCGTAAACGCAGCACGCACGTTTATAGACACAGCCGCGCACGGATCGCAAGGCGGGATTATTACAAACATTTTGTCAGCCGTACAATTATAGTTTCGATCGTGAGATTTAACGTCCGAATGATTCCTCTCTTTTTTTCAAATAATCACGATTTTCTAATGGTACTCGGAGAACGAAGGCGACGCACTTATTTTAGTTTATTCAAGCATATCATTCGCATAACTTCTCGTACTCTCGAAATCTCCCACTTCCCTTCGTTTGAAAAAATAGGCGCACGAAATGTTACATACACGCGACTTAGAAAAATAATCTCGACTTTACACGTGGAAATGATCCGAAACATTGGTTACGATCGTTAACGATAATTAGACAACTTGTTAAAGATTCGACGATGTAATACTTAACTAATCAAGACTGAAATAGATACGCGCTTTTATAGTACAAATGATATTCTCTCTCTAATTACTATTAATTGTACAAACGATTCGTTAAGGGAAATATATCACACGCTACAGAATTCGACAAATTCCTTGTAACAATCTAACGCATACGTATGTACAATCGCTCGCCGCGTTATGGACATTGAGTTTTTCTTTTTTAATTACGATTAGATTTACTTAGAAGCGGCTATACAATTATCTTACTTTCTTGTCACCGGCAAGTAGCTTCTCGCACGCCCGACCGAACCACCCACCTCCCTCGAGGGGCAGCGTAATAATTATCCACGACTAGATACACGACTAGACTTTCAATCAACATTCACTCGCGCGTGCCTATACGAACTATTTAAATACACGCTCAACACGCCGCCCTAATTACCTCTGCGCCACAGCTTCATTGCTCGACTATACTGTAACGATCAGTCCATGACCCTTACGTTTGATAACGCCGCTTCGGTGCGCTGGAACATTTCTATAAACGCGACGTTTTCTTTCTTTCTTATCACTTAATTAAATTAAAATCGTTGACTAGATTACACTCTTTTGTCCCAAGCGAGTGGAACGAAGGGTAACGCGAAACTGAAAGTGAAACGGAAACGAGGAAATAGAAAAGTAAGTCGATCGAGGAAATATATGTTGCACACTAATTAAGAGCGATGCGATATGAAATGTTGCTCCTTCCATTTGTCGACTAGAAATGACTGCGCTTTGGCGATTGATTAAGGGCTAATACATTCTCTGGCTAGAAGCGGTTGCTCTTCGAATTCGCGACGATTAAAAGCTACGCACTTATGTTAAACCCTACGCTAAACGTGTTGGATGAACTATTGGTTTACTTTATCGTTAATCTTTGTTGCTCAGCTGTACGATCACGATCGTTCCAGATCCATGATTTCGTTAGTCGATTAGTCTAACTCTACGGCCTAAGGGCGCACATCTATCCCGATACGTTCACGTTTGAATCAGACAGGCGAGGGATGATGGATCTCTTGATAAATGTTACAGCGAAGATAAGTGGCGGGCTAGTGATATACATATGTACATGCACGCACACCCCGTGGCCGTTTGTAGCCGACCTCTCCTCGTTATCTACAGATATACACCGCACGCGACAAGCTTGTTGCTTCGCTGGCTTCGAGCTGTACGCGCGGATTCACGGTCCGATTCCTCTCGGGCCGTACGAGATACATTCAACACCTCCAGAATTTCGCGTAGAATTGCTTCTTTCAAAAGAAACAAAAAAGCCCTGGAACGGCGAGTTTACGGAGTACTCGGCTACAGTAACGTGTCCCGAAAGAAGCGACTCGCTTGGGGGCTTATTACTGACCAGCGCGCACCATTCGGAGTCGCTTATTTCGAGGCAAAAGCCAGAAGTCCAAAGCGGTTGCATCGGATCAACTTTGATCGAGTTGAGTTCGTTCTAGCGTACGAGGATTTGCCGTTCGAGGGCTGAGCTGTACATTGCACGAGTCTAATACAAAATTGCACGTATAAACAGAAAAAGGAATGCAAGAAAATGAGGAATAGTTACGTCCTCGTAAAGTTTAAAGTTACCAATGTAACACTCTCCGCAGATGCTGATTAACCCTTTGCGGACGAGCGTCGGATATATGTCGGGGCCCAACTCTCGCGCCGTGGCTCGTCAACGATAAGATACGCATTGGTGTACTAGCCTAAGAAGTTGCCTCTCAATGAAATTGGAGACTTTCGAACGATGAAGTCTTATCTTCCATACAACGTAAACTAACGATACGGGACCATGCTAGGGGTCGGAACGAATTTCAGTTTGCCGAATTACAGGGGTTGATTCGTCTGTTAGGAGACTTGAAAGAAGCGCCGCCGTCTAAACGTCCGGAACTCTGATCCCATGCGATCCCACGGAAAAATTTCGGGCGACATATTTTCTCCTTTTCTGTTTCTCGCTTTCAGTTGGAAAGAACATTTAGCCGTCCGCTCTGCAGTAGCCTAAACAACTGGCGATCGACAGAGTCGTCAAGTGACAGCGAGAAACTGAAGAGGACAAAATATCCGGGCCGAAATTTTTCCATGCGATTGCACGGGATAAGGGTTCCAGACGTGTAGTCGACGGCATTTCTTCCCTGTCGCCCACAGCGACGCGCGCAAAGGGTTAAGACGGGACCACCGTGGTGTTGACTTTTTACAGGTCGAGGCCGAACCTCCAGTAGAGGCCGGGCCTCCTCGGCAAGGGTCTCGCGGGGAACTGGTGTCAGGGCGTCTCGGCGTTCAACGGGCCCTCGGGAACCGCCTGAGCGGCATCGGTCTTACCGGCCGTCTGCGGGTCCAGCGCGACGTTGTTGTTGTTCGCCTCCGGATGCTGGGCGGCCAAGTGCTTCCTGAGGGCGGCCTGCCTGGTGAACTTCGCGTCGCACCTGGCGCAGGGGATCTCGACGCCGGGGGCGGCGGTCTCGGCGAGCCGCGGCTTGTGCCAGCGGCGATGCGAGGCCAGATTCGCCGGGCAGGAGAACCTCTTGTCGCATTCGGGACACCTGTACTCCACGTGGGCGATCCTCGAGCAACGGTGCTGCGCCAATTGGAACGCGTCCTCGTGCAACTGTCTGCACAGCTTGCACTGATACGGGCCGAGGCGGTTCTCGATCTTGGCCAGCTCGGCGCGGGCCTCGTCGGTCACCTCGACGATGTTGAACGCCGGGTCGATGTCGCCGGTGACCACCGCCTCGTCGGGGCCGAGGATCACCGTCCCGGACACCGGGCTGCTCGTGTCCTCGTCGAACTTCAGCCGCCTCGCGTGCTTCTTCTTCGGCCGCTGCTGTGGGGCCTTGTCCGCGGGCCTCGACGCCGGGCTCCCGTCCTCCTCACGGACCCGCCGTCTGGGACACTGCGGCGGCGACGGCGTGCTCGGCGGCGTCATTGGCGCGTGCTGCATCATCCCCTGGTGCTGCGGCGTCAGCAGCAGTTGCTGATGGTAGCCGCTTTGGGCCGGCTGGCCGGGACTCGCCAGCAGGAGCCGCTGGTCGTAGTACTTCGCGGCGACGTCGCTGGCGGGCGAGCCGAAGGCCGATCTGGTGTCCTCGACCGTCGCCTCTTTGCGGGACAGTAATTGCTCGTAACTGGAATGGCTGTGGGCCGAGGAGCTTCGCGGCGCCGCGTCAAAGTCGTCGATCACCACTGGGCTCGGTTCGCCGCTGTCCCCTCTGCGTCCGGCGTTCTCCTTCTTCGCGTCGACGGGATCCTCGGCCCTCGGCGTGGGCGGCGGTTTCAGGGACAAGTCCAGGGGACACGGCGTGCCGGACCTGGACAGGTCCCAGGTGTGGAAAGCGTGATGATCCGGGACCCTCGAGTAGCCGGAAGCGGGGTTCTCCAGCGGAATGTGCCATGTGGTAGCGGCGGCGGCGGCGGCGGCGGCGTACGGATGCTGATGGATCTCGTCGCCGTAATAGGCCAGATAATTCAAGCCCGGGGCGAGGAACGCCCGCGGCAGAGAACTGTGCAACATGTCGACGCTCGTTTCTATCGCAAGCCTCCGTTTCTTGAACAGTGCATTCTATGGCTAATTTCGATTCGAATGATTTCTTGTAACAGGTTTTTCGTCACTCGGTCCACCGGAATCGGGGATTTTCGTAATCGCTCTCGACGAGGCCTCGAGACCGTACTGCGCACTATCTTTCTCCTCGGCGGCTGAGGGCCGTTTGACAGAAGGCCGCCGGAACGGTGGTAATATCAGAACGCGATTCTCACCCCGGTCCCCATTGGTCGACAGATCTCCAGCCCACGACTCCCACCAAGTGGTAGCGTTTCCACCACCCTGATGGAATACCTGCGCGTGCTCACATAAGCGCTAACCGCCCCTTCATCCCCGTGAGAGTGGTGAATGCACAGCGCGTCCGTTTCATCGGGGAACGCGTAAAAATCTCGAAAGCTGTGCTTGTACAGCGCTATAATTCCACAAGAATCCCTCGTCTGTGGTATTTGCAATAAACAATTGACTGTAAAGCGATTTTATTAAGGAGCATTTGTAAAGATATTAATGGATCATTTAATTTGTCAACTACAGTTTCCAACATTCCTATCCTCTGATTGAAGATTTCGTTTATTAAGGAATTTTGCTTGGAATTCGAGAAGCTAGCATCGAGAATTGGGGTCCGCTTCCTTTTAATACGGTCCTTGATTTTTCTGCAGTGCAACGCTATAACCACATAACGGTCGACCGCTAAACTAAACTTTGTCTCCTAGCCAATATTAGCGTCTCAAAGAAATTCGCTTTTCTCCGCTTCTGTGCAGAATTTGTTGATAAACTATAGCTCGAATCGAAGCTAAGACTTTCAGCTACGGGCTATTAAAATTTCATAACAATTGCTCGTCTCGTTCGTTTGTTATAAATAATTAACTGTTAGGGTACATCATATCAGAGATTATTCGTGAGAAGCAATTGAAAGCTTTCTCACTTGTGGTTCATTAAACTCTAAACAACAATTGATGACCTCGTTTGTTAAGAAATTCTGCTTGGAAGTCGAGAAAGTAACGCTGGAAAATTAGGATGCATGAATTGAGGCCCGACTCATTTGAATACGGTCCTTGATTTTCCTGCAGTGCGACACTATAACCACATAGCGGTCAAAGGCCGAACTAAATTTTGTCACCCTGTCAGGATCAGCATGTCAAAGAAGCGCTTTTTCTCCGCTTCTAGACAGAATTTTACGAACAAGTTGGGTCTTAAATTAAAGCTAAGAGTTCAAGCTAAAACAATACTATAAGTTTATAACAATCGCTCTTCTGGTTTATTTGCTATGAATGATTAAAGATTAGAAAATAGTATTAACGATTACTCGCAAAGTACAAGTGTAAATTATTTATCCCGGGTATCATACGATTCCTTAGGCTCTAAACTTTAATTTGACGCCTGATTTATTAAAAAATAACGCCTGGATTTCGAGAAAACTGCGTTGAAAAATTCCCAGTGTACGAGCTGTCATGAAACGGTCACTATGCTGCCACCTATCAACAAGTGCTCGAAACTGCTAGCCAGGAGGGGCACGAGTAGTTTCAGGCACTTGCTGATAGGTGGTAGCATAGATAGCGTTGAATGACAGCTCGTACACTTTGAATTCTTCAGACCAATTTTCTCGAAATCCAGGCATTATTCTCTAATAAATTAGGTGTCACATTAAAGCTTAGAGCCTAAGGAATCGTATGATACCCGGGTTAAGTAATTTGCAGTTGTATTCTGCACGTAATCGTAAATAGTAGTTTGTTACCTAGTCAAGATCAGCCTATCAAAGAAGCGCAGTTTTCTCCTCTTCTAGACAGAATTTTGTTAACAAATTCGGCTTTAAATCAAAGCTAAGAGTCCCAGCTATAACACCAGCTAGGTTTCATAACAATCGCTCTTCTGGTTTATTTGTTATAAATGATTAAAGATTGGAAAATAGTATTAACGATTACTCGCAAAGTACAAGTGTAAATTATTTAACCCAGGTATCATACGATTCCTTAGGCTCTAAGCTTTAATGTGACGCCTGATTTATTAAAAAATAATGCCTGGGTTTCGAGAAAACTGCTCTGAAATATTCAAAGTGTACGAGCTGTCATTCAACGGTACCTATGCTGCCGTCTATCAGCAAGTGCCTGAAACCACTCGTGTCCCTCCTGTCTAGCAGTTTCGAGCACTTGTTGATAGGTGGCAGCATAGTGACCCTTTCATGACAGCTCGTACACTGGGAATTTTTGAACTAAGTTTTCTCGAAATCCAGGCGTTATTTTTTAATAAATCAGGTGTCAAATTAAAGTTTAGGGTCTAAGGAATCGTATGATACCAGGGTTAAATAATTTACACTTGTACTTTGCGAGTAATCGTTAATACTATTTTCCAATCTTTAATCATTTATAACAAATAAACCAGAAGAGCGATTGTTATGAAACCTCACGCATGTTGTAGCTGAGACTTTTAGCTTTAATTTAAGACCTAAGTCGTTAATAAAATTCCGTCTAAGAGCGGAGAAAACCGTACTCCTTTGAAGGGTTAATATTGTACAGAAACAAATTTTGGTTCGACGCTTGACCGCTATGTGGTTATAGTATCGCACTGCAGGAAAATCAAGGACCTAGGCACATAGGCCAGATTTGGACTTAGTTGCGTCAAATAAATAAAAAAGAAAATCAAGGACCGTATTTAAATCAGTCGGGCCACAATTCATTCATCCTAATCTTTCAGCTTCACTTTCTCGACTTCCAAGCAGAATTTCTTAACAAACGAGGTCATCAATTGTTGCTTAGAGTTTAATGAACCGGAAGTGAAAAAGCTTTCAATTGCTTCTCACGAATAATCTTTGATATGATGTACCCTAACAGTTAATTATTTATAACAAACGAACGAGTTGAGCAATTGTCATGAAATTTTAACAGCTTGTAACTGAAAGTCTTAGCTCTAATTTGACCTCTCGTTTATTAAAAAATTCTGCCTAGGAGCAGAGAAAATTAAATTTTCTTTAATTACTTCTGCTGACTGCTTGGATTTCTTCTTTAAAGAAATACTCTTGGAGAAGTAAAAGATCAACTTTTATAATTACTTCTTATTTATGTCCTACCAATTCTCCCTATACTAATTCCAACGAAACTTCGTTCAAACAATTTTCCGCTTATGCGAAGCTTGAAGAGAAGCGAAAAGTTTGCTCTCTACGCGAAAAATTCATGCTGGGCATTCCATATTCCTTGTTTCTTTCTGCGAAATATGCCAAGTATGATAAAATATGAATTATCGAAACGCGTCCGCCCGGAGGTAAGCAAACGGAGTGAAAGCTTCCGCGGCCAGCGATCGCACCGCCGCACGGTAAATCCCTTGATCTTCTTACTTAATTAGCGGCGGAGTATGGCCGATTAATCGTCATAAATAATTTCACGCCGCTGATGGATTCACCGTGCAACGAGACGCGGTCCCCGCGTCGACATCAATGGACTTACGTGCGAATGTGCGGAGGCTTCAGCCGATTCTCCCAAGTTAATCCACACCCCTCGGGAGCCGTTCGGCCCGGACAATCGTGGTCCCGTAATTGGGCAAGAAGCCCTCGTGGGTCTCGCGTCAAGACGCTCCTCGGGCAATCAACAATCAATGAAATCGTTGGCGAAATTCCTTTCGCTCGTCAGTCAAACGCTAAACGTCTCAAAGTCGAGGGAAAACTATTGCAATCGTAGCACGAAGAAAAGTTCAATATATCCGCCGGATAAACAAACCATGCGTTCCTTTCCCGTAACGTTTAAAATTAAACAAAATCGTCGGGTTGATAAACTCCCTCCGAGAGAGATGAACGCCCGCATTTACATGAAATATGATCTGAATATTTGCTGCTCGGCATAATCATATCGGCGGATACGAATTAATAGCGGCGAACGATTCATTATTGCGCGGAAACAGCGCGCTGGCTAATTCCGCTCGCGGCGAACGCGAAATATCGGCATTAACAAGGGATAAGTCGGTCAATACGGATTTGCCATGATTTTTTGATGGCCAACGAAACGTTTTCCCACGTGTTGCATAGACACACGCACATTCTCTGTCCGGATTCAGCTACGTGTACGCGAGCGTCTGAAAACATTGTCCGATACTCGAGTTACAGTGCGCTAAAACCACCCCCCGCCCATGAATGGAACCGTCGCGGTGCGGGTGAAAATGTGCTCGCCAACGGCTCTTATCTCTCGCCGTTCCTCGCAATAGCCTTCCTATCAAAATCTGAACCCCGATTTACTATAAAATCGCTCCACCCTTCGTTTCTTCTCGCCTTTCATCCTTGGGCGGCAAGTAACAAAGGGCGAGACGCTTTCGGAACGAAATTCACATGACAACCCCCGTATGGCCAGGTGGAAGTCCGTTGTTACATCTTTATCGTGAATTTATTAACGCCGTCGAGTGCAACAAAGTAATCTCGTTCTGCAGCCACTTCGCCAACGAAATTTTAGCGGCAAGTTTTGCGAACCATTTGTCCGCGCAGCTTGGCTATCATTTAAATGAATTCCGATCAACCAGCCCCTCACACCCCCGAGTGGAAGGACGTAGTCAAGGGAAAGCGGGGCGGAGAAAGGGGGGTTGGGATGCGGCTTTCCAGAGGACGGGCCGAGCTTTTTACCCGTCGCCCGGGATGTCGACGAGCGGCTCCCGTATCCGCCGGTATGGAGGGCGCGGCGAGGGGGGGTGGCTCTGCATATTTGATGCGATTTTAATGTCTCTTACCCGGCGTATCCGCGACCTGTGCAACCAGTGGGCCACCGACTGCCGTGATGCTCTAATCGGCTTATGCAACAAGCCGCCCTTATCCCGAGCTTCCATCGCGACGCCCCCGCCGCCCCTCTAGGACGTTCGCCAACCTTGCTCCGCGGTTGGACGCTATCTACGATCCTCTCTTCCATTTTCCTTCTGCTCAGAGTACTCTGCGCTTCCCCTTGAACGGCGCAAGCATGTCCCGGGAGAAGAAAAATGTGTCGCTGGTCGGCGCATATAAAATTCCACTCCCGGGGAGATGCGAAGGGAGCTTTTCCCTGGCAGTCGAAGCTCGCGCGTTTCTTGAATCTTTTAACGACGCGCTACCTTCGCAAAAGTTGGCCAGGGTTCTTCGTATTAATTCTCTTGCCATTTCTGTTTCCCGCGGCACGGAAATGTTTAAGTTGATAAACGATTCGTGCTGCGGAATCGATCGGTTCGTTGTCGTCTTGGAGAGACACGCTCGTGATGCTCCCTTGAAACGAAACAATTTGCACGGGCAAACTGATACGTTCCGTGCTGCGCGAGAGGTCCGCCCCAGGCGAGGATACGCATTATTGGATAGAATTACGTTAAACAAACATTCCACATATCGCCCCATCCCTCTTCACCATCGTTGTATCTCTTCCCTTTCAATGGAAAGCCACGCAGAGGCTCGTTTCAGTAAATGCGAGACTTATCGGACTCTGTCGAATATACTTTCCCTCGCAACAGATTTCAACATTTCAACGGCCAACCATCGCGATCGCGATATTTTATTTGCAAAAATATATCTGTATAATAAATTACAAAGCTCCCCGTAACAATCCTCCGTCGTAGTCCGGCTAATTGCGATCATCACCAACGCGCGCAGTTATATGTACAAACTTGATCATCAATTAGTTACGACCCCCCTTTGCATTGCGCTGCTTCGACGCGTCCGCGGTTTCCGTAGCCAAGTCCACGTGGGCGAACACGAAGTTCCTCGCCCTGGAAGGAACGGGCGCTTCCTTCTGTCTGGCCAAGGTGGCCAAACGGGCCAGCGACTCCTCGCCCCTCGCGAGGAAGGAGCGCTTCCGCATAACGCTGTGTATCTTGCGCGACTCTTCGCTGGAGCTGTTCAGCATAGCCGCGATGGTGTGCGGCGCTCTCGAGTCCATTTTACCGTCGAGCGACTCCGCGGACGTGTCCTCCGCCCGCGCCTCGCCGAGCCGTCGCTTCTTCAACACCTTCAGCCCGAACTTGAACACCTGGCTCTCGTTCAGATCGTTCTCGATCTCCTCGCCGTCGTTCGCCGCCTTCTCCGCCAGGAATTTCTCCCTCTCGTGCCTCAGCTTGCGCCACTTCGCCTCGTCCTCGTCGTCGGACAGATCCACCCAGCCGTCGTTGCCCTCCAGAGGCGGCGGATCGTTCCCGTCTAACTGCTTGTCTATGTTCCTCCATTTGAACTTCCTCTCCCGCCCGCTCTCGCTGTACAGATCGCCGTCCTCGAACAACAGCTCCTGAAGCATCCTCACCTCTTTCTGATCCTCGTCGAGCAGCCGCCTCACGTGGAGCCTACCGATTTGGTCCTTCATCTGTTCCTCGTCCACCACCTCCTCCTCGTCCCCGTCCTCCGCCTCCAACTCGTCCAGATCCCTCTCGTCCTCGTCCGCGGATACGTCGCAGTCGCTCTCGCTCAGCTCCGCCTCCTCGTCCAGAAAGTTCGCCGCGTACTTCTTTATCTCCTTCCGCGGCACGATTATCTCGTTCTCCTCCGAGTCGTAGTCGATGTATTTGTCGTCGTCGTCGTTCCCGGCTCCCTCCTCTTCGCTGCTCCCCTCGTCGTCCGAGACATCCAACTTCTTCGCCCTCTTCTTCGGCCGCTTCGCGATCCTCTCTTTCGTAGACTCCTCTTCGTCCGAAGACACTAGCCGCATTTTGTTCCAAGACGTTGCGTTTCCATCCGGTCGCTGCTCGTTGCTAGATCTCGATCCCCCGTGAATTTCCGTTTCTTTAGGCGCCTCGACGCTCCGAGGCGCATCGCTCGAGATGTCCGTCGTGTCTTTGCCGTTGATCTGAGTGGCGAACGTTCCCGAGCAGAGCTTCAATAACTGCGACTCGCTCACGTCCGGCTCCTTCGAGAACGGAGCTTGATCCTCCGGGAATCTGCCCGAGGCTATGTCCATGAGCTCCTCGTCCAGGACATCCGCCTGGCTGTTAAACAGTTTGCTCCTCGAATCGTCTTGGCGTTTAAAGTCCCGTATTTCCTGGGACAATGCATTAGACTGCGTGCTGGTGACTATGTTATCGATGAACGATCCCTCCGCCCTCGCTGCTTCCTTCTCTTCTAAGTCCGCGTTCAACGCCGTCAATTGTGTCGCCGGCGAAACGAGCTCGAAGGTGTTATTCCTGCCCTGCGATGTCTGGTTCGTTGGGGCTTTCGTGTAACTTCCTTTATGCGCTTGGGAGGCTGGAATTTCGCTCTCGTTATCGCTGGCCTGTTCCACCCCGTTGGGATTCGTATCAAACGTTTGCCCGAGCCGGGAGAAGCTTGTCCTCTCACTCGTATCTACCGCGTTTCCCACGTTTGCCACAGTGGACGATGTCGAGTCGTCGTCCAACGGCTCCACGATCCGCTTGAACGTTTTGGACTTGGACGCAGCGTCGCTGTCGCCAGTGTCGTCCTCTTCTAAAACGAGCCTTCCACATTCTTCGTCCGAACCCTCCTCCGCTTCGTCCTCTTCATCGTCCTCGATCTCGTCGCTTTCGTTCATCCCATCGTCGCTGACTTCGGCTTCGTCCGCCACGAAGGCGCTCCTCTTCCTCCTCACTTTCCTCTCGCGCACATCGTCCTCCTCCAGCTCCTCGTCCTCGCTCCGATGGATCTCGAATTCGGGGGAGAACGGCTCGTCCAAATCCTCGTCCCCGTCCACAGAGTCGTTCCACTCTATCTCCTGCTCCTTCAACTCTTGCTCGCGCTGCTTCCATTCCTCCTCGCGTTTCAGGGCCATTTTCTGCTTCAGCTCCTCCTTCAAGTGCTGCAGCTTCGCTCCCGGCCTGTTTAACATTGGATCCTCGCTCGCTGTGCTCGGCGATCTGTACGGGAGGCTTTCCTTGATTATCGAGAGGCCGTTCGGCGTTTTGTTCACGCGCGTCGTCGTCACTTCTGAGGCTTCCTTCACGCGGCCAGTGGTCTTCGAATGTTTGGAGACGAAACGATCTAGAAGAACGTTCACTCCTGTTTTAGGCGGCTTAGCATCGTCCGATAAATCGATCACCATGCCCGGACTGCCTTTTAACTTGGGCTTCAAACTTGTCGCGTTTAATGGAGTTCTCTTCTCGTTTGTATTCGGCGTGTCGTCGAATTTCGGCGGCGGCAGACCATACTCGTTGTACTCGTCGGATTCGTCCTGCGCCATCCCCAAGGATCTCCTTACTATTTTCGCGTAGTCGTGGCTGGATGTTGGAGTAGTGTAGTCTGGGAGTTCGTACACGATCTCTGTATCATTCTTGCCATTGCTGTCACATATATTTTCCTCTATAATTCCTTTTTCCAATATATCCTCCGCTTCTTTAGATTTAATCGTTTCTGCGATAACATGAGGGCTTTCGTCCCTACCCTCTGCACAATCGGAATCGCAGTGAGTCTGAGTTATCATCGAATCGTTCGCATTTTCTTCCTCTACGTCGCTCGTTATCGTCCGATCATTTATAGAATCCTTCGTTGCAGTTGAATCCTCGTGTATATCTTCTCCGGTGTTGAACAACTTCCTTGGGACTCCCTTGTTCTTCAGATCCTGTGCACATTCCGCCTTCGTATCTTCGTCAGCTTCCGCCTCCGAGTCTGAGGACTTGTAAAATATTTCCGCCTCCTTCTCCTTCTCTTTTAAAACCTCGCTGTTTAATTAGAAAAGAGATGGTAAGATTTGTATTACAGGCGGGTACATAAGAATTGTAAATACTTACTCGACGATAGCAGAGGACATCTTTAATTTGGCAGCCATCGTCGGTGCCTTCGGAAGGGCCGTTATTACTTTCTTCCTGTTCAAGAATTCTTGCAGCGTTCTCTGCTTAGGGTTGTGATACGGAAGTGAAACCTCCGATTCTCTTATCAAGCGTTGCGTCTCGCTCTGTATCTGTCTCATAGCTTCCTCTTTAGAGGCTCTTAAGGAAACCTACGATATAATACGACCTTTTACACTAGTCTCAAACTCTTTAACTGATGAAACGTGTTTCTTTTACCAACTTACTTTCCTCGATTTAGACACAGAATCACCCTCGACATGTTTCTTACTTTTACTGTTAAGTGTCACCGGGCTTGCATGTTCTTCCTCGCCTCTGCTGCCTTCTTCCTCATCCGATTCCGAATCTATTAGAGTTCGATAACTGCTTTTTACCTGTTACACAATGAGTAAATTACTATTTTGAGAATTAAATGTAGCAAATCTTCTCCATCAATACTCACACTGTTTAAAACCTTTTTATCATTCGATATTGTTTCTTCTGCACCGCTATTGTTACCGACATCGCTGGAGTCAGTGTCCACCAATTTCCTAGTAGTACTTTTACCATGCTTATGCCCTTCAGAATTATCATTTTGATCAGAATCAGACTCCTCATCTTCCGACTTGTTAAACCTAGATACCTTGTGTTTCGATTTAAAAGTAAACAGACTATCATCTTCAGAGTCGCTATCTACTATCCTGGACAATCTACTGCGGACATCATTTGTAGATTTATCGTTCTCCTCCTCGCATTCCGCAGCATTTTCATTATTGCTAGCAGAGGAACGATCGGTTCCATTCTTTTGTTCAGCATCCCTTTCAATGTGCGATCCATTGTTTTCTTTTAATCTTGTATTAAAAATTCTACTATCATCGTCGTCAGCGCAATTATTAATTCCAGAAGACTTATCTTCCGGGTCTTCCGCAGAGTTCTCAGGCTTTGCAGTGCGCTCTGATGCCTCGAGTTCGTGCTGCGCAGCAGACTCATTCTCTAGGTCGTTTGCATTATTTAATTCGGGACCCCCAATCATTGTTCAATTCTTAAGCTGTTAATCACGTTTTGTTTCATTAAAAGCAAACCTCGCCTCTGCGCTCTCTTTTACCAGCAATTAATCGAGATTGTAAGGAAATTTGCTATGTTAGTATTTTGTATAAAATAATTGAATTACCAGATGCCAGGCATTGCTCGTAAAGCTGCGAATCACGACGAAATTATTGTTTCACTTTTAGCGAAAAGACAATGTTTTCCTCATCGAATTTGTTCACGAAACATCATCGGCGCCCGAAGTATTTTGATCAACAAATTTAGCGCGAAAGTGGCGATGGTAGTTCCCTTTCTTAAATCACTAGTCACAGATGGAGGCAGCCTCGTTTCTTCAGTGAAATTCGATTTTTACCCTAGCATCAAAGTTGAATCAAGGGAATTATTTCGATCTCGAATCACTAGATAAGCGGAAAGAGAAATATATTTATAGTTGCCTCTCAAAGTGCTACGGATATTTGGTTGACAATTGTTGGCCGATAGATCGAATTGCTCTTGTTTTTGTGACGTTCCGCTACCACTTTGAAGAGGAAAGTATTCTATTTGTCGATTGTTAAATTATTTCTCGTACAATTATAGATAGCAACGAAACAGCAATTATTATAACAGATATTACAATATTCTATTTCTTTACAGTCATGGTAACGATGGGCGAACCCCTCACACTAGCCAATGGTAAAGTTTATTTATACACAAATTTATTACGCTTGAATTATGTTAAATATATTATATAATAACGTTATCGTTTTAATTTGTAGACGTTAAGAGATCTATAGAGTTATTAGACAAACTACAAAAAGGTAAGTATATTCCACTGACCATGGCGAAAGGGTAACAGCGCCGTATCAAGTATTATCGCATTTCCTTGTTTACGTAGGTCTCGGGTAGTGGTCTTTACCTTGTAATCCTATTGGTTCGATTTATTTTCTTATGTAGATCATGTACGTGACACTACTTTGTAACAACAGCTCGTTCGATGTTCATCGTGTTATAAGCTTATGCATTCTTCTAGGTGGCGAGATACCCGCAACAAAATTGGCTGCTCTACAGAAAGTATTGCAAAGCGATTTTCTTAGCGCCGTGCGGGAAGTATACGAGCATGTATACGAGACCGTAGACATTCAGGTATTGTGCGTTTGAAAATTAACATCTGTTCATGGCTAGTTATGGAGCACATTTTATATTACGGCTGTTCAACGATTTTAGGGCTCCCAGGATGTCCGTGCATCAGCCACAGCGAAAGCCACGGTTGCTGCTTTCGCAGCGAGCGAGGGCCACGCGCATCCGCGCGTGGTGGAATTGCCGAAGACCGAGGAAGGTCTTGGCTTTAACGTGATGGGAGGCAAGGAACAGAATTCACCGATTTATATATCACGGATCATCCCGGGAGGCGTCGCGGACCGGCACGGAGGGCTCAAACGTGGGGACCAACTCCTCTCTGTTAACGGAGTAGTACGTTTTCCTGAATTGCTTTTACAGATCGAAATTTCCGTCGGTCCATCGTACGCTCCGTTTTCTGCATAACTGTTCTGTTTTACTAAGAAATTTATTTCACAGTGCGTCGAGGGAGAGAATCACGAGAAAGCGGTCGAGCTACTAAAACAGGCGCAGAACTCGGTGAAACTGGTCGTACGGTATACTCCACGCGTTTTAGAAGAGATGGAATTGCGATTCGACAAACAAAGGGCAGCACGTAGGCGCCAGCATATGCAATAATTTAAATGTTACCCCTCGCCGCTTCTTTTCGATGCATTCGTTCTCTATGCATATTGATGTCATTTTAATTCCTCCGTTATATCTATGTATATCATGAGATCACTCGAGCTTGAATGAAGAAGCTTGCGAGGCTTATATTGAACGATACTGTTCGATTATCGTAACTATTCGCTGCCTCTTAAGTATTAAATAAAAACTCTGTGTATGAATGTTGTATAGTTTTAAGAAATATGATGAAAAAGAAGAAGAAGAGAAAGCTGTATTTCTTCACTCCCTCTTAGAAGAATATAAGAGGAAATAGACATTATGCATATTTAAATATCTTTTAATAATTAAAGATATCAGAGGAAAACATTTTTGTAAATTTTAAGATCGTAGATATCTTTTTCAATCGGACTACATATTCTTATCATCGTAAAGTAATAATTAATGTGCAGGAGACCTTGGGAAATTGCATGAAACATGGCAGCAGTAATTTCTCATATGGAAGAGGAGGAAAGGTAGGGGAAGCTGCTCCGCTCGACGCATAAAACCGATGAGTTGACGTATGCATATATTTATCGAGCTCGCCGATCCCTCTCTGCTAAAAAAGCCGATGGACTTTACACCACCTTCGATATCGCTGGCTCATTATAAGAAGTGAGGAACATTCGTATAAAGGTTCGAACTGTAAGGAGTCTCATCTTTTTAGCCTACCTGACGTTCTGAATTCACGCAATGAGGGGATCGGAGGAGTTACGTTTCGATGGCCGAGTAGTTATCGTGACTGGAGCCGGAGCTGGTAATTACTTTTTCCTTTCCAATTCTTTACGGAATATTAATTATAAATCTGACGATATTGTTTTTGTAGGTTTGGGTCGTGCATACGCCCTGCTGTTTGCATCCAGAGGTGCCAGTGTGGTGGTAAATGATTTAGGTGGAGGAAGGCATGGCGATGGGAGCAACACTAAAATCGCAGACACAGTTGTTGATGAAATCAGAAAGAATGGTAATTTTGCGTTTCAATTAAACCAAATGCTTTTTGGCTTGACGGGCAGGCCTTTGCATCTCTCGCTGCTTATCAGTGACGATTGGCAAGAAGTCTCTCATTGCAGTAAACAAAGTTTCGATGTAATCTTATCATTATGCTTGTTACTTTATATTATTTTGCACATCGATGATCGGAGTAGTTACAACAAACCCTAACATATGCTATGCAATATCTACAGAGCGCTTCATTTATATCTTCCCATTGGCTATAGCAAATTATTTTACAGGTGGGAAGGCAGTGGCCAATTACGATTCCGTTCTCGATGGTGAGAAGATTGTTAAAACTGCCATCGATGCGTTTGGACGGATAGATGTTGTTGTGAACAATGCTGGGATTTTAAGGGACAAATCTTTCGCTAAGATGTCGGAGACAGATTGGGGTCTGTACAGGAGTATCCAAGAAATTTCTACGATTTTTTGCGGATGAAGAATTTTATAACATTTAGAGTGACGATTATTTGTACTTCGTTTCAGATTTGATACAGAATGTTCATCTGAAGGGCGCTTTCAAGACCACCCAAGCTGCATGGCCGTACTTAACTAAACAAAACTACGGCAGAGTAATCGTGACCGCGAGTAACAGCGGATTATACGGAAACTTTGGCCAAGCTAATTACAGCGCGGCCAAAATGGGCCTCGTGGGTTTGGCTAATACATTGGCCATCGAAGGCAGGAAAAGGAATGTCCACGTTAACGTAATAATACCGACAGCTGCCTCTCGTTTAACGGAGGATATTCTTCCACCAGGTGCTTGCAACTCTATCAATCGTGTACTGTTACCTTCGAACGCATTAATCTTATACGAAACACTTTCCAGAATTCTTCGCGCAATTGAAACCAGAGTTAATAGCACCAGTGGTTGCTTGGCTGTGCCACGAAAAATGTACAGAAAGCGGCTCTATCATCGAGTCTGCGTTGGGATGGGCAGGAAAATGTAAGAGCGGAGAGTCAATTAAATCGTAACGCTCTTGTCGCTTTCTATCGTTATACTTTTCTAGGCCACGTAATTCGATCGTCGGGATCTACGTTAAGACAGGATCTCGCCAGCGATGTTACGCCCGAGGACGTTGAGAAGAGATGGTCGACCATCACCGATATGTCCTCTGCTAAACATTTTAATTCGATCGAGGTATACTGCTCTTTCCTTCGTATTTAGCAAAATTTCGCGAATGGAAACTTACATCGCTGTTTGCAGGAAGTAACGGGACAATTTATGGCTGCGATCGAAGGAACGAAATCTGGAGAGGTGCTTTACGCAATCTTTTCTTTTTTTGCACGCAGAATTATTCCGAATATCTGAATATGATTTCTTTTTCTAGGACAACGACGTATTCAGACACACCTACAACTACCGTGATACCATATTATACGCACTAGGAGGTACGATTGGCATTATTTCAATCTAATTGATCATTTTTAATGCATTAACGCTTGCTTCAGTTGGCGCCAGCACGCAAATACCATCCGACTTTCGTTACTTGTACGAAAACGACAGCAATTTCGCTGTACTCCCTACGTTCTTTGTTCTGCATGGTCCGATGCATTGCATGACCTCCTCGATGTTCGTGGACAAGTTGCCTGGTATCGAAGTAGACCCGACAAAGGTAACTTAGTTCTCATAACGCTACGTGATCGTACATTTTTCACCGAGTCCTTCTAAATGCAGATACTGCACGGGGAGCAATATATCGAAGTACATAAGCAAATCCCGACCGAAGCTACGGTTGAGACACGTTTCAAACTGTTGGATGTACTGGACAAGGGAAAGGGTGCCGTTTTCATAATACAACGTACGTCTGTAAAAATAATGTTCGTGAACAATTGCTCGGAGCATAAAACTACTTCATTCCTTTGCAGATGAAACTTTCGACGCCGCAACCGCTGATAAATTGGCTACGGGGCAAATGACTGCGTTCGTTGTAGGCGCCGGTGGTTTTCAAGGGAAACGAGCGTCCTCGAATGCTATACCAGTTATCGATCCCCCTAATCGGCAGCCGGATGCATCGGTTACTCAACAGACGAGTTACGATCAGGTAAACTATCTGAATAAATACATTCTTCGCAGAGCTATTGTATCTAACAATTGCGGGCAAAATTTCGCATTTCCAGGCTGCGTTGTACAGATTGAGCGGAGACACGAATCCTTTGCACATCGATGCGAACATTGCCGCGATGGGCGGGCACAAAAGACCGATCCTGCACGGATTATGCTCGCTTGGATTCTCTGTTCGCCACGTGCTTCAAACATTCGCCGATGGCGACCCGAGTTTATTTAAAGCAGTCAAGGTGTGTTATCGATGTTTCCCCTATGCAAATTTTATTTGCACCGTCTTAACTCCAGGCATTCGTGAATTTATTACAATTGTTCTTACTCTGTGCTCTTTAAATAATTTATACGCATATCATACATTAGTTTGCATGTTAAATGTTGCAGACTCGATTCGCGAAACCGGTGATACCAGGGCAGACACTGCGAACGGATATGTGGCGAGAAGGCAATAGGATACATTTCCAAACACGTGTTGTAGAGAACAACGAACTGGCTTCGACAGGCGGGTTTAATGAAACCTACGAAAACTGAAAAATAACTTATTTTGTAATGCGATCTTTTTCTATCACAGGTGGCTACGTAGATTTGAAGGATGTGAAAGCAAGTGGCCAGCCAAAAGAAAGTGCTGCACGCTCTGGTAGCGGATCTCTTGAGAGCGATGCAGTATTTGCGATGATTGAAGAGTACGTGAAAGCAAATCCAATGGAAGTCAAGAAAATTAACGGAATATTTGTCTATAACATCTTGGTCAAGGGAAAGCAGCAAACGACATGGAGTAAGTACTGTTAATTTTATTAATCCTTCTTCATCACGAATATTGTTCTTAATCTTTCTCTGTCTCTTTAAAGCGCTGGACTTGAAGAAACCCGAAGTGTACAGAGGAGAACCAAAATCGGGAAAGCCGAATGCTATGCTGACTATTGACGATTCGGACATGATGCAAATGGTAATTTATTTGGATGTAATGAAATATACTAATTGTACTGTAATTTATATGATCTGTTCTGCGTCTAGGCGTTGGGTAAATTGAATCCACAAGTGGCGTTCGTGCGAGGGAAGCTAAAAATAACCGGAGATATCTTACTCGTTCAGAAGTTGAAAGCACTCATGGATGCTAGCAAATCGAAATTGTAAAAAATATCTCTACTGGATATTATGTTAGAATTCGTTACTATACACAGATGTTGTTACTTTTTTATGTAATATTTTTATACTGTTCTAATTTTTAATTGTTCTGGTGATCAATTTGTATATGCTTGGGGATAGAATATACGTATTCGATAAATAACGATGCACTTGTTTTCTGTTGCATAATCATTTATATAAAAATAAAAATTCTTTTTCTACACTTTGTACTTAATTACTAAACATTGGATTTAAATTAAAGCATGCTTGGCTCACTTATCTTTTAAATTACATTCTTCATTTGCATTGTTCTCCATCTTTCTCAGCAGCCTTTCTTTAATTAAATTTACGAACTCCGAATTGGTATTATTCCGAAATTCGTTCATTCTTGCTGGCTTCTGAGAAAGTTTTTTAATACTCTTTTTCCTCACGGTACTATTAGCTTGGCTTTTAGATGGCACTATGTTTTTCTTTAAATTATTGCTCCTGGTATTCTTTGCATCTAGTGAGTTAGCTTCTTGTAGGCTTTTGTTATTTTTAAACAATGTTTTTACATCGCTTTGCGAAGTGTATTCTTCACCACCTGGCAGAGATTCAGACTTCTGCATCCCAGATGCTTCTTCAGCCTTATCATCCTTATCACAATGTATTCTCCTTACAATAAATTCTGTACTATGAGCTACTGCAACATTTTCCTCCGACGTGTCCAAGCATATAGTCTCTCTATTCGCGATTCTACCGCCGTGTAAAAATGCAGATACATTCTTCCTCCTCCACATTTTGGAGGTTCTTGGAATGAACTGTTTACATTTCCCTTCGAACAGGAACTCGTCGGTATTGATATCCTTAATCTCACCTTTCAAGAATCGCAGATACTTTTTCAGGGAGGTAAAGAAGTGTAACTTGTCCGACATTCTTGGAAAGTTCGCACATCGAGCGCTGCTAGACGGCGTGACCCAAACTGCGCTATCGCCAATGCGCTCCGGCTGCAATCCAAAGTTAAAGTTGCTCAATTTATTGGCAAACACCTCGTAAATGCATTTGCCATTAAAAACAGCGATCTTCGGCTGGTACGTCTTCAACTTTTCCTCCACCGTCTTCGAACCCTCTTTGATTTCTGTGCGTTTCAAATCCGCGGAGGATCTTGTCGGTCGAGTGACAATGTTGGTCAAACCTATCCCGTACTGCGGAAGTTTGTGATCTTCCTCGTAAGTCAAACATCGAGGAGTTAAACCGGATTCATGCAAAAGTTTGTAAAAATGATTACCTGGACCGGCGTAATATCTACCGCGGTGAGCTGCCATTAAACTCGGATTGATTCCGACGAAAACCAGATCCAGATTCGGCTCGAGGTAATCCGGCAAGGTGTATTTTTGTACCTCTTCTTCTGTCAATCCATCGAATCGGTCAATTTTCTTTTTCGGCTTATTGACGTTCCCTACCGGCGTCTTCTTTCTCAATTTGGTTAGAGCGAGCGTGGTCATTGTTCTGCACCGAATCTTCAGCATGGGTCATGCAGAATGTGTTTTTTCAGCTTGAGAACGTTAAATATACACATCTTTTGGAACGTAACAAATTATTTTAATCCTCTCAACAAGATATTCGTTCCGAGTATTTCGGTTTGAATTGCGAAGTGTCGATAGTCGTGCCGAAATCGTGTACGTGGCGCCATCGTGTACACGATTTCCGAGTTACGCGAACTGCCTCCCCAAAGTGTCAATTTTCGACGTTTCAGCCGACTCCGAACAAGAGATGGCGCCACATACACGATTTCCGAGTTACGCGAACGGCCTCCCCAAAGTGGCAATTTTCGACGTTTCGGCCGACACCAAACGAGAGATGGCGCCACGTACACGATTTCTCCAAATGACGCACACGTACGCGTCACCCGCAACTCCACCACTGTCCACAATCTTCCTCATCTTTCTTTTTAAACTTGTAACAACAATATATCCCTCAGAACTGAAAAATAGCAATAAAAACGAGGAGTTTATAGATCCTTCGGGTTTCAATCAACTATCCCATCATTTAGATTTGATCCAAGGGTTGCATATCGCAAGGCGCAGCTGATTCAACCCTTTGCACCCCTGTGTCGAGAGCGACTCGACAGTTTTAAACTGCCATTATCATTTAAAACTGCTATTATCAATTTAAATATGCATTCTATATCGTAAATACATTCAAAAGTTTCGCAAATACAAATCGCAGCGAAGCTTGAGGGCGGTGTTCCATATAATGAGTAAAAGCATCATTTAAAATCTGTACCAGTCAAGGGACTGCGCTTCGAGGCAAATTCCAAACGAAACCCTTCGAACGCAATAGGGAGTTATCGGCGAGAAAGATGGACAAATAATTCGGAGCGCAAAAAGGGGGTGAACGCGAGTTGAGAAGCTGAGAGCGAGCGGCGAACAGCTTCGGCTCGTCGCGTGGGTGGGCAAACAGTGCGTCGAGCGTTATTTTAGGGCAGCCAGCGGAGGAGCGTAAGGGCCAGGGCTGGATCGCGCGTAGGGAAGAAACGTTGCGCAACCGGTTCAGGAGAACGCGGGGGACCGAGACGATGCCGCGATTAGCGCGCGCGTCGCTCGAGCCGCGGCGTCCGCCTCCGAGATGATGCCGATGCTAAATAAAACTCTCAGCTGCTTGGGCCGATGCCATGCGTTCTAATTTCCGCGAAGGGAACGGCTTGCTGGCGGACGTGCGCGCGGTAGTTAGCCCGGGACGTCCGCCGCGTTGTCGAGGGCGGACGGCGAGATAGTCCTCCGTGGCGGGTCCGGGTCGCCTGTTCTTCGCGGAGCGGGAGGAAGCGGTGCGGCGTGTTTCGACGAGAAGCGAGAGAGAGAGAGAGAGTGGTCCGGATAAATAAACGGCCGTCGAACTGGGCCAGTGTGCTCCGCCCGCGGTTACATCTTCCATGCGAACGTCGCGGTGACATGGCTGCCGCCCTTCTGGGCAAGTGCATCGGCTTCCTGGCTCTCAACGCGCTGCTGCTCCACGGCTGCTGCTATGCCTTCCGTATACGGGACCATCAGACGGCGGCCGCCGCCTCCACGTCGGCGGACCAGTCGTCCCGCGCCGCTTGCGCTTCCATCTTTGGCGGATGCCAGGCGAGGGCGACCGGAAGGTGGGCCAGCGGTGCCCGGAGGCCACCTGTCGAGCTGACGTTGACGGCGGGGGCAGGCGCCGGTCATCCCGACGCCCGGATCGCGGAGGACGCTGCCCCCGGCACGTCGAGGAGCGCCGAGACCGACGAGGGGGACGCGATAGTGGAGGTTGAGGATGACACCGCGGAGGAGGCCGTCAGCGGCCAGGAGACGGACGGAGACTCCGCTGCCGAGGATGATAGGGACAGTGGCATCGAGGATGAGGACGATGGGGAATCAAGGGAGAGAATGGCGAAGGTAGGATCCAACGCGGAGGACGGAAAGGAAGAAATGGAGGAAAGGAAGGATCAGGGAAAAGTTAGGGAGATCAAGGCAGGTAGAAGCGCGAGGAAGATTGTCGAGGTGTCTGGAGAGGGTAAGGAGAAGGGCGCGAGGGTTGGTTTGAAAGGGGCATCAGGAAAAGGGGTCGAAACGCCTCCCACGAAACTGGAGGAGGCAAGCAGAGATGGGACGAAAGAGCCTGTGGAAGTGCATGACGATGAGGATGACGAGGAAGACGACGAGCAGGAGGAAGCAGTTCCTACGCCCCCTCCGAGGAAGCTAGAAAAGGTCAGGCTCGCCGACAAGGATAAGGTGAGATCGACAGAAACTCCGCCGGTTCCGAAAAGCTTGAAGACCGAAGCGACAGGACCGGCCAAAGTGGCGGTAGAATCGGCGAAGGAGCAGATGGCTGAGGCGTCCAAGAAATCGGAGGAGAGTCCCGCGAGGACAACGAAGCCCGAACCCGAATCGTCTAAAGTTAAGACTACGAAGAGGCCGGAAGCGGCGAGGCATCCGGAGAGAGTGAAGGCAACGACCGCGCGATCTTCTCCAGCCGGGTCTGCCGTAGCGAAGCGGTCCGACAGTGAGTATCGCGGAGACGGCTGCGGCGTTCAATAATAGCCCCCGGTTTATTTTTCCTTCGACAAACGACGGGGTGGAATTTTCTACTATTCTCGAAACGCCTGCGTTTCGAATTCCTATCTTTCCAATAACGATCTCGATCCTTGTTATCTTTATACGGGCTGCTGGATCAGAGATCCTACGTTCCCTGTTCGCAGAAGACCCAAATGCGAAGGGGCGCGCGGACGGTCCTCTCGCTCTGGCCCGGCTGAACGACGGGATACTACGCGTGCCGGCCTTCGTGCCGAATTTCACGGCCATTCGGGATCCCGGGTGTCAGCAGCACGGCAAGATCTTCCTGCGGCAGTTACGCGGCTACAAACTGTGGGCGCTGCAAAGTAAGTCGACTATTCCCATTCGACTCCAGGAAAGAAACGCTCGCGTTCTGTACGATCCCCTCTCCCGTTTTCCGTCAGTGTTAGACGCGAGCGCGAAGATCCCGTCGGGGCTGCTGCGGGGCAACGTGAACCAGCTGGGAGACTTCGACGAGTGTTTGGGCGCGATGGCTCACGTGAAATGGAACAACAAAACGATCAAGGTGCAGGGGAAGTACTGCCTGGCCAACGTGGATCTTCGTCCATCTCATCCGGGCATGCGGCTTCCGGTCAACATGATGCAAGCACGGGCTTTCATAAGGGGAAGCGCTAGCGACGTAAGCTTTCGTCTTTCGTTCACGCTGCACCGTTACTGTACTAACCGCTTTCAATCCTTCAGACAGGACATTTCATTCCGAGATTCACGACAGCGAACTGGGCGCTGTGTCTTCCGGCCGCTTGCTCCGCCGAGGACGCGCGAAGCGTCCTCGAGGAAGCGTTGAACGAGTACAACTCCACCGTGGGGGTCAGGTTCACCGTGGACGTCGACCCGAGCATGTGCTACGTGAAACAGAGGCCGAAGAGCTACTCCAAAGAGACGATCGGTGTTTTGTACGTGTACCGACGACGACAGTAATTGATTATGAAAAGTGTTCTCACGGAATTCTTGTTCCCCGGCAGATACTTCTACGCGATGATAGCCTGCCTCGTCGGCGTCGCGACGGTAAGGGACTATTTAGTGGCGCCCGAAGGGAAAGGTACGTCCGGTAACAATCCACGCTTTCTATTTAACATTCCACATTTCTCCAGCTAGTTTCGTTTTGCCAGGAAACTACTCGGAGAGAATAATAATGTCCTTCTCGTTGCGGAGGACCGTCGGGTCATTGTTGAAGAAACAGACGGGCCAATTGGACATTACCTGCATCCACGGTATAAGGGCGCTCGCCACGATCGTCCTTTACGTTGCCCATCAGATCATCCCGATCTCGAGGCTGCCGTTCGCCAATCGAATCGAGTACACGGAGGTGCGTGCCCCGGCTGTCCCGGAGCTCCTCTTCAGCTTGCCGCCCTCGATTTCCGAATGGGACCTGTCGCCGATCCGCACGAAATTCCGAGGGGAGAAAGCCAAGTCTAAAACTTTAAGTGCGGGTATTTAATAGGTTCCGAGATATCAATTAGCAAGCTTCTAAACTTAACTAATATAGCAGCTCGAATTGGTATGCCGTCTAGCGAATACATTGAAATTCCACGGTCAATCCGAAATCGTTTATCCGCGGACCGGAAGCATCCAATGTTCTCCGTTTGAAATGAAAGCGGAACGTATTTCGGGACCGAAGTTACAGTAATCGATTTCGCTTGGGACTATAGAGTCTGTGGGGGCGGTACCCTTCTCGTGTCATCAGTTACACTTGACGTCGGTTGCTGTTAGTCGCGTAGGAAAGTTTTCCATTCATATCTCGGAGACTATTAATTATACAATTTTAGATTCGGGTCTCTCCCACCGGCCCTCGAAATTTCGTACCCATCGGCAACAGGTCCCGTTCGGGAGCGCGGCCCTAAAGCGTTTCATTGAAAACAGACAGCGAACAACCCGATGAGTTCCCTGCTGAGGGCCTCGGTGGCCCACACGGACGCGTTCTTGTTACTCAGCGGCGTTCTGACCGCCTACAACATGTCGCGCGAGTTCCGAACGAGGGGCGAGATACGCTGGTTCTGTCGCTTCGTCGCGAGATACATCAGGTACGCCACGAGGGCAAATGAATTTCTGCGATTCGCCCCCGAGCAGATTCACCGTTTCCCTTTCACCCTTTCAGATTCACCCCGGCGTTGCTGGCGGTGGTGTTCTGGTACGCGTTCGTGATGGAACACGCGGGAACGGGGCCGCAATGGAACAGCGTGATCACACCGAACGCCGAGCTGTGCAAGAGCAACGCGTGGACGAACCTGTTGTACATACAGAACTTCTTCCCCTTCGAGGAGATGGTAGCGTACTCGCAAACGCACTTATTTATAAAACCTGATCAATAATTGCTACGTTCGTTTGCGAACCGTTATAGTGCGCGGCCCACACCCATCATCTGGCCCTGGACATGCAGCTCTCGTTGTTAGCCCCGATGCTGGTGTTCTTCTTAGAGTGCAGGCCCGTCATCGGGATCCTCGTGATAATCTTCCTCGTTCTGCTGTCGGCTACGCTCCGTTACGTCGCGACCACGACCAATTACCTGTCCCTCGTTATCTTCCACGGAATGTCGTAAGCGAGTGCCGTTGCAACGTTTCGCTACTAGATCAATTTCATTCCCTCCATATGCTTCCTTTCCTTATTTCAGAATCAAGCACCTTTACAAGACTGCCAATCTATCGTACGCGCTGCCACTGCACAGAGCCACCCCGTACGTTTTCGGAGTGGCACTTGGTGTACTCTTGCGTTACACCGGCAGGAGCGTCAAGATTCACAAGGTATTGCAGAAAAATTAATGCATTATGATAGCATGATTTGAGAATGATATGCGTTTTTATTTATGAATTCTAGGAATTGGTTTATGTGCCCTTTTCCATAAATGAGGTGAAATCGTAAGAAAAGCTTTCTCCCCCTATTTATTAAATAAAATTTCGCGCACTCAATCTGTTATAAACTTTCATATATATATTATTTCGATAGAAAATATAGAATTAATAACGAAAAGAAGAAGAAATGTTGTCTCTTGGGGGGTTTTAGTTTCTTGAATTCCCTGCACCAAGCTCATTTGATAATTACTTTCTTCTGCCCTAATTCTGCTTGTCTCCTTGCAGATCCAGCTTTGCTACAAACAATAAAGATTGAATATCTCTGTGGTGTATTACATACATACGCATAGATGAATCGATTTGAACGATCCAAGGATAAAGGGCACACAGGCTTATTCACTCATAGAATAATACGCCTATTTCAATATACATAAATGTACATAAAATATACACAATGCCCTTTTTCCTTAAATCGTCTAAATCCAATAAGCGCCTCGATTACTTGCCAATCTCGAGTCGTTCTCTCCGTCGCTCTGGCGACGTTATCGTCCGCCATCCGAGAGACCGTGACCCATCGGGCGTTGCGTTAATTTCAGGTATTGGCGACCTTGGGATGGTTGACGGCGATGGCAATGGGATCGTGGTCGTTATTCTCGCCCTGGCACCTGGCCAGAAGGGACTACGCGTACGACGTCGAGGAGGCGACGAGCTACGCGGTGATCGGCCCGGTCCTGTGGTCCTCGGCCCTGTCCTGGTTCATATTCGCGTGCCACACGAGCCACGAAGGTCTGTCGTGAAACGCTGGCGAGCAACTGGAACGTTCGTGATCGGCGCGCGTCTGTTTGCAGGTATCGTGAACCGATTCCTCTCGTGCCACTGGCTGGTGGTCGTCAGCAGGCTGTCGTACGCGATCTACCTGACGCAGTTCGCCGTGTTCTTCCACAACGTCGGGACCGTGAGATACGCCGGCGTGTTTCAGCTGCACAGAGCGGTACGTGAGAGCGCGAGGGTTCTTCCGTGCCGATGGGAACTGGACCCGGTCTCGTCGCTGTTTCAGATCGATCCGTTGGAGGCGGCCGCAGTGGTAGCGGCGTCGACGGTCCTCGCCCTCTCCTTCGACCTGCCCATGCAGGGGATTAAGAACGTGCTGATGGAGAGCACGGACGTTTCGAGCGTCGAAGCGTCCGGCAAGGAGGCGCCCGCCGCCCGGTCGCCGGTCGACGAGCGGAAATCCGCCAGCGCGGAGCAGACACGGGGGCGGAGGACTTTCGAGGAGGACGAGGTAGCTTCGACGGGATGGGACTGGCAGCGGGACATAGTGGACGGCAGCGCGAAGGTCGACGATGGCGTGGAGGACGAGGAGCTGGTTAGCGTGCCGCTCCTGGAGAAGGCCGCCGCACGACGGAGATCGTTCATCGCTCGCGACGAGCCGGATGCGGCGCCGCGTCGAGATCGGGCGAGCAAAAGGCTCGGGGACGGCGGCGAGTACAGCGGTCGAAGGAGCAGAAGCGGCCAAAGGGACCGTCCGGACAGCGATCGCTCCGGGACGCGACAGGAAGCTGTTAAACGGCGCTCGCTGTCCAGAAGCCGCGAGGCTAAGAGATTGATGGGGGACAGCGAGGACGAGGACGAGGAGGGTCTGGTGCATTGCGCGAGATCGCGGTCCAGAGGGAGATCCGCGGTCGGCGAGGCGGACGATCGTCGTTCCTGGGAGTACGGCGGCAAGGAACGCTCGTCCTCGAGAGGGCCGGACTCGAAGGGGCACCGCGGCGAGTCGGTGGAACGCGAGCAGAGGCGAGCGAGAGCTCCGCTCACGAGGTCGGACGACGCGAGGCGAGCTTCGTCGTCGGAGGGCGAGGACGAGCCCGGCCAGCAGCGCGGGAGGAGAAAGCACCCGCCTGTGGAGCCGCGGCTGAGCGACGAGGAGGAATGGGAGAACGAGCTGCGGGTACGGAGGAGACAGTTCATGGAGCAGCTGGCGATGCAGCGGGATCCCTCCAGGGACGAGGAGGAGTTGAGCTCCTTGAGAAGAAGATCCTCCGCGGAGGGGAAGATAGCTCTGCTGAAGGACCCGTCCTCGGACGATAACATGGACTCGTGGACGGTCAGCCTCGGCTCCCGTCTCGCTCAGCTCGGCTCGTCCCAGGAGCCCAGCGAGCCCGAGGAGGACGCCGTTCACGCGCGGCGCAGGGAGTACCGGGAACGGGCGCCTCCGCCCCGGGACGACACGCAGAGCGAGGAGCGGGCGATCTGGGATTCGTCGAGGAAGCGATTCTACGCGGACGGCGGCCAGTCCCTTACCACGGACGAGGACGTGACCACTTACAACTTCGTCCTGACGCGGGACAGCAGGCGGAGGTCCCTTCAGGACCTTTCGCGGCTGTCCCAGGAGGAGTCCGAGCTGATGGACTCCGGCTGGAACGTGGTGAGGAAGGAGAGCGGCGAGACGCTGCCGGTGCCCGCGGCGGGACTGTACAAACGCGAGTCGATCGTGAAGAGCCAGGCGAGCGAGGAGGACCCGGAGTACCTTCTCCCGGAGAGGCCGAAGCTCGTGCAACAGGAACGGGAGCATCCCTTCAAGAGGGCCTGGCAGATGCAGAAGTCCCGGTCGGAGGAGGACGGTGCCGCGTACGCGATCAGGGAAGCCAAGGAACGGTCGGGAACCGAAGCGAAGCCGAGGAGCGAGAGCGAGGCCGGCGACGATAAGATGAGGAAGGAGTCGGGCGGCGAGCGGCGCGAGGACGCGGCCGCGTTCGCCGACGATGAATCCGAATCGATATCGCTGGCGCGCAGCACCGACGACGAGAACGCCAGAGCCAGCTCGAGATCCGAGGAAGCGGATTGGGAGAGGAGCATCGATCCGGAAGCGGGCAGAGGGAACGCGGGATCCACGGACGCCGAGGAGGACCCTCTGAGATCCAATTGGCCGTCCGAGGATGAACAGTTGGATGTTCACGCGGCGGGGCCGAGGAGCAAGTCGGAGGAGGCCGAGTGGAGCTGGGAGCGGGAGGAGACTTGACAGATTGGGCAACCGTCCCTGCGAGGAGAAAGATAATAAATATAACGAGGCGAGTTATTCGCGGGGAAAGTTGCCGCTTCGGTTCGCCGAGAGGCCAAGGAGGAGTATTTTTCTTCGACGGTGGACCCTCGAGATGGTGAAGATCGATTTCCGGGTTTGTCCTTCCTGTAGGATCGTGCAAACATTAAATGCATGAAATAAAAGATTCTTCTTAGACATGCGTAGAATTTTACGACGTGCAGCTCTCGTCCTTCTTTCTTTTTTCTTTTTTATTGCAAAGATTTCCACCATTCTCGTTGCAAGGGGCGATTGAAGGACGGCAAAGCGGGCTGACTTAAAGTACGCCATTAAAATTCTGTCCGAATCCTCTCTCCCATCATTATCTTTGAGTCCTGCAACGACATGCCCTCTCGTTAACGCTAATCACGAACATCCAACGCTGAGCGACTTCGTATTCGAGCTTCTTTTCCCTCGAGTTTGTTCAACGAACCGAAGCTGTTCGACGCTCGAACATGTTCGATTTCATCGTATTTAAAAGACTGTCTCTTTCTGTTTTACACATTCAACACGATCGAAATGAGCTGAATTATGAATGGACGCGCAACCCCGGAGCTCACCGGATACCGGAGGTTTCACGGCTTAGCTCCGAAAACGAGTGTTAGCGGTTTAAAAAGAATGGATTGCCCTGCCTCCTGGGCCGCGCCGCTTTACGACGCGATGCCTCGTAAAGAACACGTACACGAGCGCGTACAATGGCTGCTGTTTGCTCGCAAGCTGATTCTCGTGCCGGACGTTATCCGACGCGGGCTGATATACGCGTGCGTTTATGGTGCCGCCGGGGATTACTTCCGTTCAACATAGACATCGGCCACAGGAGACGGCCGTTTACGCTGCTTTTCATTGCACCGCCGAAACGGACGGGGATAAATTTTTGATTTACTTCGCTGAGGGGGAGAAAAGTGTGTACACCGTGGACTCTCGATAAGCGACGCCGTTCCGATCTACACGCGAGTGACAGGACGCGATCCCCGCCAGTCGCTCTCCTTTTGGTCGCTCTCGTCGAAAGAATAACAAATGTCCGAACCTTGGCCCCGGCTGGTGGACTCTATCAATCACCCTTCGCTCCTACTACACGATAAGCGACGGTCCCGGGGTCCCGATTTACCGGGCACTTAAGGAGAATCTACCGTGGCAGCTGGGTCGAAGGGGGCGAGTACCTTTTAGGAGCTTACAGATTACACTCGGGGAGAGCTGGTAGTAATGCTGAGGTGAGTCTCGCAGGAGCAAGCCGCTCATTCCCACGAAGGATTCGCCGGAACTTATAATACCTACGATGCTGGATTGGTTGCGGCACGCTTCTGCCACCCCCCCATCGTTTCGTCTTTAGACGCCCGCCCCTTCGTGTCGCCACGCATTCATAATTCAATGTCAGGCACCACTTGTCGAGCTTATAAACCCCTGAAGACTAAAAAGGAAACATTCAATAACGATAATCTTCCGACAAGCAATGTTTAAATCTCCACGCCCTTTGCTGAGTGTGTGTAAAAACTTGGGAGGTCTGTAAAAATTGGAAATCATTGAGGGGCGTAAGAGGAATGATGCGCCGCGTCGAACCGCAAAATCCTGCGCCCCGGCGGACGCAGGGGGAGCGTCATTTAACGCGAGGAATACTTTGAATAGCAATATCCATTATCGCGGAGTTACACCCGAACGGACACCTCGTTCCATCGTAATCGGATTAGGGGTTGAGAGACAGAACGGGAAGAGCATTCGGGGGGCCACGGGTAGAGGGAGGAAGTCGCGACGGGTGAGGAGACGATAAACAGAATAAAGATGAAAGGAAAGTGGAGGGACGTCTACTCGGAGTATCGTTATTGCTTTAATCCAGGGGGGGCGCGGAGATCTTGTAAATAATCGGAGCAATTATCCAGCTCACCGGGACGAGTGGCGCGAAAGACTTTCCACGGCAATTTTATTTCATTATCACCGCGCGGACTAATCGGATGATATTGGCTCGAGTGGATCAGCCGACGCCAAAAAGCGTCTCTGTTAAAGAAGATGTTCAGCCGTCCACGGGAAATTGCCGCGCCGGAAATTGGGTGGCGGAATCGAAGCTTGTCAACGGCGCAGGGTAACTATACTCTAAGAGACGCTTCCTTATCTATTCAGATAGAAATCGTGCAGAGAATTGTTCTAATAAGGAGCTCAGGTGGTATTGCTCGTTAGGACAAATCCAGGCGAGCAGCGAACATTGCAAAACCGCGGTGGCGTACACGTGTTCGACCGGAGCAAACATCTTGAGTGGCCAAAGGGGCGCCTCCGCCGTTGCAGAGAAGCCGAAACAGACGGTGTGTATGCCGTGGCGGATAGGGCTGGAGCGTGCTCCGGGTTCGACGGGTATTTATTTTGGCAAGTGCATCGGGCGCAGCTACCGAGGGCAGCCGGCTGGAAACGTGCTACGTGAAGGAACGCATTGTGGAAATCACCGATTTCCGCAGGCTGAACACGTTCCAGCCTCGTATTTGCACGACACATCGAATGTACAGGGTGTATAGGAATTATATGTAACGACCGCCACAGCGTGATTCTACACCCTCGGATCGGTGGTCATTGGTGAGGAAAAGCCCGTGCAAGATTGTCCTTGACCTTAAAAATTAAGGTCGGTATGTTTTTTTCTCCTATCGGTTATTACTCGTCGCAAGGATAAAAAGCGGGAAGGGAACCATGGGTCGCAACTCAACCGTTCTCCTGCAATAAATAATGTTAGTATCTTGCATTTGTTAGCACGGGTTAGAGCGAGGGGGCGGGAGAGAAGGAGCGGTGGACGATCTAACCCGTGCTAACCAATGGAAAATATTAACATCATTTATTGCAGGAGAACGATTGGGTTCCGACCCATGGTTTCCTCCACACTTTTTACCCTCACGATAAGTAGACTCCGATAGAGCAAAAAAAGAAGGTTGACCTTAATTTTTAAGGACAAGGACAATCTTGCACGGGCTTTTCTTCACCAATGACCACCGATCCGAAGGATCCAAATGCCCTCCGCTCCGAAGGCGTAGAATCACGCTGTGGTAGTCGTTGCATATAATTTCTTTACACCCTGCACGCGTGTTCGTGTCTCTGAAGCCTATTGAAACGAGGAACAATCATGCTATAGGAAAGATTGCTTTCGAAATCGGTGCACATCGAATTTCGCTTGCAAGAGATAAAGAGGATTGTCCCCCGTTCGGCCAAAGGCGCGAGACACCGACCGCGATCGCATTCCTCGCTTATGAAGGGCCGTGCAGCTCGGGACACTTGGATCGTAGAATCTCGAGGGTCCCGTTCCAAGCTTTCGCTCACAGCCACGGCCTCGCGAAGCATTGGTAGCCCGTGCCGGTAGGAAGTGATCCGTGGACGGTCGTACCGTTCGCGTTTCGACCGTTTCACATTCCTGGAGCGTCCCGGTTTACGATGGTCATGCCATTTCGTGGCTTCATACCCCGAGAACGCCGACGGACCCGGCGAACCGCTTAAGTCCTCGAGCATTCGTATGTTTCGCGCCACGATTCACTTAGGTAATTTCACGTCGCGTCGCCCGAGGGGCAGGCATGCGTTTAATACGAATGAATCCCGGCCGGATCGGAGGATAATTGGGACTCGAGGACCAGTCCATACACAATTCCTATCGTTCATCGGATTGTTACGGAATTCAAGATTCAACTGGCAAGAGTACAGATGTATTTTTAGAAAATATATTCCGGGGCCGTCACTTATCGCGTAGAAGAAGCGAAATTGGCTTCTTTCTTGTCTTATTATAATAAAAATTGTTTCGAATCTTGCCAAAGATTGGGGATAAATTGGCGGTAAATCGGAACACCGAGACGGTCACTTACCGTGTAGAAGGAGCGAAACCGGCTTCTTCCTTTCCTTATCATACCATTCCATATTATCCATATTATCTCCGCACTGAGCTGCCTTGTTTCATCAATTATCCCGTTTGCGTGCGTTTGAAAACAGTTTGACGGCCCGTTTGATTGAATTTTGATACAGGGCGACGAGGGGGGGCGTCGATAATTGCGTGATAGCCGCGATCGACGAACGATATAATAATATTCGTCTCACATCAAACGGCGCACCGATCCCGAATGCCACGCGAAATTTTCAGACGCATAATGGCCGATTGCGTGAAGCAATTTCCCGGGTCATTGCCGCTGAAAGGCATCGGCCCGGGCGCCCCCCCATCGATCGACGTCCTCGCGGGATCAGCTAATTCTTTCCGTCGAACGGCTCGAATCTCCGCAAGGTGTTATTTATCCCGTCAAGTAAAAATACTTGTACCGGATCATAGAAAACATTTATCACGGACGAAAAAGCGTGCACACTGTTGGTGTGTGTGTGTGTGTAACGAATTACGGGGATGAGGCGTTGCTTTCGTGATGAATCGGGGTGCTCTGCCCCGCAGGATGCTTCATCGGATGATACAGCCTCAGCTAGAAGCTTTCCTTTGTAGCTAAATACAAGAAGACAGAAGACAAAGGGCTTAATCACTTTGCAACGCTATTATTCGGATTAAAGGGGGGGCGGTGTCTATTAAAGAGAGTACAGGAGTCAATGGAGAGGCGTGTTCAATAGGAGAATCCTATTCGATCGGCGAGTATCGATAATTACCTCGCAATTAGACGTACCCCAGCATTTTTATTCATTTCAAAGGGCCTTTCCTCGGAAACATTTCGCTTTGTCGCCCAGCCCGACCGGTGTGCGCCTTTTTTCCCCCTTCTCGTTTTACGGGACACGGGTAGGCATTACCATTATCATCGGTGTCGGTGGACATCATTGGCTTAATTGGTGTTGGGTCGGTCGAACGTTTCGCCGGTGCGGTGGCCGGCGTGTATTCGGTGCAACCGTGCAGTTGAGCGCAGCCACGCGTGATTTCCCTCTGCACGGCCATCTGCACGCATCACAAACCCCAAAAGGGTGCTCTTTCACCCCCTGCCGGCCACCAGCGCGTCGGCCGGGGTGGCCAGCGGGTGGCGCGAGATATTGCCGGTTTGCCCGGGTGAAGAGTCGAGACGGCTGGCCTGTGCCATGCCGGTGGTCTGGAAAACCGACGGCGCGCTAGCTCCAGGGCAAACATACGACTCGCGCGGTCCGAATAGTTTTAAACCGGTTCCGGTAGGTCGATCGATGGGACGCGAAATCGGTACCGGTCGTGCCTTAAAAGTTCCACCGACCCTGTCGACGCGCGAGCCCCGATTTAACACAGACCCCGATTACGAAGGCGCTTCGCACTTTCAAGGGAGCTGTGTTGACAGCGTCGTCAAGGTTTCGCGGGCTGACTTTATCGCTTATTACTCCACGGCGCGAGCTACCAATTTGGCAGGAGAATTAAAAAAGAGGAAGAACCGACTAGGCGTGAGCCCGCGATCCGGGGCGAATGGACAATTAATAGCGAGGATGGAAAGAAAATGCGAGCTGGGGGGGTGGCGAGTTTATAATGACGAGGCATTAAATAACAACGGGAACCGTTAAGGGATGACGAGATAAAAACCTTCCGTGGATCGTTAGCAGGCGTCTCGGCCATTCCTTATTCTCTTCTCCTTCCTCGCTAAATGGACTCTTTTCCCGCGGCGCGTCGGTCCTTCCGATCTCTCCCTCTTCCGTCATCCGAGATTTTCCTTCTTCGCCCTCCTCCCCCAAACCCTTGGCCTTCTCGCGCTCGATTCTCGCGCCCCTTAAAGAAACTTTTAATGTAATTGCCGCGGGACGTGAAAACCGCTGATACCGTTACCCCCAGACCCCCGAAGAAATCCGATCCGTGGAAATAAGTCGAGATAGCGTCCCACCTAAAATCCCACCCATTCCGCCGTTTTCTTTCTCGATCTCTGTCCCGTTCCACCCTCCGTCAAGCCTGCCTCCCTCCTCGCCTGCTTCGTCGAAAAATTGTTTCATCCGCGCCGAGCCGCGGAGAACTTTAATTTCCCCAGACGAGCCTCCTCCGGTGATAACGCCAAGTACCATCTTATCATTCTAATTGCCTGCATTGGAGAATCCCGAGGCTTCGTGTAATGGAAAGACGACTGGCTCGCGTCGTTGAGATACACGCGTACTGATACAGTGGACTCACTGTAAGTGACGGTGAATTATGACTCCGAGGCCGTCAGTTATTGTGTAGAAGGAGCGGAATTGGCTTCTCCATCCTTTTATTGTAATAATAATCGTTTCGAATCTTGTCACAGATTGCGGGTACAGTAGACTCTCTATAAATGACGGTAAACTATGACACTGAGACCGACACTTATCGTGTAGAAGGAGCATTTCATTCCTCGAATCACAGAACCAACGAGTCAAGGCTCCGCCATTTGTTGCTCTCTAGATAACAAGCGGTGGAAGAGAAAGCGTGTGGCGGAGATAACTGTCCGTCACTTGCGCCTTGTTCGGAATACCGTCACTTATCGAGAATCTACCGTGCACGATTCATTTAAGTTAGATAACAACGGTCGTATTGCGTTGCGTCGGAAGCTGGGTAACAGCCGGTTCAATCTATCGCCGGCAGCCTAATTACTTTCCAGCCTCCGGCAGCAACGGGAATGCTCGCAGAAGCAGAACGAAGTGGTAGTTACTAGACGCGATCTTCATCGAGTTGCTACCACCCCTCGGCGGAACAGTCCGCGCGTTACACCGCCGGATATACGGCTGGCCACGTAGATATCTCCAACCTCCGGAAAGATGGAACGGAAACACGTTAGTCCGTCCCGGCCACGATAATCCCTCTTCCTTTTATTCCAGTTTAATTACTCCCCCGATAATACCCGCTATCTCCACCGCGAAAGAACAGTCGTCCTTCGACCTACTAAACTTTGGAACCATCATAGTCCCGTTTCGAGAGGGAACGGAGGGGTGGAAAAGCAGGAGCGCGAGTGTAACGGAGAACAAATAACTGGGCTACTCTTTTCGTAAATCATAATTCTCGCAATGTTCTGTAATTGAGCAAGAACTTCACGCCCGTCAAGCGTCTCCGTTTTCCTTGAAAAACTGAGCGCACTGGGATAAGGGAAAATGCCGCTGCTTCCGATAAGTTGGGAATAGCCTGCTCAGCAGCGAGCCTCGATGATTCGATAATGAAATTTAAAGCACTAGGAGGACAGGAAAAAGGGGAATCCGGGCGGAGTTCCTAAGCGGGGATAAGATGTCTGGTGAAACCTCTGCGAATCCACGGTAATCCGAGTCTGGGGATATTTTAATCAGGCCGATATCGCGAGACAAGGACACCGCTGCGTATTTACATATCAAAATTATTGCAGCTCTCCGCGGAATTATCGGCTGACTATCGCTTGAAGCAGGACGAAGGCTTCTTCCCGGCGAGCAATAAGACCTCCTTACCTTTTGTGGCTCTTTAAATGTCCTCGCTCTTTGGTCCGCGGACGGCTTTAATTGCTCGTCGAGCCTGGGCCCCCTTTCGTCGGGATGCGACGAGTCAGCTGGAAGTCTCGCAACGCTCCGCGATGAGACTATAATCCTGCCGATCGTCGCTTTTGCTTGACCTTCTGTATCCTTAATTAGAGTATCGAGAGACCGAGGATCGAACGATGCTGGTGAATTAAAAATTGCCCGGGCGAGTGTGAAAGCCCGGACACCAGTCCCGTTTGCATAATTCCGTGGAAACTCAGTCGTCGAAGTTTCCCGTTATTTCCCTTCCCGAACCGATTAATACAAGCAACGGGAGCGATGATACCGCTAGGATATGAAAAATGCATCCCTCGCGGTGTGGCTGATGGCTGGTACCGTTGGGAAGGGGCCAAACTTTCGAGACTTTAGTTTCACAGAACTGGAGCGGGGGTGCTAGACTGGGGGGAAGGGTTGGCGGAAAAACGGGACGGCTAAGGGGATCCACGAGGAGCGGAAGACTGTACCGCGCGACACGTCTCGTTCCTCCTCATAATAATATTTAATCCGATCCATTGCATGGTACAGCGGTTCGCTCTTATCCCAACCGTCGAAATCTTTCAACGTTTTCCAGCAGGAAGGAAAGCCGCCACCGTGGATTTGTCACGAGCGCCGAATCTAGTGGAGCTCGATGAGAAAAGGCGGAATATTTTAATTGCAATCGTTACGCAGCGGATTCTTTACAAATGACGGTAAACTGGCACCGCGTGGCCGTCGCTTATCGTGTAGCAGGAGCGGAATTTGACCGATAGGTTCGTTTGTTAACCTTTCGACGACAGCGGCCGAACGGAGAGCGAGAATCGGGGCTAACTTTCCGTCACTTGCGTGTAGATCGGAATACCGTCACTTGGTGAGAATCCACAGTAATGCATTTCGAATGAAAACCATGTCTATTCTCTCCACGCGTTATTCGGGTCGAAATAAATCTTTGGCGAACGCCCTGGCCCCGTGCTTTAATCTCAAACGTACGGGGTAAAAACAGTGCGGTTTTCACGGGCGGCTGCTTCCGCTTTGCTCACAGGCCTGCTAAATTCTCGGCCAATTATACGGGGTACCGCGATGCGTCTCGCGTTTAGCTTTTGTATCTTTACCGTGACAGAGGTCTCGTTAAATTTCACCTTGACTCCGGGGGTGCCTCGGTCGCGCGTGGAGTGGCACTTCAAAGGAAGCGGAGGGTAAACGCTGTAACAACCCGAACGTATGAGAGTAGAACTGCAATTAGCGCTAGGAGACGGCCGGGCTCTGCTTCTGGAAAATTCTAGTGCAGAATTAACAACGCAGGCGACTCGTCGCGCGTTTAATTTTTCGGGACGACGGCGACGACTCGTTAAGACTGCTGGCCTTCTCTCCGAATCGATACGATAATTTTGATCGAGGCGAAGAGGAGATTATCTCGAGGGAAGGGATTCTCTTCGCACACAATTCAGCGTGAAGAACGTACGCCTTCTACCCCGTTTAATCGACGAGCGGAGGGAAATATCTGATGCGCCTCTTTTAAATGCTTCGTGTTCTTGATGCTTGCAATTGGAATTTAAATAATCTTCTGTATCAAGATAGACTGTAAAATGATATTGCCTTCAATTTCTATCAAATGCAACCGTTTCCCTTCGACGTGGATCCGTTTCTCCTTCGGATCACAGTTCCGTAGACTTGGCTAGCAATAAATAACGATTCCACGCGTCAACGAAGAATTCGCCGCGGTCAAATTGATACTATAGATCAAGCTATGGAAAAATTGCCTCGGCATACCGAGCCGGCTCTCCTTTATCGAGGAACCCATCCCTTGCCACCGGCGGAGACTTTCCAGAGTCGGACTCCGCGAATGATAGAGCTTCCCTTCTTACTGGAGAAGCTTGCGATCGCTTAACAAAGTAACATTTCAAACATCGAATCGCCATTCGTAATATCCTTCGAGTAATTAACAATCGAATCTCGAGCGCAGGGGAAAAAAATGGTAAAGTGGTAACGGTCAGGCAAGGATTTCCGTGACGCGAACGGGCGGAAGGATAGGCGCGGCGAAATATGGACATTGTGAAAGGCGCAGCTGCTTTCCGCGAGCCGATAGATATTATTTTGGAGCTTCGCCGGGGTGAAGCAGCGTCTCCTCTCGGTACACGGCGGTGTATCGTGGTAAAAGTGAATTTGGGAACTCGGCCAAATGTTAGCTCATCGGTTAAATCCATGCGGCGCGCCCGCGCCGGGGCGAGAGGTATTTAATATTGCGGCAGTGGAGGTGGTTGCGGTATAGTCGTGAACCGCTGCCAGCGGACCCCTCTGTTTACCATATAGATGACTCGTTAGCGAATGTTAAATTACTGTGTTTGCCTAGTGGAGATTTATCATTCATACCGCGGGCCAATCTACCCAGTCGTCGCGATAATAAGTCAGCTTCCATTCTCGTAACCGCCCCGTGCTCCAATCTGAAACACGCCTGCGGCCCGATGCAGGTGGCAACTCGTGTAATCGATTCACGGCAGAACCCTCGATAAGCGACGGTGTTCCGATCTACGCGCAACTGACGGACAGTTATCTCCGCCACGCGCTTCCTCTTTCACCGTTTGCTGTCTAAAGAGCAACAAATGTGGGAGCCTTGCCTCGTTGGTTCTGTCATTCGAATTTCGCTCCTTCTACACGATATGTGACGGTCTCGCGGTCCTGATTTACCGTCGCTTAAAGAGGCTGTAGCACCGCGGCCGGTTTCTCGACTTCCGACTGCACGGTTAATACCGTAACATTAATAATAAGTTCGTTTCTGAATCTCGAGATCCCGTAGATCATCGACATTTTTCCCATTTACATTCCTAGTTCTACGAATTTTGCTAAGAACGTAGAGGACGTGCGGATCTATTTCCTCCCCGACAAAGGGCCGAATCAATAGGGATATCTAACAAGTAGTGATCCCGTTCCGTCCTTTCCATTTGCGTCGCTGAAACGAGTATGACATAGGTGCGTAGAGCAAGTTGCTGAATACTGGCTCGGCTGGAATTTAATTTTCCGGTTTCATTGTGGAGGAACTTATATCCATTGGCGTAGCTAGGAGGGGGCCCACCAGGCTGCTCGTGGTTGTGTCTGTCTGAGAGCGGCGAGCGGGGGAGTCATCGTGAAATGAAAAAGAAAAACGATCGCAGCGATCAACGCTGGATGTAATTGCGAGACGACGGGCTCGCAATATGAATGCCGGCATGAATGGCCACTTACGGCTAGATTCGAGTGCGGTCATTGAGGGATAAAAAGATATTCATGTTGCCAGTACGAATTCCTTCTCCGATTTCTCTGGCCCTTTCCTCTCTCTTTCCCCCCCCCCCCCCCCTTAATTACTGCTACGAAATTAAACGAATTCAGACGCAATTTCCGGCCGAGGGAGGAGATACTCCATAGAGACATAATAGATCATTGTCTTTTTGTTTTGTAACGAGCTTAATATCTTATCGTGTCTTACTTAGGCGGAGAAACGATTGTAAATTATCGATACGTTTCATGCGTTCCGTTTCACCGGAGTCCAAGCGACATTACAAATCGTTCATTACACATTATCGGAATTTACGAAATACCTTTCGACACGAAAATTGCTCAGCGGCCAATGAACAATGGCCGAGTCGCCGATACAGGAAGGAGAAAGTATTGTACGGAGGACAAAGGTAGTAAAGTCGGCTGGGACCGAGGCGAATTCGGATTATTCTCAATTAATTAAATACCAGCCGAAAGCTGATGCTTTCCATTGCAGAAAGGAGGAAACCCGGAGGATTCCTCACCTGCTTATAGGCTTCCGGTTAAAGACGAATTAATTAATTCCAGCGATATTGTAAAAGGGAGCTGACGGAGGTGAATGGGTTACGGATTAAATTCGCCCGGCCGACTTTCTTCCAACCCTTCGCTCCGTCGCGGCCGCACATCGACGGTGGGATGTAAAAGAAAAAAAGAAGAGAAGAATAAAGAGCCCCAATGCAAACGAAATTCAGAATTCACCGAGGACCTTCTCCGAATGTATAATTCCCGCGGCTGGAACCGCGAATCTCCGCCGCGACTCGAGACGTGCCGTCCCCGTTCAATGTTTAACATCGGACCGCCAAATTGGAAAATTACGCGGGCTCGCGAGGAATTTACAATTGTCGTCTTCGACCGCGGCGAAAGAAGCGATCGCGGCTAATTAACGTCCGAATTATTTCGCTCGGACTGCGAGAACCGGGAGAGCCTCGCATCTCTCCCTTCTTCTTCCTTTTTTTTTTCTTTTTTTACTTTTATATATCGCACGGCTGGAACAATGAATGCGCTGCCATTGTTTGTCCCGCAATTGCGCCCGCGGCTTGCCACTCCGGATTAATCTAGCACGATTTTTCCGAAAAATCCGGCCCTCGCTTCTCCTTCCGATCTCGCGCGTCGCGCTTCTTCCTAACGGCGGAAGCGCGCTTCTCGTTGAATATTTAAATGGTCTAGCCGGTAACGACAGAAATGTGTAGTCGAGTTTTGGAAGTAATCAAAGCAGCGGCCACTGATAGGGTAATGAAACTCTTTGGTTTTGCCGCCCCCCCCTCCTTTTCCAAACATTCGTCCTTGTCTATCCACTCGCCCAAGCCGCCGGAGAATTACTATCGGAAAGTTACTTTACAAATTAGAGTGGATGAAATTAAAAGAAGTTTCCACTCCGCAGTCGGAATCTCCAAGGAAGTTCGCCAATGGAAGGGTACTCTTGCATTCGATCGTGTTCCGACCATAATGAAAGGGGAAAACTATTTTCTTTCTTCCCTTTAACAACACAAAGTCCCCTGTCGCAATTGTGATCAAGATGTATTCTATTTTTTTTTTCTTTGGTAATAGTCCAGAGACATTCGAATAACTCTGCCATTTCAGTCTGATCGATTAAACAAGTGAGTCGGAACGATTCCCAGTTGTTGAAATATAATTTTATCAAACCCATCTTGAATCGCCTGAATTCGCATTGATAAACAGAGAAATCCACGGCGAGTCAGTACCTTGACATTAACCGTTCTATTTCTTATCGAAATATTTGATGATCGACGTGATCCATTTTATTATCAGCCTTATCGAGTTTCGGCCTCGCGAGGAATATGCCCGGAAGGGACGACGCTTGACTTTTTAATTACGTGTCATAAATTGGCCGACACGCTCGGCCCGTTCTAGGACACTCCATTTTCTGGGTGGCCGCAGGTTCGATCTACCCGCCTTCGTGCCTCGAGATAAGCTTCACGCTGCTGCCTCCCCTATATAAATTGTCTCGCTTGATAAATCGACCGGCCGGCAGCGGCCCATCCGGCGCGTGCACCCCCGGTAAAATAAAGAAAACCGGTGGCGAAGTTTCCTCGGTGAACTTCGCCCTCTATTAAGAGCGCGAGGAATCGGCCGATCGAGCGGAGCCGGATACTCTTGATGCCGCTCAACATCCTATTGATCTCAATGCAGAAATAGCGAAATGGGCAGGAAGGAGGAATGATAGGGCGAAGATAGCGGGGGAAATTTCGAGTAAACTTTCGATATTGTTTATGTGATGGAGGTATTACAGTAGACTTTCGATAAGCGACGATCTACACGTAAGTGGCGGACACTTGTCCGCACGACTCGCTTTTCCCGCTGTCGTCGAAAGAATAGTAATCAAATTTCGCCTTTACTACGCGACAAGTGATGCTGTTTCCCCTGATTTACCGTCGTTTATACAGAATCTATTGTATTTATACATTGTCAACCCTCGGCCAGGGCTTAGTCCGATCGGCCTCTGACATCCGCGGGTTGACACCGGAACCGTCGGTTCGGCGCCGATGATTCATGGCGCCGGTCCGGGGGAAATAAGAAGCGCTCGACCGTGGCCGTACGATTGACAAATCCGAAAACTCATATGCAATAAATCTGGCGTTGTTTGTGTTTACGGACCAGCGACGGCAACGGCGTGGTCCAGCGCAGAAGGGATCGAGACTGGTTGGCTGGAATCGGCGACGAGTCACAGCGACGATTGCAGTAAGAAGGAGCTGGTTTCGCCTTCGAAAGAAGGAAATCATTATCCCCGCTTCTTCGTTCGAAGTCGCCGCGAGAAATCGGAGAACTAGCAAGAGTTTCTTAATGGAAGGATAGACAATATAATGCTTCCTTGCTCGTAGCGTTTCCTCGCATCTGACATTCATCTTTCCCTAATTATTCAAATGATTATCGAAGGGAGTAAGAGCGCGTGTGACACGGAATTGGTGAACAGGAGCGTTATTCATACGATTATCTACCTGTTCCGGGATCGCTTAGCGTTAAAACGAGGGGGGCACGGCATCCTCTATCTTCCAAAGTATCACATCTCACCTCGATGGAAGCGTTTACGATTTGCCGCTGTCCGGAGAGCTCCTCGCGCGTGAACCGTGCACGCTAACGGTCCCTTCGGGATCAAAGTCACGCCGAATAGTCGATTCCCTCGTTACAAGGGACTGGCCGGTCCCGGGCTCCCTCGTTACAGAGAACCGAGTCCCGGACTCCCTCGTTCCAAGGACCTGACGGGTCCCGGACTGCCTCGTTACAAGGACCTGACGATTCCCACACTCCCTCGTTACAGGGAACCGGCTGGTCCCGAGCCAGTTCCTTCTTTGCGGGGCAAACTGTACTGTATTCACTGGTGATACGTTTGGCAGGGAAACGAGTTCCCCTCGGGGCAACGGGAGAATTTTAAGGCAAACGAGGAGCCAGATATCCAGCTAAGGTGTAATTGTCATTCGTATCTTATTCCAAGCCGGGACGAAACGGGCGGGGAAGGCGGAGGGACGGGGGCGGCTGTAGGTATCGCGGCACGGAAGCAAACACCGTCCCGCTACAATGAAACGCAATTTCCTGCTGCTGTTGCCGCCGAGACTGAGCCAGTCGTCTCATTCGTCTTGACTAAAAGCTTCGCTCCTCACGCTCGCTGCGTTAAACAATCGTACCTGCGTGGCATTCGTTAAGGGAAGCCGGGCGGAGCGTGCCGGCTCCTCACCCCTCGTCCCGATAGCGAAGATTCACGGCTCCTAGTCGCGTTACCCTCCATCGAGTGCCAGGGACGTTTGTTTCCTCGGCGCAATTATTTACGACCGGCCCGGCTGAAGCCTCGCTGTTCACCTCTTCTCTCCGTTATACCGCGCTTTTATATCCCTCCCTCTCTCTCCTCGCTGAGCGTTTGTTCAATGAATTGTTGTCAACAATTCCGCGGGACAGAAGAAAAGGGGAGACGGTAGTTAGTGGATTATGGCGGCGAGGAAGGCAGGCGGTGTTATTGCTTTAATCGATCAGCCCGATAATTCTATTACCATTCGCGCTATTCAAATGGTATTTAATTTTCCGCGACGTTACCTTTATTCCCCGATTTACATATCGTTCGTTCGGAATTGTCTCGCTCCCCTTTTCATAGCGGCGCTTCAGTTCATCTTTTTTCCCTCCCTTCTTTTTCCTTTCAGGAGGGCGGGTAGTCATTTAAAAACTGCGGTCCATCGCATCTGCATACCGTTAACCCTTTTTCTTCCGCGGGCCTCGCAAATTCGATTGCCGCGGCCTGGAAATTGCATCGCCGACGCATCGAGATTCGGTTAACCGTGTCTTGAAATTCGTTTATACCCGGGAACGGGCCGGGCGTCGAGGGAATTCGACTCCCGATAATGCGGCCGCGCGCATAATTTAATACATTCTTCGGGGGAGAAATTAATTCTGCAAATAATTGATCATCACGATCGAGTGTGTATCGGTTTCCGTTCTTTCTACGCCCGCTGTGTCCCAACTGGTTGACGGCGGGGGCGGGGGTTTAATATTCTCTAATGCAGCAACAAGACGGGACGAGAAGAGAATATTTCATTCCCCGGTCGCCAAACATCGGTCGCCTCGTTACACGTACACTTGCAGCCGGGAATCTAATAAAATTAAGTCGCCGACTCCGCTATCTTCGAATGTATGCATACTGATGTTAAGTCGAGGAGCCCGGCCGCCGACAGTTCCGAAGTCAATTACGATATTGGCCCGCCGTTTGCGCGTGGCGGAAACTTCGCGTCTCGTCCGAACTTCCGTTACGCTCCACGTGGACCGTACGAGATCGATAAAATCCCGCGGAATCACCTCGATCGATCCGTGCCGCGCGGAGGAATATTTATTCAACTATATACACACGCGAAACGGGCTGAGAACAAAAAATCAGGGAGCGACATCGATTCGCCACCGGTAATTACGCTGGCCGAAAGTTCGGCCGGGCGTTATTGGTTTTTAATTAGCCGCCTCGTCTTACCTGGACCGTTCAGCGATGAAGGGAAAAAAGAGAAAACGTGTCGAAGATTAATTTAATTAAAGCACCGTCGAAAGTAGGGATCGCGAACGGGGGAGGAAACAAAAGATTGGCAAGAAGGGAAAACAGCCGAGCAGTTCCCTGGAACGGTCGAGAAACTTTCAAGTAGCGTACAACGGGGCAGGAATAAACGAGGGTGGCTGCTGCGACGGCGGGGGAGGGGTTTGCAAAAGTGTCTAGTGCCCTGATCCAATCGCGATGTTCTGGAGAAGCTTGTGAACAGACCATGCCCGTCTGGATGGATCTGAAAAATCGGGAATAGGCTGATCAAACAGGAGATAATGAGGATTTGAACTATCGTGGTGGTTTTTTCCTTGTAAGCAGACGGAATAGGAAATAAAGGATGGGGGCCGAAATCTCCCATGTTTGATTCCTCCATGAGTTACGGGACACCCTGTACACCGCGACTGGTTTGAGCGATCCAAGCCTCCTCCTCTCGCCTTATCGATAACGCGCCCCTGGAAGAGGCCTCGGTGTCTTCGTAATAAATCCAGCTTCGGGACGCAGTTACGGGGGATCAAACTGACGTCTCGGTTACTAACCGGCTTTCTCTTTCCTCCCCCTGCTCAGGCATGCCCGATAGCCCGGCATAAATCGATATAAATTTCCAAGGATTCCGTAACCGGTCGATCCTCCAGGATGTACAGGCTCGTTTCTCAGAGTTTGCATCCCGACCCGGCGGAGTAAGGGTGTGCGCCCGGGAGCCGGCATATGCGTTCCATGGCGATCCGCGCGGAACGGTCAATCTTGCAAAGTGAATACCTTCGTCGAATTCGAATCCCTCAAGGCGATAAGCGTGCGGGGACGATCTTAGGACGATCGGCAACTCGTTTCACACCCCCTGCAATCTTATTCCTTATATCGAATCGCATTTCCATCGATGAGCCATCGCGTTTGACTATGTAATTAAAAATTACACGAGAACAAAAACCTACTGCTCATTTCTCTGCTTTCGTTTCCCTTTTTGTCTTCCCATCGAAAATTCGGGAATCGTTTATGTACGTCACGGCGGCGAGCTCCTTCGCGCACGTGCCCGTGCCGTAATCGAATTTCGAAAACGCGCCAGCGCACCGTCCCGTCGCCGCTTTTCACGCCGCCCCGGCCGCGCTAATTCGATCCCGACGAATTATATCGCTCGTTCCGCAAAAAGGATAAGCGCGAACGTGAGCCGAATCGGGCCGGTCATCTCTGCCGCTTCGCCTTATGAAGCTCGGTGTGTAACGCGCGGCACTCGTTCCATAAAAGTCCGCTACTTCCGCTACTATAAATTTACTTCAGCCCCTTTAAAACGGAGACTATTAATAAACGGAGGCTTGAACTTAATCGATCTCGATTGAAATAAAAGGCTCTGTCACACAATAAATTCAGATTCATCGCCGAATCTTCGATTTGTCAAAAGAAATGGGGGGCGCCGGCCTTTTTCCTTAACCGCCCGCCCCCCCCCCTTAATGTGTCGAAATGGGATGATTTCTGAAATTGGTCGCGGGATCGGGCGCCGAGTCGAGCTCGCAATCAATCTCCGGACGACCGTTGCTGCCGACACCTCGTACGTTACGGGGCGAGACAGGCCGGCGGATTCATATTAAACGATATAAAGAAACAAGCCGGTGATTTATGCGCGCAGATTGTCCCGCGCCGTTCCTCCGGGATCTCAGGCGCGCCCCGGGTCCACGCGACACCGTGGGGTTGGCTTTTACAATATCCGCCGCATTAAATCCCGCTGTTTCGGGAACGCGCGATACGCCGCCTCCGGCCGGTCCGTTCATAAGCGAGCGATACGTTTCGAGCGAGGCGGAAGGAGCTGTCGTGACGGGGTTCCGCGGAGGCCGATCGCTCGGCGTGAAATTATCACTAATGACGCGGCTCGCTTCCTGCACCCTTAAAACGTTCCAACGAATCGTTCAACGTACGGAATCCCATTTTTATCCGTTCCACGGTTTTCCCTCGGAGCCGCCAAGGTGGTCGCGCCTCCTCATCCCCTTCGGTACCGGTCCGACTCGTTCGAGGACTCCGTCCGGGGCGAGTTAAGAGTTTCACAAAGGACACGGGGCCCAGAGTTCCTTCGCGAACAAACCCGGCCGTTGTACTTGAAATTCCTCGCGCGGCTTAAAGGGAGGACGTATGCTGAATTTCTGTCGCTCAAAGAAACGGATTTGCGGCACGCGCTCGGCGTGGTCAAAGCCAGCGCCGACAAATTGTTGTATTTCCAACCGTTTCTCTCCTCTCCCTCTTTTTTAGAAGTTCATAGCAATTGCTCACTATCTTTTGCATGCGTAAATATTTCTACACTTTCGTCCACTGTTTTTCATTTCACGTTGAGCGGAATGCTCCTACCTCCTTTTTCCTCCATTGCACATCGAAGTGTCTTCTTTTTTTCATCATACGGCGGGTGATAAAAATCGCAGGAGCTTCCTAAGGAAAAACGTCGGGCGCGCGGCGGATAATACTTCCGGGCAACATCTGCGGGAACACAGACCCGATACGTCCGCGTTATTTAATATGAAACCTCGCGCACCCGTCCCCATGCCTCTGCGCCCCCTTTATTCCGAACAAAAGAAGGGACAACGCGTGTCTAGCGCGTCCCTCGGCCACCGAAAGTTGCGAAAATCGCCGGTTCAGTGAAATTCGGCCGGGCGAAAGCTCTCGCCGATCTCGAGTAATTCCGTTCCACCCTCCTCGGCCGGCCACCCGCCCCCTCGCTGCCCCCCGTCACTTGACGAGAATGGCGGTAATTACCGGATTTCGACGAAATCCATGGAGCGTAGGGCATTTAGAGCTGTTATAGTTTCGACGACTCGGCACCGCCGACCGACCGGCCCGTCGAAATGAAACACTGCGCAGCCGGTTTCTAACGGGCGGCGTCGAGGGGTGCGGGAGGCGGCGGCGGGGCGACGAACAACGAACGAACCGGCGTTATAACAAGGGCTAGTTAGCGCCGCCGGCGCATTACCCTCGCGTAGTTCTGCCGCGGCACAATGGCGACAAATTTCACGCGCTATATCATCCGGTCGACCGGCCGAAGATGGAGGACAAAGTGCGACGCCTCGCCGCGACGCCCGCCCCAACGGTGATACCACCGCCGCCATCCCCCCCGGGGGCTTCGTCCAGAAAGCCCTAATAACCGGCAATTCTTCGGGTTTGTTCCGGCGCTCCTCCGCGGAGCTCGGGGTCCTCTAAAATTAGCCGCAGCTGGTAGGATGAAGTTCCTGGGACTTTATGCGTGGGGTGGGAGCGTTTCGACGGAATCGGCCCCGGCGCGGAAGGAATTCTTCTTTTCGACGCGCGTCGTTTATCATTCGCAGGTTTACGAGTTTGCTTTTCGCGTTCATTCAAATCGATTCGCGTACGGCACTGCCAGCGAACTATTTCGACTTTCCCATTCAGCCCGGGAACGTTAATGCCGCTGTTCGAGAGGCGCACAATGCCGCCCTACCCCGCGTTCAGGCGCACGCACGTCGTTAAAGGAGCCAGGGCCCGCCGCGACCGCGGCGGCAAGATGTCGCGGAGTAGAAATTCGCGTCGCAGCTTGAGCGACAGGCTTCATTTCCGCGTTTCTCGCGTTAACAGTCGTCGCCCGACTCGATGGAAATGACTTGCTTCCCTCGCGGCCGGCCCCATCCACTATTTACAATGTCGAAAGCCTCCGGGAATAGGCGCGGGCTACGTCCGTTTCCGGTCTGAATGTGCTTGCCATTCAACGAGCCAGGAGTTATGGTGTTGGTTCAGGAAGGAAAAAAATGACTTTCCGTCACTTACGCGTAGATCGGAACACTGTCGCTTATCGAGACTACTACTGCAGATCGATTAATATTATTTTCCGACGGGGCCAAGTGAAATAAAAGTGAGAGAGAGTAAGTTAATTATTGGTTTAGTAATTTTCGGATATATCTGAAGCATTCGCGAGACAGACAGACACTTTACGCGTATGGTAAACCGTTGAAAAGCGTTCTCCTGCATTTATTCCGTCCGCCAGCGTCGATACTACTATCTGCCGGGGCATAAATACTCCTGTCGGCATTACGAACGCGTGTACCGCGATGCTTCCGTTTACTTCCAGCGTCTCTCTCTCTTTCCTTCGCCCCCTCGGATCGTGCACTCGCATATGTGCAGCCACACGCGATCCGCCTTCGATCCATTTGCAGCGATGGAGTGGCGACATCAACCGACTGCTTCTCTCCCATCCCATCCTCCCCCCTTCTTTTTTTCCGTTTCTTTACTCTGCCTTCGATATTTGTCTCCGACCCAACGGCACGCGGGATTTTATTTCGCATCCGCCAGCCACTCGAGGGACGGCGCACGAAACCACGCGAGGGGGATGCATGGAAAATGGTCGCGAAGGTGCTTCGTCTTCGTCGCAACGACCGCCGCGGTGACTGCGTTTATGAGACGCACGCGAAACGTACGAGCGAACGTTAATTACGACAAGGGGGGGTGGCGGCGGCGCTGCGTTCCGCTGATTAATTGCTCCGCCGTCACGGGGCGGACGGTGCGAAGCGACTTACTCGTGTCGCGATCGCGTTACCCGATACAGCAGAATCTTTGTTAGGTCAATATTTGGTTACTCGAACGGTTTGGAAATAAACGCTCGCCCTTTGCTTCAACCGCGGGCTTAATAAAACAGCGCTGCCGGGTGATAAACGATACCCGAACAAGGGGGACAGGAGTTATGGACAAATGTACACTTCAGCAAGCGCAATAAAGAAGGGGAGAGAAACGGGTTGCTCGAGAGAAAGGGAAGACGCTGGGCAGAGTTCGTAATCTACAGCCCCGTGGGACCAAGGGGTGTGTATATCCCGGCGATTATCACCCCTCGACCTCTTCGTCGCGCGACGCCACCCCCGTTGTCCGACGATCTTTCTGTCCGACGTAGATTTTACAGATGGCAATTCTTCCTTCTAATCGTTCGACGGAACAACGCAGGAACGTCTGATTAATTTCGGGCGACGCCCTTGCCAGTGGCAAGGGTCAATGAAAAGTCAGACACCTGTGCGAGGAACGAATCGCCTCGCTCGAGGACATCCCCGTCGGTCCCACCAGTGCGTTCAGAATAAGTTACGGCGTCGCGAGATTACAAGCCTGTGTAGCATAAACCCTGTCCTTACTGCCTGCCGGGGAGACCTCCGCCGGCGCGAGCCATTAATTAAGAGCGCTTCCTGGGGCCGGGAGAGGGTGCGATCTCTTCCCCGCATCATCGTCGTGGCGGGAAAAAGCAAAATTATCAACCGAACGGGACTGATCCGTCGGTGGAGTGTTCTCTGCTAATTACTCGCAGCTCGCCACTGTCTTTTTTCGGCGGGCAGCTTCCTCGAGTCGATGGAGGGGTGGACCGGGAGGCGTCCCGAGGCAGATCCGCTTGGCGCAGGAGCCGGGAGGAACCCTTCAGTATTCAACACACTCGATCACACAACAGTTATCAAAGGAACTCATTTGAGCGGTTGAATGGATAGAAAGGAAGTCAATCTCGGTGCGCGGAGATAAGGCAGCCGTTTTCTCCCTTCCGCCACCCCTCCCTGCCGGGGGTCGGGACCCGCGCGTAAGTCGTGCTCACCGAAGTCCCCGAGACACCCGCTTCGGAGTCTGCTTGCACGGCTGTTCCTGCGATAGACGCCGCCTCGACGCCTTATCCCGTCGACTATACACCCGTCGTCTGGACTTCTCGTGTTCGCGTGGAAATGCTTTTTCACCCTCGCCACCGTTGCGAGGAAAATCCGATCCAGCGTGCGTTTTTTTCTTTGATCCGTTGCAGTAATTCTTGCGGATTTCCGATTAAATCTGCGAATAGTAAATATTTCTTACGAAGAGTCGCAGTGGATTCTCGATAAGCGACGATGTAACCACCCACGCTTGAAGAAAAGTCATCCCCAGCAGGGCTTCATAATAAATCAACGTTGACGGTCACTTATCGCGCAGAAAAAGCGAAATGAATGAATCTGAACACGTCCTCCGTCGCATGTCCATCATCCCCTTTAGCCTCGGGCATTAAATTTCCTAATGCGTCCCTTTCCGCCAGGTGTGTCTCATAAATAAATTACGGTGGAAAGTTTATTAGTTTATCAGCATCAAGGAGTGACGTAATTGCATGTAAATAAATGTATGGGTCTGGATAGCTGCCGCTGATAGCGTAGGATGTAGAAACCTCTTCTCCACCCCCTTTCTCACCCTCCCGCCCCCTTTCGTTCACCTTTCCCTCCTTCTTTCTGTACGTTTCCTTTCTCGCTTCCCGTACAGAGTGGCTCCTCGAGACGGTATAATTTTCGCGAGCCGGTGTCGCGGCAAAGTTTTTCCTTTAACGTATTCCCGCACGCCGCCACCCCCGGATTAGATTAGAGACCGGCGGAACGTGCGAAACGAGCGGAGCGAGGCGTATCCGTACGATTCGTTTACCACGGTCCTCGTTGAATTTCTAAAAAGCTCCACGATTGATTAATCGACCTTTCGCAGCTGATCCGTTGTCGCCGACGGATATTTATCTGGCGGACACCAGGAGCAAAGTATCGTGATCGCGGGCGCGCGCGGCGGAACGTATTATATCCGCCGGAGGCCCTACGGCCGCGGCAGAAGCCGTGAACGCGTTCGCAGCTGGAATTATGCGCTCGTTTACTCCCGCGGCCGCGTTATCATGCGAACAGTTACGACGCCGTGAGCCGCGGGCCCGCCGCGGTGAAATTACATTTCCAATTCATGAAACGTCAGTTGTATGGGACGCAGGATGACTGAACATGGCCCGCCTTCGCCAACAAAACACCATCCGGCGAAAAGAGCGTACGCGAGCACCGTTCCCACGTCCCTGTTTGCGGCGGCGGAGGTCCTTTAATCGGACGCCCGTCCAATTTCTGTCGACCGACGTCGCCTTGCCCCCCGCCTCGAAGCCACGGGAATTGGGTATCCTGTGTGGAACAGTGGGATGATTCGGGCTTGTTTCAGTTACGATCGCGCTCGAATACAATTCTCGGTAGATCGTTAGTCATTTCGATTGTAAACGAGTGATTCTCGTGTATATTGATCGTCGCACCGACTGAAAATAGATGTAGAATTCTTGTTCTGTTTAGCGTCTCGTTGGGTAGGCGATCTCGCTGCAACGTACAGGCCGTGGAGGATCGTTTGATAAGAGTGATTTATCTGGGCGCCCCGTGACTAACCGGAAGTCCGTTCTACCGACGTCTCTGGTGTTCTCCTTTTGCCCCGACAAAGGTGTTCTCCCTAATTTACGGCCGGCCCGATGGACGGAGAGCCAGTGCAACGGGCTGGCAGCGTAATTAGCCGCAACAGCGATATTCCCATCGAAAATCATTATTATCCTAAAACGAGGCTATTTAAAAAAACCGCAGACATTTATATCGAACCACTTCCACCCCATAGAAAGTACTTAAAGTTCCCCAAAATAAAACTATGGATATCATTAATGATTCATGTCGCATTCATGACGATAGAACAAATTCGTCGTCCCCTCGAACTTGGGAGGGTTGAAAAAAGCAGCGGCGATAGGCGGCGTGGCGAGATCTGACCCACAAATAGCAGCAGGGAAAGTGGAAGCGCGGCGGAAGAGAAAGGCGAGTCGCTTTAACGCCGGATCCGCGCGATATTTTTCAATAAGGCGGCCCGAGACGCATTAACGGCGCTCCCGCGGTTATATATCACGACGATAATGACGCGATCTCGCAGCGCACCGCCGCCCCGAAGCACGGGGAAACGGGGATCGCTTCTGAAACTTGCTCGCCGAGTCGGGCAAACCTTATAAACGCCATCGCGTAGCCATAAACCTATGATGCACGAGCGACGGGGTCGGAGATTCGGCTTTTTCCTCTTCCGCTGCTCGCGATGCCATCCTCTCCCTTTCGCTTTCCGCTCGGGACTTCGTCGATCGTGGCCGCAACGTCACCGATCGGTCGTCGACGGATATTTACGATTTATTTGTCATTCGGAGAATTCGATTAAATGTATTCGCGACATTGTTTGCTATGGGAGTCATTTGCAGCGTTGCGAGGCGAATCGAGACCCTTCGAAGGAACCTGGGCAGGAGCGATCCCGACCGCGTGAAAAGGCGCGGCGGCGATCCGGACGGGCAAAAGGGGGATGAAAGCCAGGGAGAAGGGAAAAAAAAAGTGAATTTGCCGGTAGCAGTTTTATTTGCGAGCGATCCTGTTAGAATGGCGAATAATTAGGGAAGCACCGCTCATTATCAACGGAGACTTAACGAGAAACGGAGTTTCCTTTTCCTGTCTAGACAAACCGGCTTCGAAAGATGAAAAGCGGGTAAAGTGAAACATTGGACGGTTCCGGCGCGAACGCGAGATACCCGTCTCGATTAAAGCTCTTCGCATTCAGCTTTTCAACCCTTGTCGAACGTTGCTTATCAGTGCTCTTGGTGCTGGTGATTTTCATGTTGAAGGCAGAGGATAAGAATGGTACGATTCTTTTTTTTTTTAATTTAATTCCAATGATCTGGGAATGACCGAGTTAAGATTTTTTTCCTCCCCCGGTCTCTCGCCTAACGTGAACGCGCGAAACTCGTGTGCAGGCGTTAGAGGGATGGTACAGGAGGCGCGCGGTTATCGCTTTGACAGTTCGCACAGTTCGGAATCCAATAAAAAGCTAATTGAATCTGTGACGGCAGCTGACTTCGCTAATGAAATTTCAAAGCACCAATTCCACGTTACACTGTTCTGGCCTACCTGATCGACGCCGCTAGGGGGTAGCCGACCGGTTTAGTGCTCGCCGGCAACCGATTAAATTCTCACAAATTGAAATAAAATGAGCTTCCAACCTTAATGAATCTACGGAAATCATTATTATTTCACCGATTAAGATCGGCCTTGCAGAGTTGTGTAAAGTAAATGGGGAGGAATGCGATGAAAGGGGGGGAAATTGGTGGAGTAAGCATAATTAAGTAATAAACAATGATGAATGATTAGATAATCGTAGAATAATTCATGGAAAAGTTCACAGAATAATTCATAAAATAATTCACAGAACAATTCGCAGAATAATTCATAGAAAAGTTTACGGAATAAATCAGAAAGTAATTCATAGAACAATTTGTAGAATAATTCATAGAATAATTCATAAGATAATTCATTGAATGATTCATAGAATAATTCGTAAAATAATTCATAGATCAATTCGTAGAAAAATTAGGAAAGTAATTCATAGAATAACTCGTGAATGAATTCATAAAAAAGTTCACAGGATAATTGGTACGATAATTCATACAAAAGTCCACAGAACAATTAGTAAAATGATCAGTCCCCTTCCCCAAGCCTAAAAATCACTCTCTACAATTTTGCATACCGCCAAAAAAAGCGGCGACCGGTGAAATTCCACGCACGCAGCAACTTTCTTCCGGGAGCGGTGATAAATCCCTGCCGCTAGACAGTTGCCAGGCCACGTATCTGTGATGGGAAAAGAAGAAAAAAAAAGAAGAAAGTCGGCATAATTTCAGGGCGAAACTTTCCGCGAAATCTCTTGATGTCTCGAGATGCGCCGGCTAGGCGCGAAGCCGCCTCCACATTTCATTGTGCCTAATGTTGCATCCTGTCCTTATCCCGACCCCCCGCCCCCCCGGGGGGGGGGGGGGGTGGAAGAAAAGCTGACGGCCATTCGTATTGCGAGCACGTGGCCGGCCGGGTTAATTCCGAGAGACGAATGTCACTTCTTTAAACTCGCCATCTCCCGAAAAAGTTTCCCAACTGTAATTGCGGCCCCTTCCTTCCGCCCCCTGTATAATTTCAGCCGAAAATATCGCGGCCACGCCGTGCCGCCTCCGAGTCTCTTATGTCGCTTGGATTTATATTTGCAATCTTCCGCACTTTGTTTTTCTAAAGAAGGAACATTCTTATTTTGTTGGGAACGAAGCGTTTCTCTGGGACTCAAGGGGGGATGACAGAACGGGACCCCCTGGTATGCGCGGACCGCCTAAATCACCGGCAAATGAAATTAATTTATCCGAGCCAATCTGTCGCGTCAGCGTTACGCTCTCTAGCCCCCCCGGAGGGGGGCCTGTGTGCGATGCGTGCGACAGACGATATATTTGCCGCCCCTTGGCCACCGGTGTCCGCCCCGCGTGACATCGTAATCCAGCGACCGTTCCAGAGTTCATCCGGTCGAGCTTCTCGGATATAAAGGGCGCCCGTCGTTCCCGGCGACTCGCGGATTCGATCACCGCGACCGGACCGTGAAGGGAATCGAATTATCGTTCGTCATAAAGGAAACAAAAAGAAACTGGGGAACCTTCCCCCCGTTCGCGTAGACCGGACAAGTGCGCTCGGCGTTCTTTTTCCTCCCCCTCCCTTTGGACACAAATTAATAATCGCGGGGTAACAGGGCGCGCATCATTCAGCGGATTATCCCTTTCGCTTTCAGGGGATCGCCGCGACTCGCGCGCGTCTCGTTCTACCCGTAATCCCCGCATGAAATTGTTATCAGGGACGCCGTAAGACTGATATACGGCGGATGCATGCATAATACGAGAACCTCCGGACTGGCGGGTGTAACGGAAAAGATCGCAGCAAGCTTCATCGATTTCTGAACCAGATTTCTAACGCTGCCAATAAAGATATAGCGGCTAATTGTAAAGGAAGAAAAACATTCACTCGGAAAAGTAAGAAAAACGAACAGGCGAATCCTCTGAAACTCATCGCAGCCACCCCCGCACAGCGACGTTAAGTCGCATTCATACGGATTACGGGGTGGCAACGCTCGTGCGTGGCGGGCAATTAAAATCGTGATAAATAGCTTGGCCCTCCCTCCCTCCCCCTCCTGACCCTCGGCGTCGGCGTGTTGCCTGTTAAGCGAATTAACGGAGGCACTCGATATTAAATCCGCGGTGGATAGGTTGCTCATATTGATTTCAGTCCCGGGGCACGGGGCGGCGAAAAATCGTTGGAATATCGCTGATAAAAATCTGACGTATCGCCGGCCGCTTTCGTGGTTTCCGGGGTAAACATCGGAGCTCCGCGATTTAATGGCCATCATTTACATCGGCGGTCGAGAGCTGAGTAATTAAACCCGTCCGAACTCGTTTTATACCGGCGGAGGGGGGGCCGCGGGCTCCGTTCGATGGACCGCGATGGTGGTGTGTGTTTCGAGCAAAGAGTGTTCGGGGTTTATGGGCGGATTGCGAAGGGATTAGTAAACCGGTATCCTTTTAAGCGCCACGCCATTATCTAGGAGGTGGATCCGCTCCGCGTGTTTTACTCGTCCCTTTAAACGCGACGACAACCGATCGACGCTGGATTACCTCGGAATGGCATTCGACAATATTTTCTTTGGAGCATCCGGATATTAAGTTTTTCGGGGTGGGATGCATCGACGGAAGCCCCAACCGAATAGTCGAATCACAACCAATTATATTTAAATTGATTAACGACACACAAACCATTGCCAATTGAAGACAATTAGAAGCAGTAAATTCGTATCGTAATTATTACCATTATTTTGCGTAATGATTAAATCATTGAGATGGGTCGATGAATAAATACGTAACGCATCCTTCTTAAGGGTGGCGGTGCACGAAGGAAGTTAAAGTTTCCGACCCCGGGAGCGGCCTAAGGTTAGCCAAGGGGATGGTTCCGCGGACGAGATAGGACTCTGTTGGCTATCTCTCGAGCCATGAATAAAAACACAATGGATCGGCCGGCCGTGCAAGTGTTTCCGAACGGGACCGCGCAACTAATTAAAAGTTCACACCATTACTGCCGGCTAATGATACCAACGCTGCATTATTAATTTGCCCTCCCGTTTCCCCAGCTGTCCTCGGGAGGGTCGCCTGTAAACGACTGCAGTTTGAAACATTCATTCCACCCCCTGTTTACAACGCGTAATCTTGCCAGACGCCCCCGGACTTTATCGGATTCTTTTCCACCCCCATTCGTTGCTCTCTTGCCTCGCTTGTAAATGATCAATGTTAACCAGAGAAAAAAAAGGCACGATAACAACGGCTCGACTCGCGTTCGTTAAGACGACGAATCATCCTCCCGATTCGCCGGAACGAAAGATCACGGGGGCGAGGGGGGGGGGGGATCACGGGGGGCCAGAATGGAAAAACTTGCCGGAGAACGAGGTGTGTTCGCCCTCGGTATTTCGTGGCGAGAGGACCGATTACGGCAAGTACATTAAAACTCGCCGGTCCGGATTCCCGTCGTCAACTTTTAATAGAGTCCTTCCCTCCCGCCCCTCCCGGACAATTGAACTGCAACGGCAGCTCGTGGGAAGGGCCGCGGCGCGAGAGGGGAGGGACGGACTTAAGCAGCTATCCAAAGTGGAAAGATAAAGAAGAAACGTGAACGCGCTAATCAAGATGAAACGAGGGTGGACAAAAGAACGCAACATCGAGGGGATAGTGAAAGGGGTGAATAAGCGGTCTCCGTGCAAAATAAAGCTGGTGATTGAATCGAATGTACGATAAAATGAAATTAGCGAAATAAGTGAACGCGCTTATTTCATCCGTTGCCGATCATTCTTGCGATCCAAGCAGCCCCCGATCAAAGGGCTGCTGCATACCGAAACGTGATTGTTCTACGATGCACAAAAGCGACAAAGAGAGCGGACGGCCGCTGTTGCAGAAATTCATCGAGGGGGGGTGGGAGAAAAGAAAAAAAAGATGGGAGGATAGGGATTCCGTTGGTGGTAACGGGAATATTGAAAAGGGCCGCGTTTTCTTTCATCGCGGTCTCGAGTCGCGGGGGTAGGGGTGCGGCCGGAACGTCGACAAAGTATAGGCGAGCGGCGAAAATCGAATAACGATGCGAGGGAATCTTGACTCCTGTAACAGCCGTTCCCGGCGTAATTGCTCGGACTGGAGAGTCCCGATGAAAAGAAAGCTCCTTTCGTTAGTTTCGCGAATAAGTTTCCGAGCTGAATGGCCCGATCCTCGTTCGCCTTTAACGTCGCTGAATCGGAGGCGAACTTTCAATGGCCGATAAAGGTCGAGTTTAATTTGTGACTCGTGCATCGACGGAGAGCGTATTTTGTTACCGATATCCCGATTGGTCCCCCTTTTAGGGGACAGGGTAGAAATCTCTTCCGCTTTTTGGGACGAAACGTGGTTGCTAGAGTTAATTGTAAGAAAAAGAAAAAGATAGCAATCCGAGGAACTCGTTAAAATAGAGAGACGAAGGGATCGCGGAATCGTTCGATAATCATCAGGGCGATCGAAGGGACAGGTGTATCCCTGTCCCGGTTGATCCGGCCGAATTAAGGAGGTAAGCGACTCGTAGAGAAACCAATAACGAATAGCCGTGAGAAAGGGAGACGGGCTCGCCAGTCGGCTGCTAAGAAGAATCGAACCGCCTCATTACGTCAATTTCCCCGGAGATGCCTGCATTTTTCTGATTCCATCGTCGGGCGGCGATTTCTCCTAGATCCTCGCCTCCTCTTCCCGGAGCGGCGGCCAGGAATCAGCCGGGAAGAGATTTTATATATCGAGCACTGGCTGAGAATGAAACCATTTATTGCAAGACCCGTGTAAGGGTCCTGGATACCTTCGCCCGAGGGATCGATGGGACGAAACGCCGCAGGTTCTCTGCACCCCAGAGAAAAGAGGAAAAAGATAAAATAAAGAAAGCGCAGACAGTGGAAACGAGGAGCGCCTTTAACGCCTCGACGACGAGCTGCTTGGAAGAGCCGAAGTCTTCCGCGTTTACCCGATTCCGTCATCTTAATTTATCAGTTCTATTGCCTTTGGAAAATAACGTGTACAGTGGAAAGCTGCGTGGACTTGTTCGCGGAAGTTCCGAAGCAAGATCGGACGCAGGAAGTAGGGCGTGTTACTGGTGTTCCCAGTTTGCGCGTATTCCGGATCCACGCGGTGCTTCGAATTAAAAGTTACGATGCAATAACGCTGGATTTTTATGTAGGGCACGCGGATGGAAGCTTTGAACGTAGCGCACACTTGGCTTCTTCAACGGATCGCGTCAATTGTTGTACAACTACCTTCTTCTATTAATAAACATGTGCGTATAAATAAAGCTGAGCACAGCAACAGACAAACGTGGCGTAAAGCGATAGCCAAGACGGTTCTGAGCAACTTTTCCCTTTGCCAAAACGTCGACCAACACGTCGTTTTCGAGTTATTCGCGAAAAACGCGGGCCAATCAGAGCGCGGGACTGGTCGTTACGATCGACACGCCACCGCGCTCTGATTGGCCAGCGTTTCCCGTGAATAACTCGAAAACGAAGCGTCTGACGACGTTTTGGCAAAGGAGAAAGTTGTTCGGAATCACGTCAGCGATCACCCCGTAAAGTTTCGATCGCCTGCCGTCGAACACCCCGTGCACAGGGGTAGATAAGCTCATCTATCGAGTCTCTCATCAAGCTTCGTCCATCCCACCTGAAATTATCCAGCACGAGAGCTTGCGGGCCTGTAATTTACGTTCCCGCCGTCGCGACGGGAGTTCGCGGTGTACCTTGGATCGCCCCAGAGTCCTCCGTGAAACGAGCAGAGAAATAACCCCGAGCAGCAGTCTCGCTTCGGTGGTTAATTAATGCAGCTACATTAAGAAGGAAAGACTCGGAGTTGCCTCCACCCCGCCGTATCCGCGGCATCTCCGTTCCACCCTGCAAGATGCAAGGATTCCTCGGGCTACGTTATTGTACTCGAACTCCGAACGCGAGGGTTAATTGGAAGCGCGGCTCCAACCCCCGTCGGATCCGTTTTTCGAACGGCGCGGCGCTAGGCTGGTCGGGTGTCTACTATTTCCCCTGCAGACAGAGACCGCGTTGTCGCTTCCGGGCCGTAGCCCGCGATGGCGGTGCAACTCTCCCCGGTGGCGGCGCGAATATGCCACCCCTTAATGCCGGCCTGGAAATATATGTTTCGACAATAACCGCGCCGGCAAGCGCTAGGCAGAAATCGAGCGGGTTTAACTGCGAACGGGATGCTCGGAAGTTTCGCGCGACGGAGGGTGGCCGGGGGAGTCTTCCTTCGCTCGCCGAGATACTTCAACCCTTGATCCCTGCGCGTAACGCCCGGCATTCCAGGGAAAGAAGAAGCGCGATAAAACTCCGTTGAATGCCCAGCGTCTACGGGAGTTTCCTCGTCCCCTTGCACCCGGGTCACACTCGAGCACCCCTTTGTATCTTCGCCCCCCGCGGCCGGTGTAATTCCCCGGTTAGCATCCGGTTCCCGTAGTAACGATACATCGGCGATCGCGTCTCGCTCCTGGCACGTCCTCCAGCTCGTTCCTCCTGCGTGCGCCCTTCGTTAGGCCAGACACAGCAGGGGAAGCGCATGCGTCGCAGGAAACGATACGCATTGCGGTTGTAATAACGCGGCCTCGCCACCGCGAGAGTATCATACCCTAAGCTCTACCGCGCTCTCGCTCCTCCGCCCTTCGTCCTGCTGCCGTTTGCCTCCTTCCCGAATACTGCCGTTCAAGCGCGAAGAATCTGGGCCCGAAGGGAAGCGGGCCCTTGGGAACAAATGGGACCGCACAGCCAGCTACGATAATATTTAATAATCAGAGACGATTTTTGAAATCTTACAAACTCGCGAGTTTAATCCCGACGCAGAGACGTTCGCCCGTCGGATGCTGCAGGCGCACGTGCGACTAAGCGCGGCGACCGGGCGGAATGTCGCGTGGAATTCGGGGACGATCCCCCGGCAATTTACGACCGGGACAATTGGTCAGGGGGATGTTGCAGCCTGGCGCGCAACAAGGGATAATGTAGTCCCTCGGTCGCTGTCGCAGGAGCATCGCCAGCGGCTGGTGAATGACGGCTAGACGCGCCCTTTGGCGCGTCCAAAGTGTAATAGCATCGGAAGATCTACGCGCGTTAATGGAGTGGAAGAGTTAACGGGAAACCGCATGCTCTTATCCCCTTGAATTATCCAAAGACACCGTCCGAGACTACTTATTCCCCGAACATTTCCGTCAAATTCATCCACCATTCATTTACCCCTTTGCACATCATCGAATTTCCATTACAATCATCCCAAGAATGATTGTCGATATTCAACCCTTTGCCCTCGGCTGTCCCCTCTACAAACTGCTGTAACTCCGCGAGAAACAAATACGATACCTCTACTTTCCCAGTCCTGAGTTCAGTATCATTAAAAAATGCTTTCACGTCATGCAAGACAGTTTCCCGGTCCGAAAATTTGGCATACGGACATTGAGGAACTTTTCCTCGTAGTTCGAATCACCACGAATTCGCAGGCCAAAGTCTTTGAAACGCCTCGCATTCGACGTACAATTTCCTTCTCACCGTTTTATCGAACTTCGAGTGGAAAGTGTGCCGACGGCGTTACAGTGTCGAGTGTCTTTCACTCTTTCACCCGTTGCAGCGTCTTCGCGCTCTGAAATGAGTCCGCGTGTTTTTCACATAGCTACAACCGTTTGAATATCAACAACTATTCGTCGAAAGGAAATCCGGTCGAGCGCGGAGGGTTGAATTCCTGCAACTGCGACTCTGCGACGATGTGAGAGGGAATAAATCATTGAAACGGCAAGGGGATGATTCGGGGATGGAATTTTGGGGCGAGGCTCCAAAGTGCATGAATTTTTCCTCGGCGAAGTTGTAACAATTCGTAGTGTTCCTTCGCAGGGGACAACAGAGTGAAAAGGATTTATACTTGCAAGAACAATTTCATTTCCACCCCTCCCGACCGACAATTTTTCGTTTCCCCACAATTTCGTTCTCCGGCGTTTCACCATTTCGCTAGCGTCGCGTTCGAAACTGATCCCAAGGCATAATCGGGCTCTGCACGTATAACAATGTCCTCTTTATGCGTCTAAGAACTTATAAGTACCATTACGTTGACAGAGGGAAGTTCGGCAGGCGCGTTCCAAGCCGCGGCAGAATCTCCGGTCTCTCTCCAGGACTCTCGTCGCAGCCAGCCGAGGCTGAAATAAATTCCGCGTCCCCGTTGGACGGCTTGCAAATTCATGCTAATGCCGGATCACGGGTACCCTCGCAAATGAATTTTATTTCAAGTTTCTTACGGTCCGATCGCCCCTGCCGCGGTTTCCCGGCGAAACTTTCGGATTCGTAAATACCATTCGAATGACTCTCGGTTGTTCCCAAATCCTTTTTACTTCGCGCCCGAGATACGCGTCGGGTATTCGGGACGCGGGGCTCGGGGGGCGAAAGGAACGAAGAATATGTGTAACACCCTGTTCTCGACGCCGCCACCGCGATCCCATTTCCCAGACAAAGAAGCTTCGAGGCGGCGAAAGCGCGATGGGGCGGTGATAGAGCGGGTAGGGCGGTTAGGAATGAATGGAATGAGGGGAACAATGCGGGTTGATGGATAGCAAGCTCTTAGCGCAGTCATCAGGGACTGTGACCGAGCCGACCGAGATACCGTTTCCCCGCGAAACGTAAAATCCTCGCGAGCATTCTATTCTATGTCCCGGCGGAAGACGATGAATCTTAATCCTCCCGTTCGCGCGTCGAATTTCATGAATGGCACCCCGACGCACGGCCACAGCCCCCTTCAACGCGGAAGCCATCCTGCGCCTTGTTTCCCCGACAGAACGATTGGAAAATTGCGTTTCTAATAGTATACCGAGCGAAGAGGTACTATTAAATAGAACAGATTTTTCCTACCGTCAAAGTTCGCGTCGCAGACGCGTCGTCGAATGAAGGAATCGTGTTTCCCCGGAATCGGGTCAGGGGCCGAAGTTTCATGGGAACTAAGCCGATCGTCGGGGCGGTATCGCGCGGCCAGAGGGCGGAATACGCGCGGCAAAGGAGACCGCGCACACGTTCCGGCGAGTTTCGAGTGATACTACGGGGCGGATGTTTCGAGTGGTCGCGTGTACCCTTTCCCCGCTCGCGCTTCAAGCCCGGCGATGAAACGAGCCGAAGGAATGAATAACTCGCGCAGCCGGATCCCGTATTCATATTTTCCGTCGGCGACCTCCACTCGACTGTACTTTCTTTCCTTTTTTTGGGGGGGTCGAGTGGTTCCTGTGTTTCTCGTCGGCCGACTTCGCGGCCGGGAGTCTTTGAGCCGACGGAGAAAGGGCTCCGGTGCGGCTCGAGGATCCGTTTCGGAACCTTTCGCGAATTCGACTTTTCTAAAAAAAAAAGAGAAAGAGGAAGGAACGAAATCGGAAGGGATCGATGGGAAACTCTTGCGCGGTGAGATAGGAACTTCGTGCGATCGAGGAGGGCGGGGGGTGGTTCGCGAAGTCTCTTATTGGGGTCCGAGAAATGTATGGGCGGAAATAAGCCCCCGGCGTCGTCGAGATGAAAGGACGATAGAGGCAGGTCGAGTGACCGGAGGCATGCAAATTGATAGTAATAGCTATGTCCCTCCACCTTTCCATGCTCCTCGGAGGATTCGCCTCCCCCTGTGCCCCACATCCTTGGAGTCCTTGCGTGCGCCGTGCGACATCGATCATTTTGATTTACCACCGTTTACGTTGTTACCCCCAGGAAACGGGCCGGGACAAAGGGAACTCTTCCGTCTTGATCAACGCGAATCGATATGTGTACAGGGTGTTCCGCACCCTCGTGCGAATATTTCAAGGAGCCACGAGACAATTTTCGACGAACTGTTCCTTCGTCGAAATGTTGTTCAGAAAGCACACTGAACCGATCAGAATCGCCCCAGCAATCATCCCTTGAAGTATTTACGCGAAGCAGCGAAACCCTGCACTTCCTGCGTCGCCGCCAAGCCTTAACTCCCGACGCTTTTCTCGGGGACGAAAAGTTTGGCGGTGCCAAAGGAAACCCGGTCGATTCTTTGCGAAGACACCGTACCGCACGGTCTCGGTCTCGCCACCGACGGGATTAAACAATTACTCCCCCGCCGCAAATGGAACGGCCGCGTTCGGACTGCATGCGGCCCTTTTTCACGGGCGACGGCGGGTTGTAAATAACGAGAGCGGCAGTTAAATCTCATTGGTCGTCCGCGTCGAAACTACGGGGGTGGATGGAAACGGAGCGGCCGCGGGTGGAGGATGTACATCGAGTCGGTAGCGTCCACGTGGGAGCAATGCGTCGAGAGCCAAGAAGGGGTTCGCCGGCCGAGGGGCGGTTGCCCCTCTGATTTACACCCGGCCAGGCTTCTTCTGAATATTTAACGGCGGCCAAGGCCGAGCATCGCCGGCCCTTCCGTCGTGCCGCTGAGCCGGATTAAGGGAAAGCGATAAGTTGGCCGGAACGTCGCACGCGACTTCCCACTCAGCCTCCGCCGAACGCGCCGCGGCATTGCTGTTTTCGCCTTCCTTGGTCCCCCCTTCTGTTCCTCCCTCGGAGAATCTGAGACGTTGAAACGAGGGTCGAACAACCCTTCTATTTCGCAGCCCTTCCGAGATAATATCTGCAGCAGGTTCTCTACAAGCGGCGATGAGCCCGAGACCGTCACTTATCGTGTAGACGGGGCGAAGTTTGACACTCCACGAGGCGGGGCCAAGGCCAGTTGTTATTCTTCCGGCAACAAGCGATTAGGATAGTTTTCCGTCACTCGTAGATACGGGACACCGTCACTTATCGAGAATCTCTCGTAATTAACACTCTAATCGAATAACAAACGTTGCTTACTTTAGTCGATTCCGCAAACAGCCGCGGGATCTTCGGCAGTTACGTTCCGACTGACGGTCCGGTTAAATTCATAAATATCGAAGCGGTCGCGGTAACTGAACGTCGCTTATAAAGTACTGGCGAGGCGCTCCGCGGTCGGCGATATTGGTAACCGCATTTAAATGACGGGCATCGTGCGGTTCGCCGAATAGGATACTTTCGAATTGTAAACGCGGACATCGACGGCGCTCTGACGGAGAGCGGAGTTTCTAATGGGACACTTAACTTCAATTAAACTGAAATTGGAACTACCGGATGCTGGCGGGGCCGGTCCGCCGGTTATTATACTCTAAATCGCGGCAGCTCGCGTGGAAGGATTTGTCGCGTGAGAATCGGAGCGTGTCCGAAATTCCTGGACCCGTTCGGAAGTTGCAGACTTTACCCACTAACGTGTTAATTACGTTCAACCGATTATTGGATTATTTAATAATGTTCATTCACAAGTTTATACGTTCTGCCAGTTGTAAATTCACGGTACCTTAAATATAAGACGAGGAATATATTAATTTCGCATGACTGGAGATCTAGAGGATCCTTAATAATTTCCAGTTATCGTTAAAGAAGTGATTAACCATAGTGGAAATACGAAATCTCGATAATTAATGATTCAATTATTATCTCGGCTTCTGTGCACGCTACGTCAACGATTCCGGGGTTAAATCAAAGCCAAAGGACCCAGCTACGTTCCATTGTTAGTACATGAACGCGGAACGACCCGTTCGATTGTTCTAAACGATTATATGGGGTTGGCAGTTTTGGTTCGTGAGGTCGAGTTTAGGTATAAGGTACTTTTATGTAATTAATAAAGGAAGACGTGTAGTCGTACTCAAATAGGCTAAATCTAATATTCTAGATACGCAATACCAAGCTAAACTACGCTCTACGTTGCTCACTTCCGCTCTGCTCTTTTCTCCTCGACATTCCAACCAACTCTGCCTACTCACTCTTCAACAATCACCCCCGTCACCAGCCATTCCTCTCGTTCCCTCTCACTCGACACCCACACCCTAAACAATAAGCTTACCGCTATCTTCTAAGCTATCTAAGCGCTCGCAAACATAACGTTACAATACACTCGGACCCTACGATTATTTGCCTTCGGGTTTCGCGACAGTCGGCCGCGAGTGGAGGCGAGCGGATGAAATATCGAGTCATCAATCATAATACACGCGCGTACAGCGAGGACACTGGCATAATGAAGCGACCCGTTTGCCAGCATCAGCCGTACCCGCGCGTATAGTATTATTTACTCGTTAGCGTCGTTCGATGATTCGACGCGGCACCGGCCGATTCCCGGATCCGTCCACGTTAACGAGGCGTTTCGGTGTCAGCGGTGAAATTTCATGCTCCCCCCGCCCTCTCTCGCCACCGCGTTCCGGCGAGGCCGAAAAAATGGAAAATTCGCGTCGCCGCTCGAAATCGCGGTGGCCCGATTATCATGGACGGCGGAGGAACGCGAGGGGCGGCCCGCGGTCGTGACGGAAGCGAATTCTCGAGGGCGGGCGTTGATTCGCGGAAACTCGCTGATACGGATGATCGTTTGATCGCCCCGTCGAAAACGAAATCCCGATCGGAACGGATTGACCCGTGTTCCGCGGGATCGGCGAAGATAAATCGCTGGAAAAGATAGAAAAAAGAAAAGATACCCGAGTGTTTGATAAAGGAAAATTTGTGAGAAACGCGAGGAGAACGAAGGGGAGCATAGATTAACGGAGCGGAGGGGTGGGGTGAGTATTATGGCGGGTCGTCCCGTTGCGGGGCCGGTGATTAATAAATCAAACTCTCGCGCCCGTCGAACGAGCGTGATTGTAATTCGCCGCGATCGCCCGGCAGTTTCGATGCGGCCGCGCGATACGACGACCGCCGGGGACGAAGTAACGCGGGGTGGAAGAACGGGGGTGGCTCGCAAATTAAAATGCGCATAATTAAGCGGCAATTACGACGTTTGCTTTCCGCGGACGCCGCCACCGTCCGGCTGCGCTGATTCCTGCCTCAACGTGTTAATAACCGAGGAGGGGGGCGGGGGTGGTGTTTCGTTAATAATCCGGAGCCGCCTTCTAAGCGAAAAGTGCAATATCGTCGAAAGGGATGTACTTTCCGCGACAAGGAAATACTGCGCAAAATCTGTACGTTCTTCCTTTTTATTGTCATCTCATTGCCGGATAAATTTGTCGAGTTCGAGCGTAGAGAGAGAGAGAGAGAGAGGGAGAGAGCGGTAATTTCATCGATAAACGGCGGAACGTCTAGACGGGCGGATTCACCGAGCGCATTATACAAGTTGATTTCTACCGGTCGACCGCAGGTATTGTCGAATTGTCCAGGCCGCTGATTGGAATTTAAATTTTATTCATAGGCTCGTTTATATCCGGCCAGTTATGTATTCAAATCGGGACGAGAGTCCCGGCTCGCGCGTCCGCCGTGCCCAGGCCCGCGCGCGTTTTCGCTCACCTAAACCCGGACAGTGCCGCGCGACAATTTCGCCGCACGCCCGCGACGGATAATTCAGTCAATTTCTATATCGAGATCATCGGGGCTGGCGGATGGGGGAGGACGGTGGGCGAGTTTGAAAAGCGGGAACTCGTTGATTTCCGTCCACCCGTTTGCTCCGCCCCCGTTGGAAAATATAACAAGACATTAAAAGGGAGAAACGAGGGGAGACCGATTCAGCCGTGAAACGGACAACCGCGCCGTTCCCCGCGATATGATTACACTTATCGAAGGGCGATACGTGATTGTAAATTCTGCCTGCGCGCGGATCGCGGTTGTTTAACGGCGCGCTGCCCGCCTCGGCCCTCGCTGAAAAGACACAATACGTCGTCAAGAGGAGATTCTGGACATCCGTATTACGGCCGGCCTATCGACGTGCCCCCTCGATCCCCCATTGCGGCGACGCTCGTGACTTATTCCAGACGTAGCAAGGCTACGTATTTGGCATGACGTCAAACGGTGGATATTAGGATTCCCTCCGAGGGGGGAGCGTGGATGGCCAAAGGGGCCGAAGACGAAGCAGAGAGGAGAAAAGGGGGGAAGGGCTGTGTGGTGCCCGTTCGTGCGTTACATCCGTGACCGGCCTTTCTTCCGCGAAAGAAATCTTTACTTTTCGAACACGTTGCGACACATGCAAGGATCGCCTTCGTTGATTCTTCCTTGTGAAGTATCAGCGGTGGAAACGTCTGAGAGCGGACATTTCCGACATTCCGACATTTCCGACATTTTTTTTGTACATTAATTCCATTGATCCCGAGAGCGAGTGGAAGCTGCGGGTGCGGCCTTAAATCTCCTTTATTTCCCTCTCGTTACCGTCGAACGTTTCTGCCGCTCGCCTTTTCCCATTCTCGCACGGCTGCCGGCGCAAGAAGGGTCGGCCATGCGTCTCTTTACGAATTGCAAATTTTCGGCAAGTTTTCGTTAGGGAAATTCAGCCGACGGTGTGTTCGCCGTATACAAAGTGGCACTAGAGGATAGAGTAGATAGGTAAGAGGAGAGGATACGCGCTCCACGGTAAAAGCACAAATATTTGACGGGTAAATAGAGTGATACTTGATGCGGAGCCACGGGTTGGCGCAGGGGCAGAGCACCGCCGCCGCCGCCGCCGCCGCAGCAACGTTTGGTTTCAAAGCATTGCTGGCGATGCTGCTGCGCGTTGCTACCTACCAGGCTGGCGATGCTTGGCGCACGACCGTACGACGATGGTAACGGTTACCCGACGGGATCCGTCGTGCCACGGCGAAATCGCAAACATTGGCTTGTTGCAACGATCCCCCTTCGATGGTGGCCGTCCGAAATTTCTCGAAGAATCCGCGACAGGCTCTCGGGGCTCGTCGGGTCAGCACAGCGAGCCGGCAAGTCCGATCGGACGTGGCTATCCGTCAGCGGAGAGCCCTAACCGTCTACCAAGCACGATAAACCGCGGTTCCCTTCGGCTTCGGTTCCCTTCGGCCATTAAACGCGAAGCCGCTGCTATTACTCTACCCGGCGTTACCGAACGGGGGCCCCCCCCATTATCGTTGGTATAATATTCCGATATCTTTTCACCCACCCCGCGACGGGGGAGCGTCCGTGTAACCGGAAGGCGCTTGCCAAATCGGAGCAGCGGGCTCGCGGGCTTGGAACAGCGCCTGGGAGAAGCCCCTTTGGCAAGCGCATGGGGGCACCGCGAAGACGAATCGTTTTTTTTAAAGCACAGTCGGAAGCGCGGAGCGCGTTACCCTTTTCTGGGGATATTCCGATCGCGAGGAAGTGCTGCGCCGTCGTTCCCGGATCGCGATTTCCGTCACACCGTCTACCCGGCGAGAGTCGACGACGGTAGACGAACGTTCGCGGAAAGTGTGCATAAGATAAACAGCGGCCAATTATAAATTCCTCGTATGCAAATCTCCGAAGCGCCGTCCTGCCGCGGCCGCTCGAGAGAGCTGTCGCGAACAGAGGAAGGGACCACCGGCGGATGGGGCCAGGCTTGAACGCAGGGCGAGCCGAGAAGAAGAAACAGAGACGGGCGGAAGGGTGAAAGGGCCGGGCGGGGCTGATTGGCGACGGCGTTAACTGGGAAAGCTAAGCCGGCGGGGGGGTGGTAGTCAGCTCTCGGCTGCTGCGTCGTCATCCGTGTGACAACTTATAATTTGATAGAAGCCCTGCTTCAGTGCCGCGCTTCCGTTCTCCGTCGCTCCCTCTCGTCCGGCCGGCTCCCTTATGTGTAACAGCCATCCGGTAGCGGGGCTCGCCGGTCCCTCTGCTCGCCCAGCCGGCGCGAGGTTTTTGGCGAGCGGGACCGCCACCCCCGCGAGGAACGGGCACGGGCTGAGTCTGCTGATTATATCACGATGTTTGCGCTACGCTCGTAGTCCGCCGACCGACGTCTGCCAATCGGGGGATTCACCGCGGAGGGACGATTCGTTGCGCTCGCGAATCGATCGCGCTTCGATCGTTAAGAATCCGCCACCGAGCCGAGACTCCTCTCGCGCCACGCTGCGAAGATTCGCTGCGGCGTGTGCGACGCGCGTGACGGAGGAATTCGGTGGTCGAAAGGGAGGACGATGCGGCGGGCGAGGGGAGCAGCGGCAGACGGGGGCCTGAAGCAAGGGACGGCACGGTGGGTAGGGTGCGAGCTTGCTCAGCAGATTGGTATCAATGGAGACAAATTGAGTTGGCCGGTGATCGATGAAGCTCACCGGCCGTGACGCGAAGTTACGCTGGCGTGCACAACGTTTTCTCCTCCTCCCGCGTTTCCACCTCGATTATATAGATCCGTCCCTTTCCGCGGCCGGTTCGTCTCGGGGGCGGTGTATCGCCGCGCGAACTCGCGCGGCTCGCGTTATCGATACATAAAAAGCGTTTCGGCCCGTTGTGCATACGTGATCGGCTAATGTCGCGTGATCGTCGGGCGCGGTTCGGCCCCGTTCCCGCGGCGGAGGGGCGTTATCGGCGGGACGGATAGACGATAGTGGCCATTGAGACGCGGTGTGTAAACTCAGACTGCACCGGCTTTTAGTTGATTAATGCGCGCCGACCGTGGCTCGCTGCGGATCTCGAGTACAAGGGGAATAGCTTTTCCCTGGGAAGACGGATTACTCCAGATTATTGACTTACGACTCCTTCATCGCGCCGCGAGTCTGCCCCGATAAAGAACGGAACGGATGGGCCGTCGATTCATGCCCGCGTCCGACGCAGCGTTGACCGCTACCACTGATTCCGTAGCGTTCGACGCTTTCGCTCGCGAAACCGCAGCTCTCGGTTCTCTTGCAATTATCGTTGCTAGGCTGTTTCGTTCAAACTTCGCTCCTTCTACAGGATAAGTGACGATTTCGGGACCCCGATTTACCGTCACTTGTGAAGAATCTACTGCATCTGCAATCTTTGGTAAGATTTGGAATGGTTATTATTGTAATGAGAAAAGGGGGAGGCTAATTTCTCTCCTTCTACACAATAACTAACGATTCACCGTCGCTTATAGAGAATCTACTGTATCTACAATCTTTGGTAAGATTTGGAATGGTTATTATTGTAATAAGAAAAGGGGGAGGCCAATTTCGGTCCTTCTACACAGTAAGTGACGGCCTTCATAAAGAATCTGATGTAGTACTGAATTTATTACCAGTCCATCTAGGCTTTCCCAAGCTATTATTATATATTATTATTATAACAAGAGAAGGAGGAGGCCAATTTCTCTCCTTCTGCACAATGAATGACGGTCTTTACAAAGTATCCACTGTAGCACTTATTTTGATTTATCACCAGATCATCGATGCTTTCCCAAGTTTTCACTCGAACCGCTCACACCCCGAATCCATTTCAACGTTTGGCAAACAGCAAAGAGGAACCGTCGCGCCGCTGTCAACAGCGATGTCGCGCATTCACCAGGCATGAATTTTACAACTCGTTCACCGTAACGTGATTATCAGAATTCCAAGCCTCTGCCGCGAACCCAGGCGAACACGTATTGAACCATTCTACATGCTCTATTTCCCAGCATGCATAATACACGCCTGTGAAACCGTTTACATTGGCAAACGGTGGATCGGAAAGGTTTCATCCAACCGGAGGTATTTTTTCACGTTCCTCATGATTCACCAAAAAAAAAAAAAGAAAGATTGTAATTCGTACCAAATACGTGTTACATTTACATCGTGAAGATTAATAAATCTTGGATCACTGCATTCTTAATCAATTGGGCCCTCAGAATTTTCCTGTGGCCCTTCCGATAAAATTGCATTATATAGTACACGAGTGAGAGTGTTCATTTTCTTTTTTTTTTTAATAATTGAACGCGTTCCGTAGCGAGAGACCGCGTGCAACGGCGATCGCGTGTCGACGTAATACCTGTTAACCGGTGTGCAGGCGCGTGGTCGCTCGTTTTAATTTCATCATAAAGAACGGACTCGTTTAAACGATGTACGCTAACACCTGCGGCCGCCCCCAACGCCGGCACGGCCCACACCCCTCGGTTGCCTGGGGGTCGCGTTTTAACCCCCTCTAACGCTTACGAATACGAGTAGCCGGGATTATTGTGTTCGGGCGGCGGGTGGGGGGCGAGATAAAAGTGGCGAAAAACGACCGCGGAGTAGCGGGCGGAAGGAGAGGACGAATGGAAACGTATTGCCGGTAGGAAATGAATTTTTACGATATTTACTTTGAAACTTTTCCCAACGCCGGTCGTTACCGGCTTCCGCGCGGCCACGTTTCCCCATCGGCGAGCCAAGATCCCGATGCCGGCTGCCTGGAATATCCGAATCTCCGCACGGCCCCCGGGGGCAAATCGTTTCCGACCGATCGAGCCGAAGCTGTCTAGACGAGATCGTTCGTACAACCGCCTATCGACCGATGCCGAATTGTCGCCGTCGACGCTTAACGCCGCCGCCCCCCCCCCCCCCCCCCCCGCTTTGGACCGCTGGAGAAGCTGAGAGTCGCGGGAGATCGGTGCGCGGTTTCGGGGCTCAAAGAAACGCCCGAGACATTTAGAGCGATTTGTATCGCGATGTCTGAGACGGATATTTGCGGATCGATCGGTTTTATTGATCGTATATCGAGCGGCAGCAGCGAGGTGCAAGTATTGTTGACGCTACGAATTATCCCTCGCAATCACGATGAGATCTGCGGGAACAGCCAATAGGGTAATATCGTAGCGCGCCCCGTCTAATTATCCAACGGCCCTAATTTCAGGCCACCACGTTGAAACGCACTAACCGTAACTAACGCCGATTGGTAAACGCTATTAATCTACTGCTTGACTTCTATGGGTCGTCCGTAAAACGCGAGACCGGGATGCAATCTTCAACAGAGAGGCATTATGAATTAATATATCGTGTCTCTGTTAATGTCAGGACCAGACAAATATTAATCAAGCGAATAGCTTCATCGAACTAGTTTTTGTTGTCAAAAGTGTGCCGTCGTTAGTATTTATTAAAGTTGATTTAACTTGCTACATTCAGGGCCAGACTGTTGTTCAATTATTGATGAGAACTTATCAAGCAATAGGGTAGGACTTGTTTAATTATTTTTTAAAAAGTGTGCAATCGTTCTTATTTGTTAAGGTTGATTAAACCTGCTATATTTATGGCCAGACTGTTGTTCAATTATTGATGAAGATTCATCAAGCAAAAATTGTAAGATTTATTTAGTTATTTTTAAAAAGTGTGCAATCGTTCTTATTTGTTAAGCTTGATTAAACTTGCTATATTTACGGCCAGACTGTTGTTCAATTATTGATGAAAATTCATGAAGTAAAGAGGTAGGATTTATTTAGTTATTTTTTAAAAAGTAATCGTTTTTATTTGTAAAGGTTTATTAAACTTGTTCTATTTATGGCCAGGCTGTTGCTCAATTATTGATGACGGTAGGTTTTATTTAATTATCTCTTTAAAAGGTCGTTCTAAGCTTGCTACATTTATGGCCAGACTTTCGTTCAATAATTGCTGAAAGTCCGTCAACATTGTTTACGAGGTCACAGCCACGATTCCTCCCTCTATTGATACTGTTCACGGGTGATCTGAGATTGGCGACAATCGATTAGCAATTACGAGCAGATAATTACCGTGTCCCGCTATACGGGATCGTGTTCGTGACGAGGCCCCTCCGAGGTGTGTTCCGAATCCCTCTGTACAACGTACTGATAACGCCCGTGACTAATCGATACCGCGTTTTCCGTGTGTCAATAGCCCTCGTCGGGTCGCCTCTAATACATCCACCGAGAAAACGAATTATCATCGTTCCTGTCACGCCACGCATTTGCCAAATATTCCGACCGATTCCACCCACCCCCCTGTTATCGTAAAAAAGAAAAACAATGCAACATCGAGTCTAACCACCTTGGCTGATTTTTAACCCAACGGCCGGAAGTTAATACCGGACAGGGCAGTCCGTCAGGTCCATCGGGGAACGTTTCCACCTGGCCGGGTCCGGCCGTCGACACCGCGGCATGGGCCGGCGGCGATGCATCGCCCGTGGAAACCCCCTAACGAACCGCATTTACATCTGAAAGGCGCGCCAATTACCCCGGCTGCGTTTTACTTCATCGCGTGGCTGCGCACCCCCTTTGTCGCTATTTCACTCGATACCCGACCGTTCTCGTCGGCTCGCGTTGACGGTTGCTCTCGTTTTCCCTGTCGAAATTCCCCTGTCAGTATTCATTTTATATGCAACTACCGCGAGGAACATTCTACACCTTCGGTCCTCCGGAAAGAATCCAAAGTTCTCCCACCTTTCAGCAGTTCTGCATTTTCTTCCCTTTTCAACGACGGGAAAACGAAATCGTGTCGCCCGGCGAACGCGCCAGTTTCATCTCTCCCCAGAAACGCGCTACCCGAAAAAGGGGAGGCTCGACCTACTGACACCCGCGGCAACAAGCAAACGAAGCCGCGCCTTTCAGCGGGACTTAACGAAGGCGTGAACCGCGACCGATAAAAATTGGAACGGCGAAACCTAATGAGTTCACCCGCCGCTAAGTAATAAGCGGCTGGATTTCAAACAATCACTCGCCTCCGGGACAGAGAGCGACTATGTACTCGCAGCTTTGCAAAAAGGATCTTTCCAAAGGCGACGCTGGCGAACGTCGACGAATTTCTTTGCGAACGATGTCAAGAGAATGCTGTTTGAAATATTGTTCCAGATACGAAGAGAAGAAGATTTAACTCTTCTTAACATTGATAATCGATTCATTTGCGATTGTCTATATTTCCGTCGATATGCGGGCTCTTCTAGAAGCGAAATTATGAAAATATTTAATGTTACACAGGGATGTGAAAGTCTCGGATATAGATAAAAAGAAGGATATTACTAATTAAGGAATTTCTAATAATGGTAAATATTCCATGCACCGCATGTCCAGTATGTAGCGCGCGCGTTTCAGCACCGCGGCGGCTGCAATTTAGCCATTTTTGCCGGACAACAGTGGCCGCGGGGAATGCTTTGAACTTTGCCCCGTCCATAATTTTCGCGGTGGCGCGCAGCCGTGTGAAGAGTAATGCGCCCGTCGACCGGAAATGTGTTAGAATCGTGCTAGAACTACCCCTGCGCAGCCCCTATAAAGAGAACAAAAAAAAAAAAGGGCAGTTCATCTGTTGCATCGAACGCTTCATTCGTTCCGCCGGGTACATCGGTGCTTTGTTCGTTTATCTTTCCTTGTTTTTTATTCTAAACATTCCTCGCACACGATACAAGCTCGTCGGGGTGGAAAATCAAGTTGACGGAGGAACGATGGAAACTCTCGCCAGGCGGCATCTTTTTAACACGCGACGGAGAGGGTGATATTAATTTCTGCCGGTATCGCCGCTCCTCGCGGCCGGCCCTTTGTCCCTCGGTCATTTGAACGCGCGCTAAACAGAATCTGACGAAGAGGAAACAAGTTTCTCTTAAAAGAACAGACAGTCTTTCGCAGCCATATTTCCATCCGTTTCGTTCTGTTGTATAAAGATTATTTGTCAGATGAAGATCGTTCGTTTCCCCATCTCGGGGATGAGATCCCGGTTACGGCTTCTCCTCGGGAAATAAGGGCGAAAGGTAGCAGGAAGCGGCGCACTGTACAGACCACGCGGAATGATATTTTCTTGTTTTTTTTTTTTTTTATACGACGCAAGAAGTTTCTCCCCGGAGAGACAGAGCGGCGGGGTGAACGCGTTTAACGGTCGACGAGGAGGCGAAGAATCTCGTCGGGGCCCTCGTTGGAAAGCCCTTCCGCCGGTGCTTTCGATGTCGAGGCGCTTCTCGTTAATTCGCCTCCGCGAGCTCGGGAATCATTTCCAGGCGGAGAATTTCATCGGGACGGGAGCGGCGGAAGTAGCCCTTGTAACGTCTGCCCGGGCGAGCTTGACGCTCGTTTAAGTGCGCGGGCGTAACGCACGCTGCGGTTCAGTCGAAATGTTACACTCGTTGTTGCCTTTTAATTAATCCACGTCGGATCGACGGGTACGGCATCCACTTACTTTCTAGGATTCGTCATTCGATTTCGTATCTTACGGGGGTAGGTGGTGAAAGGGTTGCGCGGGTCGGGGGATGATTATAAAATGTTGGTCCTTGAAGTAACCGAGGAATGCCTTTGGGAGAGAAGTAATTGAAGTAATCACGTCCCCCAATTTTCCGTCGCCGATTTACCCGCATTGTCGCCTGGACGGAATCGCGAGCAACATTCCCGTAACGATTGATTCGCGATCATTAGCGTCGCATTGAACGAAGTGGAAACTATTTAACGACGGCATCGGGTTTAATTCCTGTCCCTCCCCGCCCAGTAATCCTGCGTCACGTTAATCCGAGCTTCGGGATGCCGTCCGAACTTCGTCGTAACGGTGACGCGGGGTAGACTAATGTGCCGTTAATTCGGAAATAATTAGCGACCGGTCCTCGGTCTAGTTCCCTCCGCCCCGTCTGACACCGGACCGCGTCGCCCCTTTAACTTGGCCCAATTTGAACGCGGAACACGAGTGGCAGGCGACCCGGCCCGCGATTAAAAAGTTCGCCTTTGAACCGTGCGGCTGGACGTTTTATCGCTTGCAGATTTGATATTTAACGGCGATCGGACTGAATCGCTTCATTCAATGGTTTCGCTTCAGCACGAGAAGGAGAGATTCAATTCGTGCATTTCGATAAGAGCTAACGATTACAGTGCAGACTCTCGATAAGCGACGGTGTTCCGTTCCAAGCGCGATCTTTTCTATCCCGACTAGAGTTCCGAAATAACGGCGCGGAATCCGATGTACGACGCGCGGAGAGCAGACAGCAGAATAATTGGTTCGTCCACTTAACACTGACCTCCCCCCTCTGTCCCTCCTCCCTGGTCCGATGAATGTATTCGTTGAGATTACGCGAAATGGTTGTAAACGCCAGGGAGAGAACTCTGGCCTGCCGGGGCGACCCTTTTCTCACCCCCTCGTCCCGGTCGAGGGCCGGCTACTATCTCGCGACTGCAGTTACAACTGTACAAAGGTTAATGCATGCCATTGTCGCCGCCAGACCGGCAGGACTATTGCGTTTTTGGACAGCGGACGGACGGAGCGTTCGAACGAGTGAAGGCAGGGACTCGCGCCTACGCACGCACCGTTTGGACGAAATCGAAACGAGAGACTAAAGACCGAGGTGGAATAGAGTAGAAATAAGTAGGGAATAGGCCGATTTAATTGGTCGACTCATCTATCGACGGATTGCTTTGTAACGTCGGTTTAAACTATTACACACCCCCTCACGGAATGTAGCCTCACCCGCCCTCCCGCCAAAGGAAAATCGTTTCGATTAAGTGATAAACGTAAACATGGCATGGCAAGTAAGAGGAAAGGAAACGAAAAATAGTGGACCATTCGATCGGCTCTTTTTTTTTGTCTGGTAACGTTGAAGCTCTTGTCGCGGCCGGTTCGATCCGGCCAGTGAGAGCAATCGGCGGATAATGCGGGCCGCGCGAGTTTTTCGGAGAATCGCTCTCCGCTGGAATATCCCGTGAATGTCGGTCTATTATCAAAATTGATCGTCCCGCGGCGGGATTGCTCCTGCTGCCCGATCGTCCCATTGTACAGGTAACAGGTCTCGGCTCTAACTGAGACCGAAGCGATCACCATCGGGCCCCATTGTTCGATAATGCTCGCTCCGCGTAAGCCGTCGTAACTTATAAAAGCTTGTCGAATCGTGGATACGCGTCTGGAAACTAGTCGCGGTGATATTACTATCGCTGGGCCGCGACTGGAATAAGAAACATCGGCGATGGGTTGCGATTCCCGTTAAGAGCCTTCGATAAGCTTTTTCTCTGATTCAATCGGTCTGAGAAAATCTTTTGTCCAAAGCGATTCTGTTGTGGAAGGAAAGACGGTATATTAACATAATCTGTGAGAATGAAATCGTTTGTTACGCGCGTACGTGTACTTGTTACAATTGAGTAGTACGCGATTAATTAGCAATTGCTTTAACATCGTGGTAATTAATAGTTTGGCTGCAATTAAAGAACGCGTGCATTCTGTTGGAAGATTATTCGATTAACAATCCGACTGCCGTCGCTAAATATCCTTATTAAAGAAACAGTCGTAATTATTAATCTAAGATATCGATAGACGGCGCAGAGGGGAGGGGGCGCTGTTCCGTAATCGAAATCGCGATCGCAGTGCCATTACGAATTGGATTGTCGTAGGGTGCGAACGTGTCTTAAGAAGGAATTCTCCGGCTTCGATTTATCGCCATGTACGTACGTTTACTTGTTTCCATTGAGTAGTACGAGATTAATTAGCGATTGCTTTAGCATCGTGGGAATAGATTAAATAGTTTTGCGACAATTAAAGGATGGTTAAATGCATTCATCCACAGTCGTCGCTAAATTTCTTTACTAAGGCATCGATAGACGCCGTAAAGGGGAGGAGGGGGCGCTGTTCGAAAATCGGAAGCGCGATCGCAGTGCCATTAGCAATTGGGTTGTCGTTGCGCGCGAACGTGTCTTGACAAATGGCGCGAAATGAACTCTTCCAACGGGACGCTACCCAAGTGCCAATTCTCCGGCTTCATTTTATCGCCATGTACGTACGTTTACTTGTTTCCATTGAGTAGTACGCGATTCATTAGCCATTGCTTTAGCATCGTAGGGATAGATTAAATAGTTTTGCGACGATTAAAGAATACGTGCATTCTACTGAAAGATCGTTCGATCGACAATCCGACGGCGTTCGCTAAATGCTTTCGTCCACGGTTGTGGCTAAATGCATTCGCCCACAGCCGTCGCTAAATTTCTTTATTGAGAAACAGTCGTAATTATTAATCTAGGACATCGATAGACGCCGTAAAGGGGTGGAGGGGGCGCTGCTCGGAAATCGGAAGCGCGATCGCAGTGCCATTAGCAATTGGGTTGTCGTTGCGCGCGAACGTGTCTTGACAAATGGCGCGAAATGAACGCTTCCAACGGGACGCTACCCAAGTGCCAATTCTCCGGCTTCACTTTATCGCCATGTACGTACGTTTACTTGTTTCCATTGAGTAGTACGCGATTCATTAGCTATTGCTTTAGCATCGCGGGGATAGATTAAATAGTTTTGCGACAATTAAAGAATATATACGTGCATTCTCTAAATGGTTACGTGTCGTCGCTAAATGGTTACGGTCCACGGCCATCTTCATGGTTTTTCCCGCGGCCGTCCGTAAAATTTTTACGCGGTGGGCCGTCACTGAATTCCTTTGTTAACGAAACAGTTGTAATTCTTCTATTAGAAGTTACTATTTACTTGAGAACATCGGAATGGGGTGGGGGAAAAGTTTTTCCCGCAATCGTATTACGAGCACAACCGAGGCCAAGGTGAAAGAGAGGGGCGCGGTGTAGTATACAGACGTGTCACAAGCCGTGCGTACCGACACGACGCCACGTATCCATTCTTCGACTTCGCTTTTCACAACGTACGCTCCTTTGCTTGTTTTAATTAACTAATACGGGTTCAATTAGCATTCGCTTTAGCATTTCGGAAGTAGATTGAACAGTTATTCGAGATTATCTTGTCGCTGGCTTGTATCTACGATCGAGGGCGAACGCGTCTCTTCTTTCGGTAGCGACGCCTAGGTTAGCTTCGATACGAAGTTAATCGACAATTCATCGCTACTTTTTGGCATTACTTGAACAATTCTTTCACAACAGCCTTGCGAATGCTAATACGTATTTACTTCGTTAACTGTAGCGCGATTTCTTAAAGTTGTTTTTCCTTTGTTACAGGTCTGGTACAGAAAGAATGGAAATTGAGTTGCAGCTTGAGTTGGAGGGGATACATATAATAATCCAGCTGCACAGGGTAACAAAGTATTATGCTGGTGGATTGGTAACAAATTAATTATCATATTTGCTCATGTGTATAATCTGGTTATTCATAAATGTGTTTTTCTTTGTATAATTGGACTTTGGTAATGAGCGATACATCACTGATATATACTTCACGTTGAATTTACACATCATAACGATGTGTAAATTCAACAGTACAAACGAGTGAATGAATATCTCAAAAGTTTTTAACGAAAAACAGTTGAAATATTCATGTACCACTGTATTTCGGTCGATTTCGTTTCGTAGCTTCGTCATTGTTTTCCTCGGCACTGTTTTTATCTCTATGCTCGGTCACAAGTACGGCCGAGTTGTGTTTTCGCCGCAGGATTAGCCGCGTGCCGCGTAATTGTTACCCTGCCCTTGATGCATGGTAGTTTCCGAGTTTTTATTACTGCGCAAGCAGTATCACGAGAATTTCTACTAACGCGACATAGTTCATTGATAGGCACACGAATGTGTTTGAAACTTTCACAACAAACATTCACGGTACAGTTTTGCTAAATGTATCGCATTACCTACAGTCTTCAATACATATAAGAATATGCAATTACAGGGTTTTAAAAGGATTCACAAATACTCAGAAGTATTTGAATCTATATAATAATATTATTTCAGCATTGATAGAAAGCATATCAGTATTTCCTCAACAGACGACGAGACGAGGAAATAAGATGCAAATCTCTGTCGATTTATTTCTTCCCCACCCACCCCCCCTTTGTAGCATCACCTACTGCAGTGATCAGGACGATCATCGGGCAATGCCGCATCAGTCAACGATGTAAGTACCTTTATAGTTTATTAACCCTTTCTTTTTTTTTAATAATCTTTCGTTTTCATCATCTAGAATTAATTGTAAGAACAAATGAGTAACCAAATTCGTTCCTTTTATGTTTCAGCGGGTTCGGTTCGTCGGTATTTGGACAATTTTTGGCGGTCGCCCGCGAGGCGATCGGTAGAGTCAGTGTTTGATCCGTTCAAGCTTTTTTTTTTGTATCGAGTCAGTGAGTTCGCCGATGTTAAATATTAAGCGGTCGCGACAGGACTTTTTTATCGTTTCGGTATTAGAGTCATGTGTCCTGCTGCTGTGATCGGGCGATCATCGGGCACGCTGCGTCAGACAGCAACGTAAGTATCATCATAGTTTCTTCATCCTTTTTTTTTTAATAATCTTGCATTTTCATTATCCGGAACTAATTGTACGAGCAAATGAGTAACCAATATCGCTCCTTTTATTTTCCAGTGGCTTCCAGTTCCTCCATGGTTCTGGGGGTTGGCAACTTTTGGTGATCGCGCGCAATGCGATCGGTAGAGTCAGTGTTTGATCCGTTCGAAGTTCTTTTGCATTGCTTTAAGAGCGCAGTCGCTCTGAGGGAAGTTAGATTTAGTAATGGTACGCGTTATTAGAGTCAGTGAGCGCATCGATTACAAGTTGTGTTTAGTAATGATATGAAATATTAGAGTCAGTGAGTACATCGATTTAGTAGTGATACGCGATATTAGAGTCAGTGAGTGCGTCGACTACAAGCTGTGATCAGGACGATCATCGGGCAATGCGGCATCATCCCACAACGTAAGTATCTTCATAGTTTATTAATACTTTCTTTTTCTTAAATGGACCTGAATTTTTATTATCTGGCTTCAATTGCGATAATGAGTTACAAATGAGGTTTCTTTTAATATGTTACAGCAGCGTCCCTGATGACTTCCCACAGCATCTCTGGCGGTGGCTTCCCGGAGCATCCCCGATGACTTCCCGGAGCATCCCCGATGACTTCCCACGGCATCCCTGGTGGCTTCCCGGAGCATCCCCGACGACATCCTGCAGTATCATCGCATGGGTAGAGTGAGTACCCCAGGATTGGGCACTTTAAGTTCCTCCGGTCACTCAATCATGCCGCAGGACGAAAGGTCCGAAACGGCACGGGTGACTGGTTGTATTACGTAGAATTTTTTGCCAAGCACAGTGACCGTGGGTATATGCAAATATACTCATGAGTAGTAACATTATTTCATTGTTTTCTATTAGATGAGGCTAGGTCTTCTTGTACTACGCGATTTTTCATACTTCAGTAATATGAAATTCGGGATTTAGTATAAAAGAATATCTGTTCCTGATAATTAACAGGAATCCCTTTCAATTGAAAAATATCTTTGCCAAACATATGTTCACTATTCGAGTATTTGATCGAATAGATATGAAATAATTAGTTAAATGCATAGTGACATTGAATATTAAATGAAATGACATGAATATTGAAGTTAGTTTTTAGTGCTGAAGTCGGATACCCTCCGACTTCGTTCATAATTGTAACTATTGCACAATGATAACATCTACGTATATTATTATTGCTGTGGTAGCGACAATGAGTATATCTTCTCTTCGACTTTTGCCGCGTATCAATTTCTTCTCTGCGTATCGGAATTATCGAATAACTGAGTTTATTCGATATCCATACCAGAATCTTTAGCGTATAAAGACATCGGTTTCTCGTTTTTCCTTGCGACGCATATATCGAACAAAATGTACAAGAAGACAATTCGTGACGGGTAGTTTTCGAAGTCAAGGCAGCAATCTTAACACCAAACTGGCGTTTTAGAGGAAATGCCTTGATGACGGGAACGCCCGAGGATGTTTTAATTAACTTGTTCAATTTTTTCGAGTCATTCTCTTGTTCAGAATTCTTGCATAATAAATTAACGTAGAGTCACTTGAATATCCTTTTACAATAGAGTCATTGATTTGCTTTTTCAATAAATTAGAGTCGTTCAGTTAACTTTCTGATAGAGTCATTAAATTTTCATTTCAAATAAAGTAAAGTCATATTGATGAAATGCTTAGCCCGTTAGAAAATGTATATGTATTAATCACTATTTTAGATGAGGATTTTCAGGTTTAACCCCTTTCGTGTTCACTGCCTCGATCCCTTTCACGTGCCCAGGTGCTACTTGATTGGGAAAAAGGCGGTGGGCATGATGACCCTAATTTGTAAGCTAATCATGTGTTTTTGGCGGCTGGCAATGCATTGGTGTATCGTGCACGACGTACATTCCGCATTGTGTGTGTGGTTAGGCTGTGGATTTGCGTCGTTTCGTTTGAAATAGTAATAAGTAGCTTCACTGTTCAATGCAATCACGAATGTAACGCATTCGTATTCTGTGAACATCCACTTGTTGCACAAACTGTGCTATTCCTTACAAATATCTCTCCGTTCCTTACAAATAAATTGCCACTCATTATAAATATATTGCCGATACCTCGGGTAGCTTATTAACTTTTTAAAACGTCGATCTGCCTTTTATCGCGAGAACGCAAAGATCCCAGGCATTGCCAGTCGATTTCAGTGAATTGGTACGTACCTTAGAGTGTGTTTGATGTATGCTCGCGCTCGGGTGTCGGAGGCGTCCCGGGACGTCCTCCCTAGTGTAGGTCCCTGCACCCGGGCGTTTGTGTGAGAACCGTGGAGCGTATGCTTTTTTTTGGTGTGTGTGCTTTGCCATTTTTAAATATAGGGTGAGGTAGGATAGGTAACTTACCGTCTGGTGTGTGTGTTAAATATAAGTAGGTAGGGCCGGGCAGGTTGACACATTCTCTGATCGGGTAGGCCCACTTTTTCGCGTGTTCAACCTGTTTCAGGAAATCTGAGATTGAAAAGTCAAGTCTTAGCTGGGCGCGAGCGAAGAATGCGTTCGCCTCTGGCTTTGCACATTGACTTTTCGAACTCCACCCGCGGTCGCGGTCGCGTATTAGGCCCCGAAACGAACTCGCATTCAGGCTCGAGACTGCTCGTGCGCACGAAGAACGACTCTTGAATTTAATCGTTAATTTTGCTATTTTCTGCAATGGCATCTTTTACGATTATACTCGGTCGTGATTCGTCCACGGGTGTTCCATCTAGATCCGCGTTTTCACATTTTTCTTTCACCTTTGTATGTTTTTCCTTGGTTTCCGAATAGAGTCTCGAGCTTAGACTAAGTTTCAGCGGGCATCGCGCCCGAAAAAAAAGAAGAGGCCAAAGGCCGAAGAGGCCCGGCAAACTGCCACTCAAGAGGGCAACTACTAATGGCTCTGCATTCTCAAAGAGAATGGAGAGTCATTCTCTGTTACTACTTTGTCACTGTGCTTGATTTAGCTGCATGTAGTGTAGTATTTTCACTTGGCCCGTTGCGGCCCAACGACCCCTGGGCAAAAGTCGCGTTTTTTATTAGAGTCGCGCAAAACTTGAGAACGGGTTGAATTAGAGTCGCGAGAGACGAAAGTCGGATTTTTAATTAGTGTCGCGAGACATTTGATTTTCGCGTATTATTAGAGTTGCGGACAAGTTCGCGGATCTTTAGGTAGAGTTGCGATTGCTTTGATTCTTCGGTTTTGCAATAGAGTTGCGAAACATATGAATATCGCGTTTTTGTCAGGTAGAGTTGCGCATAAATCTCTTGACGGTTTTTCTTAGAGTTGCGATGAAATAGAAATCGCGTTTGATTTAGCGTTGCGACTGAAATATCGCGTTTGTCTTTGCAAATTTGTTCTTCTTAGATTTTAGCTTTGTACTAGCTTCTAATTCTTGCGGCAACTGCATTTGCCCATTTCTTATCATATCTGATCTTCTCAGATAATAGTATAATAGCTTCCAGTTAAATTCTCAGAGAATTTTCACTTTAACTTTATTGAATTACTTTGCTAGGGTCACTCTTAAATATTAGTGTTGCGAAGGAAATTGCATCGCGAGTTCCAGTTAGCGTTGCGTTTAACAAAGATCGCGTTTTTAATTAGAGTTGCGAACACAAATGCCCAATTGCTCCTATTTGGGAGCACGCATCTGAGCCACATGGACAGTGGCACATCATCGGCAGCCAAGTACCACGGCTGCAACCCCCCGCCCCCACCCCTTAGAGTTGCGTTTTACTAAATAATTGGTGCATAGAGTGTAGAGTCAATCTTTTATTAGTGTTGCGTCGAATCGCGAATTTGCTGATATTTCATTTCTTTCTTTGTATTAGAGTTTAATCTGTTGAATTAGAGTTTGATTTGTTGAATTAGAGTTTCCTTTTGGTATTGATGTTTGAAGCACCGCTCGCGTTCAATTAGTGTCGCGAAAGATAATTCTCCACTCACGGTTTGCACGAGTGGACTTGTCGGTAGCCCTTCTGGCTACCTGTTCCTTTTTGTTTTGATCAGACTTGCGAACCCGGTCCCCCGATTGCCCCTATCTAGCATCATGTTCCTGTGTCACCTGGATGGTGGCACATCATCGGCAGCCAAGGACCACGGCTGCACCGCCCTCCCCTTGCACCCCTTAGAGTTGCGTTTTACTGAATAATTGGTGCATAGAATTATAGAGTCAATGTTTTATTAGTGTTGCGTCGAACCGCGAATTTGCTAATATCTCATTTGTTTCCTTTTATTAGAGTTTAATCTGTTGTATTAGAGCTTCCTTTTGATATTGATATTTGAAGCACCGCTCGCGTTCGATTAGTGTCGCGAAAGATAATTCTCCACTCACGGTTTGCACGAGTGGACTTGTCGGTAGCCCTTCTGGCTACCTGTTCCTTTTTGTTTTAATCAGATTTGCGGACCCATTTCCCCAATTGCCCCTATCTAGCATCATGTTCCTGAGTCACCTGGATGGTGGCACATCATCGGCAGCCAAGGACCACGGATGCACCAACCCTCCCCCTGTGCCCCCCCTTAGAGTCGCGTTTTACTAAACAATTGGTGCACAGAGTTATAGAGTCAGTATTTTATTAGTGTTGCGTCGTATCGCGAATTTGCTAATGTTTCATCATTTCTTCATCATAGTTTGATCTGTTGAATTAGAGTTTCCTTTTGATTATTGATATTTGAAGCACCACCCGCGTTTAATTAGTGTTGCGACAGATAGATAATTGCCCACTCACGGTTTGCACGAGTGGACTTGCCGGTAGCCCTTCTGGCTACCTATTCTTAATCGTTGTTCTTTTCTTTCAGCATCTTTTTCTGTCTCGATCGTCTGTTGCTGGAAATACTGATAAAAAACTTGAATATCTGATTTAGCCATACCAGTATAATTACTTCAAGTTTCATCTGCAAATTTTCATTTATACAGTGAAATATTGTTTTACGGTCTTCGCATTTCTCTTTAATTTATTTTACAAACCATAATAGATGATAGAGTTGTAATTAAAGTTTGCAGAACTGACAATGGATCAGTCTTTTGATTGTAGATAAATTGTAAATTCAATTCATAGACACAGTACCAGTGACTGTTCGTTGACAAAGTTTTGTTCTGAGATTTTTGCTCCAATCGTTGTACATTTATTTTCACACTTTTCTTAGTAGAGTAAATAGTTGCAATTTTTCTGATCTGCTTGCACAGAAATCAAAATTCACTTCGCGATGCCCGTTCATGTTCATGAGAATCCTTGCAAGAAAAATGTTCTCGACCGTAGTTGGGACTGGCCATGGTGATAATAAAAGTATCGTATCTCGCGTTCGCGTAATCGTCTGCTGCTTCTTTTTCGTAGAAGCAAAATATAATAAATGCAGTGGAACGTGATTACTTTCAATTCTGAGTTTCTGATTAGACAGAGTTTCCATTAAATTATTGTAACTTGTACGAAGTTATTCGATTCCTAAGAAATAAACTATGGAAACCGAATTGCTTTTCGTTTTTCCTGGTATTGCTATACTGAAATTGATACCAGATTCATTTTATAATTAAAATACCTATGAAATAAAATCGTAACTTCGAGATCGATAAAATATCGATAATGCTGATGCTAATATTGGTAGTGAAAAAGAATATCACCTTGGCCAAAATCCAATTACTGATTTGTCATATTGTTCATATTCATAGACTGCGGATTTTCGTGCAAATTCAAGTTTTCGGTAATACAGTAAAAAAAAGCAGAGCCTTGGTAGGGAATTGTGTCACCTACCAGGTATTATAAAGCGCTGGATAATTTTAATAATAAATCGCGAGTTGCGATTATAATTATACAATTTATTGAATAATAAATTGTATATATGTATATACAAGTATACTAGTATAAATATACAATTTATTGAATAATAAGTTGTATATTTATCCATATTAAGTGCATCCTATGGAATGTTGCACTCTTCAATTTTCTATAAATGCATAAAAGTCCGCAATCTAATTATTAAAGTGTCGATATGAAATGATTGTTCTGCTTCAAATATGTTCTTCTTTCAGCTGAAATTGTTCTTTTTGTTTTTTTTTCTATGGGTGGGTTGGGAAAGACTACTAATCTGGTACATGAGATTGTTACAGATTCACAGGCGATACCAATTATTCTAAATAAAATACCAAGGATTTCAAGGAAATACGAGTACGTCAAAGGCTCGAAAGTATAATATACCATGGCAATCAAGCATTAAAATATTGGTAATGATGATGCTGATAAAGGAAGTAAAGAAACGTGTCACCTTGGCCAAATACCCAATTGCTGATTTTTGTCATATTGTTATTCATAGACTGCGGATTTTCGTGCAAATTCAAGTTTTTGATAATATAGTTAAAAAGAGCAGAGCCTTGGTAGGGAATTGTGTCCACCTACCAGGTATTATAAAGGGTTGTATAATTTGAATAATATATTGCGAGTTGCGATTATAAATGTACAATTTATTGAATAATAAATTGCATATATGTATATACAAGTATACTAGTATAAATATACAATTTATTGAATAATAAGTTGTATATTTATCCATATTAAGTGCATCCTATGGAATGTTGCACTCTTCAATTTTCTATAAATGCATAAAAGT